>JAVIWB010006520.1:600000-979660 GCA_031893035.1 Dermolepida albohirtum | reverse complement strand
TTTTACATATTATAGATAATATACATCTAATAAATTATTTATATGTAAATTTATTACAATATATTCATACAAAAAACACAATTTATTTAGGATTTTTTAAAGTATGTTTCAATATTTGTTTGCTTCACATTTTTTAGCTTGGATTAAAAACTATGGTTCACATGTAAGTAAAATTTTAGAAACATCCATATAAATGTCACCATTGTTATTTGCACAATAAATAATTTTGTATGTCTCTTAATTTTGCACACACTTCACTCATACTAGATAAACTAGATTTTGGACTTTCACATTCGTACAGCTCACTATTATCAGAGTTATGTTCTTCATCATTAATCGCACAAATCTTCAACAATTTCTGGAATACTGAAGATAGGGCTATCTGTAGGCACATGATGATCAATAGAAGCATATTCATCTAAATCCATCAAAAATTCGTTACGAACTGCAGGATATAGCTGGGCAAAGGGTATTTCGTCTTCTTCATCAAACATTGTGTCCTCCTGGATAACATCAGAGAATCCGGCCTTGGAAAAACATTTTTTAACTGTAGCAGGAGATACCTTTTTCCAAGCAGCTGTAATCCATACAAGTGCATTGGCTAAATTTATGTTTTTTTCAAAAATTTCAAAATCACATTCATTGTCAACAAACGTTAGAAGCTTTTTAATCAAAAAATTTCGGTAAATCAATTTGAAATTCTGAATTATTCCTTGATCCAAGGGCTGACAATACGAAGTGGTGTTTGGCGGCAGGAAGACTAGTTTAACATTTTCTAATGGAACTTTAGAATGTGTAGCAGGAGATACCTTTTTCCAAGCAGCTGTAATCCATACAAGTGCATTGGCTAAATTTATGTTTTTTTCAAAAATTTCAAAATCACATTCATTGTCAACAAACGTTAGAAGCTTTTTAATCAAAAAATTTCGGTAAATCAATTTGAAATTCTGAATTATTCCTTGATCCAAGGGCTGACAATACGAAGTGGTGTTTGGCGGCAGGAAGACTAGTTTAACATTTTCTAATGGAACTTTAGAATGTGAAGTGGCATTATCCAAGAAAAGAAGCACTTTTCTATTTTGTTTTTTCATTTTAATGTCAAATTTATTCAGCCATCTTGTCATAATTTCCGTTGTCATCCATGCGTTTTTGTTAGAAACCCATTCTAAGGGTAATTTGTCCACATGACTACCCTTAAAACAGCGAGTATTTTTACTTTTTCCAATTATTAATGGATCTTCCTTCTCACCTTCCATATTTGCACATAGTAAAACAGTCAAACGTTGTTTTGCTGCCTTCTTCCCTGCACAATTCTCACTTTTTAATACAAATGTCTTATTTGGCATAGCGCGGTAATAAAGACCTGAAACTGAAAAAGGATAAAAACATACAATGTGTCTAAAGAAAAATTTTTATTTGAAGAAATATTCTCATGTATTCTTGTTTTTCGTTAATTTAAAAGTTGTCCTAAAGGAGAGCTAAATTTCGTCAAATTGAAGAAATAAATGTTAAAAACCACATTATATAGACTTAATGTTAAAGTTCAACTTCTCTATTAAATGTAAAACAAATAACTCAAAAACGAATCCCCAAGTTTTGTTCACGACCAGTATAACGAACTCAATTTTCCCGTTCACCCAGCGAGAAGTTTCTTCTCGTCTTCTTTACTATATCCTGTAGTTCGTTTAGTGTGTGTAAATAACCTCGTTCCGCACGTCCTTGTTTACAAAGCTTGTACATCATTTTCTTACAAATACTTATACTTCTATTTATTGTTTGTTACGTCGTTGTCACTCGTTCGAACACAGATACCAAGCACATATTGCAATTCCAAATTCAATTCCTTTAAACCGAATTACAGAAACTAAATGAGTATTTTTCGCATTGGGTAAGAGACAATAAAACGCTATTTATTTTAGATTTCGCCTCTCCTTTTCTCCGCCTCCTACACTCTCCTCTAATCGAAACCTAAGTAAATAGAACTCTTCAGCTTGAAGATAGGCAAGTTAAATTATGTACATATGTGTGTTGTTGCTTACCTCAAATAATCGATTTTCTTTGAAGTGTTCATAAGTAGTTCGGCAGTATTCACTACAGTGTGATTTAATTAAGACAATTTTCAGTTTTTTTGAAAATATATCGTAATACCAAACGTAACGCTTCTATTAGTTGTCTACCTCTGAGTCTCGATTTGTATAAAATAGCAACTAATTTCATGAAACTATCTACAAGAACAATACGCTTGTAAAATTTGTATGTACACCTATCTGATTTTGTATAAGTTTTTACTTGCGTTATTAATATATATCTTAATAATGTATCTACAGTTCCTGGTAAATAAACACACGCTACAATTTTAGAGTTTAATGAAATAAAATCCAATGGCCAATGGTCCTATGAAAAATAGAGACAAAACACATCACGATTCTTCCAAAAAACCAATAGCTTTGCGCTGAAAACTAGACATGTAGCTTTTGGAGAGATACTCCTGCAGTACCTGGTAATCAAATTAGCCCATCTTACAATTTTAGAGTTTTAACGAAATACAATCCAAATACATAAAATTTAAAACATTGCTTTTATATTACACATGCTAAAATAGATTTGAACACATATTTACAACTACAGGATATATCAGGTTGTTACATATGACATGTCCGATTTTGTAAGGAATAAAAAAAAGTCTAAATTTAAAAAAATATAAATATTTATTCTGCAAAATAGTCTCCATTTACATCAATAGTTTGTTGCCAACGGCCTGGAAGCTGAAAAATTCCCTTTGAAAAGAAATCTAGGTTTTGACGGCTCACATATTGCTCAAACACTGCTATTACAGACTCCCGGTCAGGGAAGTCCCTATTTTTTAAGTGATTGTCTAAACTTCGGAAAAAATGAAAATCAGTTGGCGAAAGGTCAGGTGAATAAGGTGGGTGAGGAAGAATTTCGTTACCAAATTCCGAAAGTTTTTGGATTGTCTGTCGTGCAACATAAGGTCTTGCATTATCATGAAGAAGTATGGGTCCATGTCTATTGACTAGTGAAGGCTGCAAGCGGCTCAATTTTCCATGCATAGTTTCCAGTTCGGCACAATAGGACGCTACCGTGATGGTTTCACAAGGTTGCAAAAATGAATAGTGAATAATACCCTTACTGGTCCACCATACAGTCACCATAATCTATCGCGGGTGAAGTAATGCTCGTGCATGCTGTCTTGGTGCTTCACCTCGATCTAACCATTGTCCTGACCGTCGCCGATTATCATAAAGTATCCACTTTTCGTCACACGTTACCACTCGATGAAGAAACGGTTCAACTTTCTGTCAATTAGCCAGAGAGGTAGCCACTTCTAATCGACGGAGCTTATTGGCTTCTGTTAATTGGTGCGGCACCCATCGATCGAGTTTCTTCACTTTGCCAATCGAAGAAAGGTGACGACTAATGGTGGCAATGGACACTTGAAATGTTTCTGCAAGGCTACGCACTGTTGTCGACGGATTACTTTCAACTTCTACACGCAGCTCGTCGTCATTAACGGTGCTACGCGCATATCCGCGAGGCTCATTTTCCAAATCAAAATTTCCCTCGCTGAATTTTTTAAACCATCGCTGCAATGTGCGTTCATTACACGTGGTTTCACCGAACGTCTGATTAATTTCTCGCGTTGCTGCAGCTGCATTTAATCCCTTTTTAAATTGAAAGAGGTAAATTGCCCAAATATTTCTTGCCGACAGCATTTCCATAGGCGAGACAAAGACAGGTGTATTAATCTTTCCAAGAAATGGAACAGGTACACACTTCAAAATAAATACCCTTTTCTACAACTACAATAATAATTTTCACCAAAAACATACACGTTTTCACACATGTCCGATTCAGTTCAGACTGAAGGAAAAAACGGACATTACATTTGTAACAACCTGATATTTGTATCAATATTCGGTCAAACATTCCTTAGTTTGAATGACCGCTTGAATTCGCTTCGGCATGTGGATACAGGCTCTCACGGTGTTTTGCAACTTTCTGTTTTCTTTTTCTAATTTTACTTGATACTTTAAAATGAGTAGACAATAGATTCAAGATGACTCCAATCATTCTCGAATGGGTTGAGATTCGGCGAATTTCCACGTCGGGGTAATACTGAAACACCGAAGTCGAAGAAAACATTCTGGATAGATTTCACCGTATGATATGGAGCCCCATCTTGTATAAATAAGATTTTTCCTCTTGCAAAGGGACAGCAAAACAAAGTACAGAAACCCTGTTCCAGTCCCAGAAATTCATGATATTACTATCACGGCGGGGATGTTCAACCGTTTACACTCTGTGTTTTATATAACGTTCTGAAAGTATTCGTCTCACAAGTTTGATATATTTTGTAACGCTTAAGGTCGTAACTCTTCACTGAATATGACCGGTGATTGAGAAATTAACCAACATGTAATATAAAAACACTTTTCGAAATGTTTGCGATATAATTTTATACAAAAACTTTTCATCATTCGGCGATATTTTAATCCAGCAGCGTATAATTGAGGATAATTAAGGACTGTAGAAGATATAATAACTCTTTGATGCAAGCTTCCCTATTTTGTAAAGCAATGTTAATAATCTGCTTCTGGGTTTCCGGGCTGGAACCGCGTCACTAGTATATCTGCCTGTTCAGTTTCAGTGCAGTAGTTCAGCCCTGAAGATGTCCCATACAAATGAGTACGAAACATCGGCAGATATACTAGTGACGCGGTTCCAGCCCGGAAACCCAGAAGCAGATAGCATGGACCACGACCGGGGAAGTCTACGTACCAAATGTTAATAATGTTTCTAATCACCCTCTTGGAGGTTTTGCGTGGTGGTTGACAATGTTATCGACAGCTTGATGTTGAAGACAAATTTTCTTTGATAAATTCTTGCCACTATTCGGCGCAAAATTTTGACTTTTCTATCAATTATGCTCTGAGAATACAAGTCATTCCCCGATAATGTTTCTATTCTAATTGCATGGACCACGACCGCGGAAGTCTACGTACCAAATGTTAATAATGTTTCTAATCACCCTCTTGGAGGTTTTGCGTGGTGGTTGACAATGCTATCGACCGCTTGATGTTGAAGACAAATTTTCTTTGATAAATTCTTGCCACTATTCGGCGCAAAATTATGACTTTTCTAGCAATTTCGCTCTGAGAATACAAGCCAGTCCCCGATAATGTTTCTATTCTAATTGCATGGACCACGACCGCGGAAGTCTACGCACCAAATGTTAATAATGTTTCTAATCACCCTCTTGGAGGTTTTGCGTGGTTGTTGACAATGTTATCGACCGCTTGATGTTGAAGACAAATTTTCTTTGATAAATTCTTGCCACTATTCGGCGCAAAATTTTGACTTTTCTCCCCGATAATGTTTCTATTCTAATTTTTTCACTGTTCACATTTTTCGTCTTGCCTATAGCATAAGTTAATATATATAGTATAAAGTTAGTGCATCATTAATCCAACTATAAAACATTAAACTCAAAATGGAAAATACGTTTTCACAAACACACCTTTCTAAGACTCTAACAATTCTGAATAAATTTTACTTGTATAAACGCATTATACCACCTCTTCACCTTCCTAGAAGTTAGTGAGCGCGTGTAAAGATTACGAGTTCGGTATAAGATTAGTAACGCCGCAACATAATACTATGAATGAAATAAATAAATAAATATATATGTATATTTGAGAAATATGTACATTTATCTTTCCGGGAGAGTACAACAATATGTATTTAAAATATACTATTCATCATAACCTGGGCTAATTCAATTAGCAGACAATGTTTTTTCAATCCTCACCGTGTGGATCTCGTTTATTATTAGAGATAGATAAGTTTACATTTAGCAGTTATTAAGCTGTGGTACTTTTATTTGGCCTTTCAGGGAAAAACTATGCACCTTACTTTTGGCTCTCTATCTAATGATGTGCTCGAAGTATTTTAAAAACATTTCGTTTCTCTCAAAGCATTAAACTCTTTTATTTCTTATCAACGCCATATTAATTTCGAACACAGTTAAAAAGAGACATTTGTTTTATTTCATCCATCTACATTTAAAGGAAAGTTTTTGAGATTAGCTGTTAATTTTCATTCGTAGAATTTAAAGCTGTCAAATGATTTTAAAAATTTAATTCATTAATAATATAAAAATGGCATATGGTACACCAAGAGAAACGAGATAAGTTAAGTACTTATTCAAATACAACAATAGCGAGTACAAGACATTTATAAATATACCCAGAACGACAACGGACACATGTTTCTAGGTCTTGAGAGAAACTTGGTCGAGAATGTATTACATAGACGAAAGCAGAAAAAAATATTAATTTCCGATGTTGTTAGAATTCAATATGGTGTTTCCATGAAATAATATAGTCAATGATGTCTTAACTTTTTCAGGCTTGGTGGTCAGTTTTCTAACCACTTATTTAAAAGTTCTCGAAACCACTTTTTATGCCGTCTTGTGTAAATTTGCTAAGCAATTACTTTATTTAAAGTCATCGTTGATCGTTTAATGCGAAACTTTTACTCTAGGACGCGCTGGGTAGATTAACAGATATATTTGAAAATGTGGTAATGAATTGTTTTTCATGGGGACTTTCCCGAATGTAATAAAAAATGCTCAGAGTGTTTATTATTTAACGAATTCAGTGTTACTCTACGGTATAGTGCCTGTTTAATTATTTTATAACAAAAGTATTATAATATATTATATAATCTACGATAAATAAGGTAAGTAGCAAGGTGGTTAGATTACTAACCACTGTGACTATAGTAGGTTTCAAATAATATACATATTTAGTTGCATAATAAGGATGCCGCGTGTACTTAATGAACGCGATATAGAAGATATTTTGTTGGAAAATATACTTTCTGATTGCGAAAGTGTGTGCAGTCTTGAATCGGATGAAGGAGAAAATTATGAGATGCAAACGGACCCGATGGCGCTCGGTGACATACCTTCTGGGCTCCAGCTAAATCTTGAAGATGAATTTGACTCGAACGATGACATAACCATTTCAAATTTGTCTGACACTACTGGTGGTGCTGCTACGAGTGCTTTATCTACTCAAACTGTTATGAGGGAACCAAAATGAAAGAAAATTTTCAGAATGGGGGAGCCGGAAAAGTACACTGGAGGTGGGGGTGTACCAAACGATATAATAGAGTAAGAGGATATCACACCTACACCTATTGTTTAGATTTCGATATATATATATATATATATATATATATATATATATATATATATATATATACTGGCAAGAGTAGTGCCAAAGGACAAACTGATCTCGGTGATAAAGTTGTTCGACAATTTTGCGTGGATTTGAAATCGAAAAATCACAAAGTCTTTATTGATAATTATTTCAATTGCAAGAATATTTGGAGAAAGATAACATATTTGCTTACAGTAACGTAAACTCAAATCGTAAATATTTACCTAAATTAAAAGAAGACAAAGCTCTAAAAAGGGGAGAACACGATTACAGGGTCAGTGACACAAATATCGCCTTTCTAAAGTGGAAAGACAAAAGATCAGTTTTCATGCTTATGAACTACATACGAGGGAGCGTTTTTATATTCGCGGAATGAGCGGGTTGTTGAGGGGTGAATAGGCGCATTGGGGGCGTGGCCTGTGCAGCGACTCATGATTAGTATAAATACGAAGTTTCATTGTTATTAGACAGTTAGTCTTTGAGCTATCGTCAACCAAGTAACATAATCAGGAGTGAAAAGTGAAATATGGAAAAAATCGAATATCGTGCCGTAAGTTCCTTACCAGGCAAGGAAAATCAGTCGCGACCATAATGAATGAGATGTCATTGGTTTACGGCGACTCTTGTCCAAGAAAAACCATGGTGTACGAGTGGCATAGTTTATTTAAACAAGGAAGGGAATCCCTTGAAGACGACCCGAGGCCGGGCAGGAGCATTGAGGTGACCACGCCAGCACTTATCCAAAAAGTTGAACAAATTGTACTCGAAAATGCTCGACTAAAGAAGAAACAACTCGCAGAAATGGTTGGGGTATCCGATACAACAATTTTTAAAATCCTACACGTTTATTTAATAAAACTTAATTATATGACAATACTTGTCCTAGAATCCGGTGCTCCGCCTGTGACACTACACCGGATCAAAAAATCCTACACTCCTACCTCTGTAATGAAGACAAGGATGGTGTATTGAGTGGAATTGTTACTGGAGACGAAACTTGGGTTCATCATTATGAACCTGAGTCCAAACAAGACTCCATGCAGTGGCATAAAAAGGGCACAGCACCCCCCAAGAAATTTAAAGTGTCACAATCAGCTGGGAAACTCATGGCAACGGTATTTTGGGACTCGGAAGGAATATTGTTGATTGATTATAAAGATAAAGGTGTTTCTATAACCGGAGAATATTACGCTTCAATATTAGAGCGACTAAAAGAAGCCATTAAAGAGAAAAGACGGGGAAAATTGACAAAAGGTGTTCTGCTTTTGCACGACAACGCGCCCGTCCACAAGAGCCGCGTTGCGTTAGCTGCCCTGCATAAGGTGGGCTTCGAAATTGTGAATCACCCACCCTACAGCCCAGACCTGGCCCCGAGTGATTATTACCTGTTTCCGAAAATGAAAAAAGAACTGCGGGGTAAAAAATTTACTGCCGATGATGAAGTTAAGGAGGCAGTTTCGGCGTATTTTGCAGATAAAGAGAAATCATTTTTTTATGAGGGTATAAATAAATTAATTGAAAGATGTGAAAAATGTATCCGTCTTGCAGGTGAATATATTGAAAAAGAAAAATAATTTGGTTTTTTTTATTTCCACCCCTTGGCCCCCATTCCGCGAATATAAAAACGCTCCCTCGTAGATCCGAGAAAGACTGGCATTGTTACTCGCAGAAAACACAATGAAGTTAAAAATGAAATAGCTTGTCCTGAAGCTCTGATACAATACAACAGTTCTACGAACTATGTGGACAAATCCGACCAGCTAAAAAGCACTTATGCTATAGACCGAAAATCACGTAAATGGTGGCATCGAATATTTTTTCACTTTTTGGACTGTGCTGTCACAAACTCCTACATTGTGTATATGGAACTCCAGAAAAAGTATAATCCAGAACTGGATCAGGTCAGCAACAAAAATTTTCGAAGAAGTGGTTACTAAGGGATCCTGTCACCAGCTCAGGTGAAGAACTCCCAATTATGATTTAAACGCTTCCACAATAGCTATGCATCTTTTCCTGGACAAATAAAGCGGCACAAACCAACAGTATCAACAGAATTACGTCTGGAAGGCAGCATGCATCAGCCAGAGCGAACCACTTCTAGAAGATGCGCAAAATGCAGCACTAAGAAAAGTCCAGTGCATACTATATGGCAATACGGAACCTGTAAATTCCCTCTTTGTATACGAAAAGATAAAACGTGTTTTTCAGATATTCATAAAAAATAAATTTGCTTATATATAAATATATAATTAGTTTCACGATGGGAAATTTAATGAAAATTATATTATTTTCTGCTACTCCATCGTTAATTAAATACACAGAAATTAATTAAAAATTTCTGCGCTGGAGAAGGACTCGAACCTCTATCTGCCGTTTTCTGGACGACTGCTTTACCAATTAAGCCACCAGGCAGTGTAACTTCTAGTCCTTTTAACACGCCATAAATCGTATTATGGAACAGATCTAATATTTATTTAAAAACCCGCAGTTCGGTTATGATGTCATAATTATATATAAATATATAATTAGTTTCACGATGGGAAATTTAATGAAAATTATATTATTTTCTGCTACTCCATCGTTAATTTCTGTGTATTTAATTAACGATGGAGTAGCAGAAAATAATATAATTTTCATGCAATTGTTTTTATTCTGAAGTTATATATAACAAAGCGTAACTGAAAGAGTTAAAAGAAACAAAATGTCGTATATAAATTTCGAATACACCATTAGACAGATGACCAAATGTGGATTAAAGGATGAATATTTAGTTTTCCTCTGGACAGCCAAATAAAAAATAAAATGACCTTTTTCCGTTTCTTAAAAAAATCAGAAACGCTCTTTGCTACAGGTACGTTTTCTCTTGGAGTCCATAACAAGCACGAAATTTAGCATTTGCCAAACTTAGTCCAATCTCTAATATTACTACAGTAAAACCTGTGTTAACGGCCACCTGACTAAAGCGGCCACCTGAGTTTCAAAGTTCCCCGAATCGACTATAAGGAAATTCCCATACACAAATACCCGTTAATTACGGCCACCTTTGTAAAACGGCCGCGGCCAAATAACCCAAACTTTTACGGTCTATTTTCATAGAAATTTACCTGCCAATGTCGGCCCGACTATTTATGACATGTATATCTTTATTGACGGAAATACCTAATACAAATTGTCGGGGTTTCCCGGGGTTTCCTATTACCTGGTAGTAATTCACCCATTTCGATTTAAACTTTATTATTCTAAAGGAAACAATTCAGTTTAAAGTTGTCTCCGTATTCGAAAGGTTCTTAATTAAGTATGTCGCAAAAAAGAAAACGTTTGTCGCTAAAAGACAAAATAAATATAATCGCGGAAAGTGAAAAGTATGCGTTAAGTTCGCGAAAGTTGGCCGAAAAATATGGGGTTGGAAAAACACAAATTAACGATATTATGAAAAATAAAGGTGAATTAAAAAAGATGGTCGAGGAAGGTGTTAACATGGAGCTAAAACGAAAATTTCCGAAGTCGGAAGGATTGGCAGTGGATCAAGTCGTCTACAATTGGTTTTGCAAAGCCAGAAATAAAGCAATTCCAATATCTGGGCCGCTACTTAAACAAAAAGCACTGGAGACAGCAAGCAGTTTAAAGATGGAAAATTTCGCAGCATCTAATGGATGGTTGGAAAGTTTCTGTCGGCGACACAGTATAACTTTTAAATCAATTTGTGGTGATTCCGCAGAGGTTAATTTGGACGATATAAAAGACTGGAAAACCAAGTTACCGTTGATTTTAATAAATTATTCTCCTCCAAATGTGTTTAATGCCGACGAAACAGGTCTTTATTACCGCGCTATACCAAATAAGACATTTGCATTAAAAAGTGAGAATTGTGCAGGGAAGAAGGCAGCAAAACAACGTTTGACTGTTTTACTATGTGCAAATATGGAAGGTGAGAAGGAAGATCCATTAAAAATTGGAAAAAGTAAAAATCCTCGCTGTTTTAAGGGTAGTCATGTGGACAAATTACCCTTAGAATGAGTTTCTAACAAAAAGGCATGGATGACAACGGAAATTATGACAAGATGGCTGCATAAATTTGACAATAAAATGAAAAAACAAAATAGAAAAGTGCTTCTTTTCTTGGATAATGCCACTTCACATTCTAAAGTTCCATTAGAAAATGTTAAACTAGTCTTCCTGCCGCCAAACACCACTTCGTATTGTCAGCCCTTGGATCAAGGAATAATTCAGAATTTCAAATTGATTTACCGAAATTTTTTGATTAAAAAGCTTCTAACGTTTACTGACAATGAATGTGATTTTGAAATTTTTGAAAAAAACATAAATTTAGCCAATGCACTTGTATGGATTACAGCTGCTTGGAAAAAGGTATCTCCTGCTACAGTTAAAAAATGTTTTTCCAAGGCCGGATTCTCTGATATTATCCAGGAGGACACAATGTTTGATGAAGAAGACGAAATACCCCTTGCCCAGCTATATCCTGCAGTTCATAACGAATTTTTGATGGATTTAGATGAATATGCTTCTATTGATCGTCATGTGCCTACAGAGAGCCCTAACTTCAGTATTCCAGAAATCGTTGAAGATTTGTGCAATAATGATGAAGAACATAACTCTGATAATAGTGACCTGGACGAATGTGAAACTCCAAAATCTAGTTTATCTAGTATGAGTGAAGTGTGTGCAAAATTAAGAGACATACAAAATTATTTATTGTGCAATAACAATGGTGATATTTGTATGGATGTTTCTAAAATTTTACTTACATGTGAAGCTGCAGTTTTTAAATCGAAGCTAAAAAATGTGAAGCAAACAAATATTGAAACATACTTTAAAAAATCCTAATAAATTGTGTTTTTTCGTATGAATATATTGTAATAATATGTACATATAAATAATTTATTAGATGTCATATTATCTATAATATGTAAATACATTAAAATTTTAGTTTTTCTTACACATATTTGTATTTATATACTATTTACTTTAATTAATAAAATAAAGAAAGCAAATCCTAAAATTAATTATGTATTTTATTTGTGAGACGAAAAACCTGTCAATTACGGACACCATTATATAACGGCCAATATATTTTGCTTTTTGGGTGGCCGTTATTGACAGGTTTTACTGTAATATTAAGCGAGATCCCTATGGCGAGGGCCAAAAATGAAACAGCCTGTATATATATATATATATATAAGATGTAATAAATAGATTTGAAAAAAGAATATGATAATTAAATTATTGGTTTAGAAAAAGAACGAAAAGAAGCGAAACAGAGAAAAGAAAGTTATATTACATTTTATTATAAATACTTGCTGTGATTAAAGAAAAATAAACAAAACAATTTCTCAGTATTTTCATTTATAAATACACAGGAACTATTCTATTACCCGCTATAATAAAACAAAAATAAGTAACCTCTTCAAACCGACAAATAGCAGACAACCGAGATAACACCGCAATATTTCATCATTCCTCGCCGTAAACATTTCGTCTGAATACTACTAAATCGCCTTCAACACAATACAAGTTTGCCTGGATAAGAGAGAAATGCAGGTACACGCAGAATAAACAAAATGCAACAAAGAGGATCGAGCAAGAGGAAAAAGAGAGGGTTGCTGTGATAACAGCCCTCCCTTCGACCTTCGTCAGCTGCCACTATTTTATAAAAGGACCACGGCCTTTCTGAAAAATTTACATTTCGCAACAAGTGTCTTCTAAATACGGAAGTAAATAGTCAAAAATGCAACGCTATATTTTATTTCTTTGCTTGCTTTGCGGACAAGTTATATGCGAGGGTGAGACTGCCACTGCCAAACCGCCCGAACAAACATCTGTGAATGTGGAACAGGTTCCTGTATACATACCACATGCTACATATCCATACTCAGAGACTTATCCAAATCCAGGAGGCTATGAAAATTATTTGGTTCCAGTCGGACCTGCCTATCCAGACATAGGCATAGAAGAAGATTCTGTTATACCAACATCACCAGTAAGTTTTTTAAGTTTTAAATATATGTATCATGATGAATAATTTATTTATAACTAAGGCAGCCTACGAACACCGAATTAAATGGTAAATCATATTTTTGTCCCTACCAACACAGTATCACTTTTAATAAAGCCTCGTAAAATAACATAACCTAAAATTATTATTTATTAGTCTGTAATAAACATTACTTGTTAGTAGTGACGTTATGAACTTTGTGGAAAAACACAGTCTGCTTAATTATAAATTCAGATGACCTTTCGGTATTATGTACATTGATGATATTGTTAACGTCCTTCAATAAAGGAATCTGAAGTCTTAATAAATACAGAGTTTACAATTTTCGATAATTTTTTTTTATTAATTTAATCATGAATGTCCATTAAGTAAAGACCGAATCGATTCAATAACATAGTCTTACAAAATTAACAAGAATAAAGCTTGTAATAATTTCTAATCTTCACTTTTATTAATCGATAGTATAGAAGTGATTTCTCTAAAACAATTGCTTGATCAGTATGTACACTACCGGTCATATTTATTTGCTCACCCTTAGTTTTAGCCAAAATTATTAAACTATCAAATGTGTACTGAAAATTTATTTATTGTACCAATACAATAGTGTAAAATAAACATAAAATAGTTACATTTTTCTTATATAAAAACTTTATCATTAATTATTATTAAATTTGCTCTCATCAATGTGCCCACCTTTATTTTTGATAATTGCGGCACATAACCGTGGCATCCTTTCAATTAATTTTTGCAGTCTATCTTCTGTAATTTGTGCCCAGGCTTCTTGAAGTTGTTCTCACAGTACAGTGATGGATGATAGAGCACGTTCTCGAACCTTCCGGTCCAATTCTTCCCAAAGAAACTCTATTGGGTTCAAATCAGGACTTTGAGCTGACCATACCATTATAGAGATTTGCCCTTGCTCTTCCAGTTGACGCAAGTAATCGCCACACAATCTAGAAGTGTGTTTCGGATCGTTGTCCTGTTGAAATACAAAGTTTTCGCCAAGAATCCTTAGTCCTACAGATCTACCACCAAAACACCCCCAAATCATTACTGAACCTCCTCCATGTTTTACGATAGGCGCAATACATTCTGACAGTACTCTTTCTCATGGGGATCTTCTTACGAATATTCGCCTTTTACTACCGAAAAGACCAAACTTCGATTCGTCTGTCCACAACACATTATTCCACTGATCATTCGTCCAATTCTTATGTTCTTTAGCCCAATTTAGTCGTTTTATCTTGTTTTGCTTTCGTAGTAGTGGTTTTCGCAGAGCAATTCTTCCGTATAAACCCGCTTGCCTTAACCTTCTCTGTGCCGTGGACACACTAATTGGTTTAGCACGCGCTCTATTCATTTCAGCAGCAATTTCTGGTGCTGTTTTTCGTCTATCGCATCTACTTATCCGTATTAGATGCCGGTCATCTGCAGACGTCGTCGCTTTGCGTCGTCCAGATTTTTCGAAAGATAATCCGTATTTCAGGAAACACATAAAATTGGGATGGATAAATAAATATGACCAGTAGTGTATAGTAAAAGGATATACTCTAGAAGGTTTATATACACCTCTCGAAATCATCGTTTCTAAAAAAATTAAATCTTTCCTCCTCTGTTAGCTATTATTTTATTCCTTCAATTACTTTAAAACACCTATTTGGTATATATTTCCATTGTATTTAGTAACTTTTCTTCGAAAAATCCTTTCCCCTCAGAGTTGAAAACATCAATTGTAAAGTAAAAAATATGATATTAATGATATAACTAATTACAATCCAATAAATATATCAGTATATCTAATTTCTAACGTTATATTAATCCACTATGAACAAAAAACAATTAATTATATAATCTCTTTCAATTTCAAGTACTTATACAGCATTGCTCCTATTATTTCATATTTACTGTAATTTGGATGAAAGTGTACGTTGTTGGGGAACAACGATCGATGTTTCACGTAAATGAATTTAATACTTTATTTTTGTTATATGTCAATGACATCCATGGAACAATAAAATTGGATTATATTGGGTTGGCAACTAAGTACTTTCGGTTTTTACTGATAGAGACCGTTGCTTTATTTTTTGTATAACGTATGTTAGTGCTGTACTTTACCGTTTGGCGCGTGATACTGGTCACATTGACGTAACTTCAGAAGCAAGTATTGCGTGATTTTTATTAAAGCTATTAGTTGTGGGTTAATTTTAAATGGAGTGCAGAAACGAACATTTTCGACATATTTTACTATTTTATTTCCGTAAAGGAAAGAAAGCTGCTGCGACTCACAGAAAGATATGTGAAGTTTATGGTGCTAATTGCTTAAGAGAGCGCACGTGTCACAATTGGTATAAAAAATTCCGTTCTGGAGATTTTTCCCTCAAAGATGAGCAACGTTCTGGCCTACTGAAGTTGATGATGACCAAATCAAAGTCATAATTGAAGAGGATCGTCATATAACTGTTCGAAAGGTTGCGGAGAGGCTACATGTATCGCACACAACAATTGAAAAACATTTAAAATGTCTTGGGCTAGTTAAGAAGCTTGATATTTGGGTACCACACGAATTGAAAGAAATTCATTTAACACAAAGAATCAACTTTTGCGATATGCACCTTAGACGAAATGAAACCGACCCTTTCTTAAAAAGAATCATCACTGGTGATGAAAAATGGATCCTGTACAGTAACATACTTCGAAAACGATCATGGAGCAAACACGATAAACCAGGTCAAACCACATCGAAAGCTGAATTGCATCCAAAAAAGATCATGCTGTCAGTTTGGTGGGATTACAAAGGTGTTGTGTTTTTTGAGCTGCTTCCAAGGAACCAAACGATCAATTCTGATGTTTACTGTCAACAATTAATAAAACTGGATGAAGCAATCAAAGAAAAACGGCCAGAATTGTCAAATCGGAAAGGTGTAGTTTTCCACCAAGATAATGCAAGGCCTCACACATATTTGGCAACTCGTGGGAAACTATTGGAGCTTGGCTGGGAAGTGATGCCACATCCCCCATACAGCCCTGATGTAGCACCATCTGATTACCATTTATTCCGAAGTTTGCAGAATTCTTTGAATGGTAAAACTTTCACAAATGACGATGACCTTCACTCGCACCTGGTTCACTTTTTTGCTGATAAGAACCAGAAATTTTATGAGCGCGGAATCATGCAGCTGAAAGAAAGATGGCAAAAGGTCATTGAGCAAAATGGAAATTATATAATTGATTAAAAACTATTCTTTGTTTAAAAAAAAGTGTTTTATTTTATACTACCAAACCGAAAGTACTTAGCCAACCCAATACAATTTTATATTCAGGTAATATTAGTATTTTACTAAATTCTAATGATACTCCATATCTAGCTTTGAAAGCAAACAATATTTTTTTTGATATTCGCGTTAGGATCATCATTAATCAGTAATTAGTGTTAATTTTGACCGTGATTGATTGAATTAATCAAAAAAAGGTAAATAAAACCCTCTACCACATTGACGTTCGTATTCTATATACGTATTTCGACAATTATGTTGTCATCATCAGCAGATAATTAATCACAGTGTCGCACCTAGATCAGCGGTAAAACTCGCACACAATCATACCGCACAAATCCAGGTGCCACAAGGTGATTAATTATCTGCTGATGATGACAACTTAGTTATCGAATTACATATACAGAATACGAAAATTGATGTGAAAGGGGTTTTAATTAAGTGATTTTACAGAAGATGAAATTTAATTATAATCAAACATGACATAATGTATACGAAAAAATTGTAAATTCCAAAACAGATAATTAAAAATGACAGAAGAATAACATCTATTTATCAGTATATTTGTTAGAACCTTCTATAATATTTTAGGCAATAGCACTAGTTACCTGTATCTACAAATTTAACTGCCAATATTTTGTGAACATAAATGTAAATATTCCAATCCAACAATTGCGAAATCAAGATTGTTGCTGGAACACGATCTAAAAAAGTAATGAAATAATATTTACAATAGTAATAATATAGGCGTTACATTTTATATTTTACTGCAATTATTGGTATACCAAAATTTACTTCAGTAACAACACGTAATAAAATTTGTTTATTTAGTTTATTTATTTAAAAACTATCCAAAAACAAGCTTCCACAAAATGTTGCAAAAATTATACATTTTGTCCACGGATATTATATGATACATATTTCAATATTTTTTTTATTACAAACATAAATGAAAAAACAAGTGGCACCAAAACACGTTTTCAAAGAATTTAAACTAAGGATAAAAAATATTGAAGCATATATTTGATTAAAAAAAAAGTTGTAAATTTTTGTCCTCATTGGCATCCAATTTACATTATGTGACAAAATAACAAATCACCCATTAAAAGCATATATTTTTAAACGAAAGACATTTTATATTGAGAATAATAAATAATTAAATTTTCATTGAAAAATTCGTACCTTTTATAGAAAAAATTTAATATAAATTTAAATCTCCACATAAACGAGTACATTCTGCTATTCGCCTGGCCATACTTCTCATTTCAAGCAACTTTTAAGTCCTACAAGCATCGTGTAGCTGTTGTAAATACATTAGCAGGTTAAGAAGCATACATTTCCTTGACCATCATTTCCCAAACATGTGCTATGAACAATAGGTCTGGCGACCGTCCAGACCAATTGAGAATATTGATGTTGAGCTCTTGCAGGAATTCTAATGTAACACCTACAATATGAGGACCAGCACTGTCTTACTGAAACTTGGCGTTATTTAATCCTTGAATATATAGTAAAGCGAATGAATACAGAACTTCATATGCGTACTTTTCAGTGCTAAAGAAATCTCATTTTCTATGCTGGAACTAGCATAGAAAACTATCAATCCTTAGCAAGTACAATCCCATGTTCTAAGGGAAAATTCTAAAACTGTCTTTCTTCTCTTCGACGTCGAACTCGTCTACAGCCATCATGGGCCAACAAACAAAAACAAGATTCGTCTGAAAAAATGATATTGTTCCAATCTCCTGTACATTACAGCATTATAATCTAAGGACACAATGACGACTAGCTTGGAACAGTATTAGTCTCGGCCGATAGGAAATGAATCCAAACGAACTAATACAAAAATATATAGAACGCAATATTGTTCTACGACCTATCTCTGCCAAAATATTCTCACAGACATTGAAATACTAGTGAAAAATAATAAATGTCGATTCCTAAGGTCAAACAATCTTAGTCACCTATCTTCCCGCTTGATCGGCCTTCTAGGTCGTCCGGAACCTCTTCTACGATATTGTCTACCGTCTTGAGACCAGTCTATCTGACAACGGATAACGGATTTCACAAAATGCAGTATCCGCTTCATCGCCTTACGTAGTCCAACGATATGACCCCTTTCAAAATTGCTTAATTGGCGATAGGTCGGTTGTCTTAGAAGTCTTGACATATTAATACAATAATGCACAAACTGTTATTAGAAGTACGCGTTGAAAAATAGCAGAATATATTCGTTTACATGGAGCGACCAGTGTATCAGAAGGTTTATCCTCTTTCAATACGAGTGGAAAAATAATACAACTTTTACTTAAAAAAATGCATATTGATGACCATATTATTACTTAAATGTACACCATGAAGCACTATAAATTATCTCACCGGAATTTTTTTATATTTATATTTGCCGTAATTTAAGATCGTCACTTTAAGTGTTCCACACAAAATATGTTAGTATCCAAATTAAATCTAACAACCGAGACTTTATAATCAACAGTTCAATTGGAAAAAGAAATTGAATATTAATTTAATAATCTATGAAAAATTAATTAAAATGCGCAAATTATTTATTTTTAAATTTATTTTCATTTATTCCAAAATAATGTCCAACTTAGCAATAGACTCAACCATCAACATTATTGGAAATAACTAAATTCGCATTTGTTTTCCAGAGCATCTTGGGACGAGCACTGAAAATGTTCACCAAAGTGGGTATGTTTTTGTTGGGCGGCACGGCTTTACTTCTGCTTGGCGGCATCTTCATGACCGCAGTCTGCTCTCTGACCCCTTTGTGTACGATTTCGTTTGCCGGCTTTCAAAACGTCAACAAGGAAACCATGCGTTCTTACGTCACGGCGGACGGTATTTCAGAAGCGGCTTCGTTTGTACAGGACGCTATCGGAAAATACCAACGTTTACAAAGGGCAGTAAAAAGGAATTAAATTATTGAGTTTTTTTTTTGTAAGAGCTGTAATATATTTTAATGTATCTAATAAGAATTATATGTAAATTTTATCAAATGTATATTAATTGGAAATAAATAAATTATACTTATTATGTAACTTAACTAGAATCTGTTACTTTACATGTTAGGCAATCCCGCTACTTAAACATATATTTACCTAAAGACAAATCGACTTCCCAATGTTTATGTAAACCAGTAGTTCTAAAGTATTGGGTTGGTCACTAAGTACTTTCGGTTTTTACTGATAGAGAGCGTTGCTTTATTTTTTGTATAACGTATGTTAGTGCTGTACTTTACCGTTTGTCGCGTGATATTAGTCACATTGACGTAACTTCAGAAGCAAGTAGTGCGTGATTTTTATTAAAGCTATTAGTTGTGGGTTAATTTTAAATGGAGTGCAGAAACGAACATTTTCGACATATTTTACTATTTTATTTTCGTAAAGGAAAGAAAGCTGCTGCCGCTCACAAAAAGATATGTGAAGTTTATGGTGCTAATTGCTTAAGAGAGCGCACGTGTCAGAATTGGTATAAAAAATTCCGTTCTGGAGATTTTTCCCTCAAAGATGAGCAACGTTCTGGTCGGCCTACTGAAGTTGATGATGACCAAATCAAAGTCATATTTGAAGAGGATCGTCATATAACTGTTCGAGAGGTTGCGGAGAGGCTAAATATATCGCACACAACAATTGAAAAACATTTAAAATGTCTTGGGCTAGTTAAGAAGCTTGATATTTGGGTACCTGACGAATTGAAAGAAATTCATTTAACACAAAGAATCAACTTTTGCGATATGCACCTTAGACGAAATGAAACCGACCCTTTCTTAAAAAGAATGATCACTGGTGATGAAAAATGGGTCCTATACAGTAAGATAGTTCTAAAACGATCATGGAGCAAACACGATAAACCAGCTCAAACCACATCGAAAGCTGAATTGCATCCAAAAAAGATCATGCTGTCAGTTTGGTGGGATTACAAAGGTGTTGTGTTTTTTGAGCTGCTTCCAAGGAACCAAACGATCAATTCTGATGTTTACTGTCAACAATTAATAAAACTGTATGAAGCAATCAAAGAAAAATGGCCAGAATTGTCAAATCGGAAAGGTGTAGTTTTCCACTAAGATAATGCAAGGCCTCACACATCTTTGGCAACTCGTGGGAAACTATTGGAGCTTGGCTGGGAAGTGATGCCACATCACCTATACAGCCCTGATCTAGCACCATCTGATTACCATTTATTTCGAAGTTTGCAGAATTCTTTGAATGGTAAAACTTTCACAGATGACGATGACCTTCCCTCGCACCTGGTTCAGTTTTTTGCTGATAAGAACCAGAAATTTTATGAGCGCGGAATCATGCAGCTGAAAGAAAGATGGCAAAAGGTCATTGAGCAAAATGGAAAATATATAATTGATTAAAAACTATTCTTTGTTTAAAAAAAAGTGTTTTATTTTATACTACAAAACCGACAGTACTTAGTTGTCAACCCAATAGTAGTATACGAACTTGGTACTGTTATTAGAAAGTACACATTTTGACATGCTTTTCTAAGTTTTTAATCCTCTCAGGATTTAACCGAAACAGTTAGATAAATTTTTACCTCAAAAGCATTTTCATGATCTTCCAAAATGGCACACGAGCCTTGTTAGTATACACTAGCTTTCCAAAAATATCATTTCCTATGAAAAATTGAAAAAATCGAAATCCTCGTCAAGATTTTTAATTACGCCTTAGTAACATGAAAAGAGTAGCTTTAAACTAGTAGAATACAAATTTAATGCTTTTATATCATAACTAATCAAACGTAATTGTCTTACATATTTAAAAGACCACATTTTGACATGACGTTCAGGATTAAGCCAAAGAACTAGGTAAACTTTAATCGCAAAATCGTTTTTAGGACCTCCGAAAAAGTCAGGACAGAAACTATACTGAATTTAGTCTTTTGGTGAGTAAAACAAGTTGTTCCGAACTTTTAACTTGTAAACTAACTTCTTTTTATATCAAAGTCATTCAAACTTTAGATATAATCCATTTACACATTCAAAATTTCCATTTCAAAACATTTGAAAAATGCCAATTTTTGAAAAAATTGAAATTTTCATTAAAATTTTGAATTTAGTCTTCGCAATTGGTTAAACAATAGATCAGAATTAGCAAAAGACAAACCCACTACTTTTTACAGCAAATCATTCAAACTTAAAAGGTAATCTATTTACACATTCAAAAGTTAACAATTTTTTATGACTTCAAATCTCTTCTCTCAGAATTAAATTAAAACAAAATTGAAAAAATTGAAATATTTCTATCTTATTTCTACTAACCACTAACCTATCAGTGAATGTAACTGATGGAACAGCACTTTATACCTGCGAAAAGGAGAGTGTTAGATATACCATAGTGTCCATAGTTCAATGCTCACCATTGATCTATTGTTGGTACCTCGGTTATTAAAAGACATATAACAACGTTTAATAGGAAATGTTTCACAGAATTAAATACTCAAGGCAAATATATTTTCAAATTCACCCCAACTTTTTTAAATTTTAAGATAATTTGAAATAACAAAAATTTGGCGGCTTAATTTTTCTCAATAATTCAATAACATCTAACGTGACAACTTCTAAAGTTTTACATTTAGTTAGTGCTATCTTTTGTTTTTTTAAATGACTATCTAAAACGAAAAGAAACAAAAAAATGGAAACACAATTTCATACCAATTAAACTGCACCAGAAAATAAAACGAAATCGTACATGAAATCTTCTTCGACTTACTAAATGTGGACTTTCGGTAGACCAATGATATAACGGGCCTCCCAATAGACTTCCGAACTTTGACAGTTGATAGCGGCCTTATTATTGAAGCTATATCTGTCGAATTGACTGTCATTTATTCAGTCTGTTTTGCCAAATCACTATGGACGGATATAGCGTTCAACAACACGCGTAAATGATAAAATTGTTTTATCAAAATGGGTTTTCTGTTCGGGTAAGGTTCCGCGGGCTACACTCGTTTTACGGCCGCCGTAATCGTCCTACCGGTAGGACTATTAGCAGTGTGGTGGATAAATTTAAATCCACTGGTTCAGTAAACAATGAACCAACACCAGTACGACGACAAAACGCAAAATCTGCCGAAAACATCGTCGCTGTCCGTGAGAGTGTGCAGGAGAATCCGAGACAGTCGATTTCGCGTCGCTCACAAGAATCTGGAATTTCGCAAACAACGTGGCGAATTTTGGGTCGTGACTTGGGCCTGTACACGTACAAAATTCAACTAATGGAACCTGGAGCAGTTGGAAACTGACCCTAATTTTCATCAAAAAAACATCGCTGAAAATCTTGATGCGGCTCATTTCTGGATGAATGGGTACGTGAACAAACAAAATTGTCGAATTTGGGACGATATCAAGCCACATGAGATCCAAGAGAATGACGTTGGCCAGGCTTTCACCGTCAACGGTGAGCGCTATAGGTCGATGTTTACCAACTTCTTTTGTCCTGAATTGGATTATATGGACACCAACGACATGTGGTTTAAACAGGACGGCGCTACGTACCACACAGCTCATGACATATTGGACTGGCCACCGAAATCGCGCGATTTGACCCCGTTAGACTTTTTCTTGTGGGATTTTCTTAAATCACAGATTTATACGATTATGCCACAAACCACAGTGGCCCTCAAAGCAAACATAACCCATGCCATCGGTCAAATTCAGCCTGATTTATGCGGCAGAGTCATGGAAAATTGGACATTTCGGTTAGGCGACATTTTCACGATGTTATATTCCATACATAATGGCATCGATAGGCCTTTCAAACGAATAAAGTATTTCGATGATATCTCACATTTTATTTAAATTTAAAGATAGGAAGCGTCACCTGTCCACAATATTTTCTTAGGAAAATCAGCATCATCTTCACATTTTTGTAGGCAGCACCTGCTAAATTATAATCTTCAGCGATAGTCATTATAGTTTAAACCTTGAACAATTGTTGGCTTTTCTTCAAAATTTTGTAAACAATGAATTCTGAAATTCCAGTTTCTCAAGTCACTCAGCGTTCGTAGTATTTTGCAACGACACATATCAGCATCGTTAACTTCGTGGTTAATTCTTCATAGTTCAACGCTTCTAAAGTTCAATAAATTGTTGATTATCCTTCTACTCGTATGAATTGTTCTGTGTGGTTGCTGTCTTTCCGGAAAACGCCAAGCGTAGTTCGTGCAAACATTTTAAAGTCCGTTTGCTTTGAAATACCCTTCCAATATATCAACTTTTTCTTCATTTGAATATATATTTTATTATTATTATTAATCTTAATATTTAACAATAATTACTTATCAATAACTGCGAATGCACGAGGTTTTAATTAGCTAATCTATATAGCACTAATTATACTTTGATAACTTATCATTTTATATCACATTGACATTTAATTCCATGGCTTACTAATTTTATTGAGCATTCTGTTTTTTGTTAATATGAAATTAAATGTCAGTATTTTTTTACTATTTTACCGAATTACTTAACATATCTATTCGCTTACATTTCTCATTTGTGTTTAGTTACATAGCACTAATTTCATATTAGAGATTAATGTATTTTTTTGTTAATGTCTTAGCAAATGAAAACTTTTCAGGTGTGTTATACCGTTGAAAAACGTCTTTAAAACATTTAACTAACCAAAAATGTTCTGTTCACATAAAAAAAATCGTCTTAAAAAAGTGTTTTAACAACGTAAAACTTAGAAACGGTCGCATTACATGTATATATATTTTTTCTCAATATTTCGATAATTGAGGAAAAATATTATAAAAGTTATTAACAAATATACTGATAAATAGATGTTATTCTTTTTTCATTTTTAATTATCTGATTTGGAATTTCCAGCTATTTCGTAAACATTATGTCATGACTGATTATAATTAATTTTCATCTTATGTAAAATCACTTATTTAAAAAAGGTAAATAAAACTCCTTTCCACATTAATGTTCTTATACCGTATACGTATTTCGACAACTAAGTTGTCATGATTGATGAAATAAAATGTCTAGATTATAATAAACAATACATTAGTCAGACTAAACGTTCGATGAGGGGTCCGGTATACGAGGATAGTTTGACGAGTAGTGAGAATGACACATAGGTGGCGCTCTAATTGGTAAAACAAATGCACTGTAATTTAGGTTGCCTATCTATATGTTTACATTCCGATATTTAGATAAATCGGTTAATTTGCTTATTTTTGACAGCTGATTGAAAAAGACATGTCGTTTTGTTAAAATGGAAAAAGCAGAGTATCGTGCGGTGATTAAATACTAATATTTGCAATGTTAAATTCTACAAAACATTTCCCATTTAGCCGTTGTTCTATGTCTTCTATAACAGAGATACCAATGATGAGCGTCAATGACACTCGGTTTTAATTTAAATTTCGCGCGAAAACCCATTCGTCGAAATATTTTTTTTCTAAGTTGGTGTGTACGAAATCAAATTCCTGGTGCCGAAACGTTCAGAATGTTGCAAAATGCCTTCGATGATAATTGTTTGTCGCGAACAAGTGTTTTTGATTGGTACAAATTATTCAAAGAGGGTCTAGAACGCGTTGATGACGAACCACGTCCAGGACGGCCATCAACATCAACTGATGATCAACACGTCAATAGAATCAAGGAATTGGTGCTTGAGAATCGACGATTAACAGTCAGAGACCTTACTGGCATCGTTGGAATATCGGAAGGATCAGTGAAAACCATTTTGAAAGGTCATTTGGGCCTAAGAAAAGCGAAAGCATGATTTGTTCCAAAATTACTCAATTTTTTCGAAAAACAGCGTCGCGTTGACGTCTGTGAAACAACTACTATCAAGACAAAATGAAAGGCATCATAACTGGAGATGAGACCTGGATCTACGCTTATGACCCGGAAACAGACGATCAATCGGCCGAATATCGTATCAAAAGTGAGCCGCCGCCCAAAAAAACACGTCAAAGCAAGTCAAAAATCAAAGTTATGTTGACAGTTTTCTTCAATTAACGTGGTGTGGTGTACTCCGAATTCCTTCTGACTGGCCAAACTGTCAACAAAGAATACTATTTGAGTGTTATGCGTCGTTTGCGCAATGCTATTCGAGGCCAGAATTATGGGCCGACAACTCTTGGTTTTTGCACCACGACAATGCACCGTCGCATACTGCATTAATTCTTCGTGAGTTTTTGCCAAATTTTCAACCAATATCGTGCCGCAACCACCGTTGAAGGCTATTCCTGAAATTGACTTTAACAACTGTTTCGAGATTTGGAAGAAACGTTGGCACAAGTGTATTGGGGCCAGGGGGGATTACTTTGAGGGGGACGAAATAGATTTGGAAGAAATTAAGAATTTAAAAATTATGAACAAAGTCTTACTATTTTTTGCCCACAGTAGTATATACATATTTCAAAATCTATAGTTCCAAAACACAAAATTTTAAAATGAAACCAAATTAAAAATTCCATTGAATAATGGTGATAATGACTATTTAATCAAATAATTCGATTTTAAAGAAAAACCACTAAGCACCTTGAGTAATTTTAACCCTAATAGAATTAGATATAGAAAAATATGGAAAACAAATAAAGAGAAATATGAAATTATATTAAAACAACAACTAACATTAGGGAAACTATTTCGACAAGCCAGCATTAATGAAATTATGCATATTTAAGTAGCAAACACGCTTTGTGTTTGAAATAGTTAATCGCCGCATTCTTCGTTACGTTTCGCATAAACAAAACGACCAATATCTTTTCAAAGGAATAGAAGCACTTTAGGTAAAACGAAAACGTTGTTTCCGTGGCCTTCTCTTTGTTTGGAAATCATACTAACAAATACTCTCTCATACATAGTACATAAATACAAACACGTAAACATGAGCGCACACACACACACACACCTAAATGCAAATTCTATTAACAAGTTCAGTTTCGTCTTGTACTGAAGCAGATAGTATCTAAATACTTCTCGCAAGTTCTCGCACTGCTCGAGCAAGTTAAGTGGGAGCCCGATAAAATTGTCTAATGACAATTAGCACTATCTATGACGGGTACATCACTCAACATTAATGTCTCTTATTTGGAGACTCTAGGCGAGAAACTTCGCATTTCGGAACAATAACGTCACTTCTCATTTGAAAAGTAGGTAAACAAAAGTTGGCCCAGAAATAATATTGCTGAAGAAGCATATTGTGTTATGTATTAAATTGCTCTGACACCTGGTATTCATACAATAAATTAAATATAAACTATATTTGCATATTACACAAACAATATTGCTATCTTACTTTTCCGAGATGCTCTCGAGTGCTTATCTATCATCTTCAGTCGATACTAAGAATAATGTAACGTTGAACAACGACGTTATTTTTACAAGGTCTGGGGAGAGCTGTAAAAATAGTATTAACTACAGTAGGGATCTCATAATTATCAACGATGTATTTATTAGGAGAACATCCAAAGTTTCTAATAAATTCTTCTTATAACACTGTTTATGTGCCCAGTTTTATATACCGCATGATAACAAAGATGTATTGAAGAGTGAGTGACAGAAAGCCAGCAATGCGTTTAAAAATATTTCTTTTACGTACTTACCAATTAGGTTTATGGAGTTTTCAATTGAAAATGGATAATTTCGACACCATTTGACTTCAAGATAATAAACACATATACGTTAAAAATACTGTTATGAAGCACAATAAAATTGTAGGCCATATTTAGGTGAAACTTCATCCAATTCTGAGGTTATACATATATAAAGATAACAAGTGTTCTTCCCATAATAACTTCATTTCAGCAAAACACTTTAGTAATATAAGATTTTCAGTGAATTTTTTATTGAAAATAGCTCGTGGCGTGTTGTTGTTTACTGTCATATACAACCTAACATAATCCAAATTTAAATAATTCAATCTTTTCGAACATATATCTACCATTTTACATACATATTATTTGTTAAAAATGCGTATATAGTTCTTAGAATAGATATTAACAGGTCTATTAAAGCTATGTTTTCTAAATTTTGGTTTGTATTTATAACATATGTATTACGTTATTTTACCTCCATTCTATGTAAGATTTTGCGAGTAACTGCCGAGGTTTGTTAGATTATACGGTATTGGTAAAAAGGAATTGAAAATTTCAAATAAATTCTAAAATAAGTGGTTTATTCATTGTAAAATGGCTGAAATGAGGTGAAATTACCTAAAGCTATTGTAAGAAGAATACAATCTCAATATTAATAACTTGGTACCTCGTAAAGAGCTTTGATATTGCAAAATCTAACGGAAATTCAAATGTCCCTTGGTATACATATAATGTATATAGATATTTTAAATGTAGATTAAAGAACAATTCACAAGAAACAAACAATTTTTATTGCAACACACGACAATAGTTTCACCAAACTTTAGCTTCACCAGGACGAATCCACAATATTGTAATGTGTTAACAACAATTATTATTATTATATTAATTATTTGTTTTGAGTTTCAGCATGTATCTTATTCATCAATCAAGTACATACATTTCATTTTTAGTATAATTATTTTAAAATGTACAGCTTAAAAAACCTTAACATAACAAAAATTTTGAATTTCTATCCATCATTTTGAAGTATTGTGTATTTGTTTATCCATCTTTTTAGTTAGATTTTTGATATTTCATTCAGCGTCTGTGAACAATTATTCGGTGTGACAATACATTATTTTATAACTTCATTCAATTTAGGGATTCAACTAACGATTTTCTTTTACAAATATCTTAACTTTCCTTTTAATGTTAATCATTTTAGATTCGTTTTTTAAAAACATTTGGTTATCACAATTATCTGCTTATGGTCATACTAGCGCCTTGTAGTTTCTTCGTTCCAAGTTAGTCACATTATAATAATAATAATAATAATATGCCTTTATTTTCCAGGAAGTAATTATACAAGTAATTAAATATAAAACATTCAACTGAATGGAAAATCCTAAGGGGTGGTTCAGATGGATGACTAGAAGTCATCCCCTGCTCTAACACCAAACCCTTAAAGTTATAAAGAAATATAAATAACATAGTAATTGCCTAATACCTAATACTAAGAACTAAAAAAACCTAACCTAACCTAATAGTATTATTCTGCCCGTGCACACAACCGTAACCCAACAAAGTCATTACAATTAAACAAAGTAATATAATTTAAAAAATTCCCTAGCATACAAAAATAAGTTAAGAATGGAAAGAGACATCACACACAAGACTGCTTATCAAATAGATAATTAAATACAGCACGCCTGAAAGGCACCAATCCCATGGACTTGAAGTGATCATCCAAAGAATTGTAATAGTAATAAATATTGGACGATGAAAGATCTTCTAAAAAAAGTTGTGCGGTATCTAGGTAAACCAATCATATTCTTCCTTCTTACATTGATATTATGCACATCGCACCGAAACCTAATTTTATACAGCAAGTATGGAGGACACTTTGTCAAAAGTATTTTATGATAAAGGCTCAGAGAATGGAAAGCAATGCGATTTCGCATATTCAGCCACCGCAAAGTTTTTAATTTATGTGATATTCTTTCATACTTACGAACACCAAAGATGTATCGCACACACGAATTTTGCACTCTCTGAACCCGTTCCACATCATCGAAATCCAAACAAGGGCCATACACAGGTAGGCAATAGTTAAATAACGAGAGCACCAGTAAGTCACACAGGGCCTTTTTAAATTTAATGTTAAAAATAGATCTAAATGCATAAATGATTTTCAGGTTACAGTAGGCGGTACTTATAACTTTCGAAATATACAGTCGGTAACGGAATGTATTGTCCATAATCAACCCCAGATTCTTACACTGTGCAACCACCGGAACCCTACAACCGTTCAACGTAATCCCAAGCCGATCCCGAGACTCCTCCACATGTTTCTCCCACCCAAACACCATAACACAACACTTGTCGAGATTCAAGAGCAGGGAGTGATTATTGCAGTAAGAACTGATACGCACCAAGTCATTGTTGATTTTGTTCACTGCCCTGGGTAGATCAGAAGGCAAACAATTCAAATATATTTGAGTATCATCAGCATACATGTGTAATTTACAAGATTTGACGTTTGCGGGCAGCATACTCGTGTACACTGAAAAGAGCAGTGGCCCCAAAATTGAACCCTGAGGTACACGCCTCTCAACAGGCAACAAAGATGAATCCCGATTTCCCAATCGAACCATCTGGTACCTGCCAGATAAATATGACTTCATAAACTCCAGACAAGCCTCTCCACAACCCACATACTGCAGAATGGCCAACAAGATATTGTGACTCACCGTATCGAAAGCCCTACTGAAATCCAATAACACCAGAATGCACAGTTCACCATTATCCCTGGCCCGTATGATATCATCAGTCACGTCTAGAAGCGCTCTGGAGCAACTATGCCCAGGTCAAAAACCCGACTGATGCTGGGGAATCAAGCCATAGCTACTTAAATGATCGCTCAACTGGGTGTACATGATCCTTTCTAGAATCTTACTGAACGCAGGAAGTATACTTATGGGACGAAGGTCTCTAACACTAGATGGTGAGGTAATTTTCGGCAATGGTAACACAACAGCTAATTTCCATTGTTGTGGAAAATAATTAGAACACAAGCAGCAGTCGATTATATGAGTGAGATAGGGAAGTGCAAACGGTAAAATCAATTTAAGCAAATTAATACCAATACCATCAGCACCCACAGCACTACTATCAATCGATGAAACAATATTTAAAATGAAATCCTGGTCAACCGTGCGGAAATTGAATAGAGATTCGAACTTTTTGTAAGTGGCACCCGTATAAAAATTAATTATGGGATTACTATGGAGGACTTCATGCATTTTGTTTTAATTGCAGTATTTAATTAATTGTCAATCTTTCAACAATATTTGGTTTCCTGTTTTTCGATACGTCTTTCTAATTAATTGTTCGCTGATGGCCGTTATTAGTATTAATTAAAATTTGTTCCACCTACGTCATCGAATAAAGCTTAAGTACAACTAACTATAAATATCATTGTTGCTTCTTGTTAATAAGTCATCGCATGAAGACCGCTTAGAATTAAATCAGTTTTGAATGGAATAAATTAGTGCTTACCGCAAAGACATAGATGTCTTGCAACATTAGTTGGATTAGTTAAGGCTAATTTGAGGTATGTATATCGTATTGTACTATGATATATTAAGTTACAATATAATACATTCACAGTAAACGTGGATCAGGTCGTCCATCTGTAGTTAAATTTATTTTACCATCTTAAACAAGTTCGAAGTTTTCTGTCCCTCCCTACATTATCAAGAAATATGCATAGGAAATAATTATATACGAGGATAGTTTGACAAGTAGTGAGAATGACACATAGGTGGCGCTCTAATTGGTAAAACAAATGCACTGTAATTTAGGTTGCCTATTTATATGTTTACTTTCCGATATTTAGATAAATTGGTTGATTAGTTTATTTTTGACAGCCGATTGAAAAAGAAGCAACATGTCGTCTTGTTAAAATGGAAAAAACAGAGTATCGTGCGATGATTAAATACTTCGTAATTAAGGGTATGAAAGCTACCGAAATAAAAGATGAGTTACGGGAAACATTAGGTGAATCTGCTCCATCATCTGCCACAATAAGTAAATGGGTAAATGAATTTAACGTGGTAGAACAAGCTGTGTTGATGAAGCGCGCTCTGGAGCACCCAAAATCGTGACTTCTAAGGAAATGATTATAAAAATCCATAATATTATTACGCAAGATCGACGACTCAAAGTGAGAGAGATAGCAGACATGGTAAACATTTCAACAGGACGCGTACACCACATTTTAACTAAAGAATTAGGCCTTTCCAAGCTTTCGGCAAGATGGGTACCGCGATTGCTTACCATTGATCAAAAGTTCACTTGTTTGCGCATTTTCAATGAGTGTTTGGACTCTTATAAGCGGAATCCGGTTGATTTTTGTAGGCGATTTGTTACTTGCAATGAAACTTGGATACACTATAGTACACCCGAAACTAAACAACAGTCGAAACAATGGTTAGAACGTGGTTCTGCACCTCCAAAGAAAGCGAAAACCACTTTTACGGCAAACAAAGTGATGGCGTCATTTTTTTTGGATTCAAAGAGCATTTTGCTCATTGATTACCTTCAGAAAGGTGCCACTATAAACGGAAAATATTATGCAGAACTTCTACAAAAATTAAATGTTGAGATTCGTGCTAAACGGCCAGGAATGGCAAAGAAAAAAGTTCTGTTTCACCAAGACAACGCTCCCTCGCATACCAGCACAGTTGCGATGTCTAAAATCCACGAGTTGCATTTCCAATTAATACCGCATGCGCCTTATTTGCCGGATCTAGCCCCTTCCGACTTCCACCTTTTTCCAAAATTGAAACGGCACTAGATGGAAAGAAATTTTCGTCTAACGACGAGCTTATCATCTTCGTAAATGAGTATTTTGCAAGCCTTCCGGAATCGCATTTTAGAGATGGCATAAAGGCATTGGAGCACCGTTGGAATAAAATTTTAGGAGAATATATTGAAAAATAAAAATCACAGCAGAAACGAATGCTGTTCGTCGAAAACCCAAAAGTGTTTCCACAGTTAAACGGCGATTAAAAGAAGCCGGTCTTTTTTTCGGTTCACGAAGATGTGTTTTCGTGCAGAGGTCTGTGACCTGACTGTTAAGCACGGTGGAGGTTCAGTCATGGTATGGGGTTGCTTTTCTGGATCAAATGTAGGCGATCTCGTAAAAATCGAAGGTATACTAAAAAAAGTACAGTATAAGCGCATATTAGAGGAAAACGCAATCCCTCTGGAATTAAAATTTCCGGTCAAAATTTTATCTTCCAACAAGATAATGACCTGAAACACACTTCCAAACTATATCGGGAATATTTGCAGAAATTGGAGAACGAGGAAACCATAAAAGTTGTGGTGTGGCCTCCCCAGGATCCCGATTTAAATCCCATCGAGTTGCTGTGGGAAGAACTTGACCGGGAGGTGAGAAAATCGGCCCCCACATCTGCTATTAATATGTGGAAGAACCCGCAAGAGGCATGGGGTAAAATAAAACTTGAGACATTACGAAAGTTAATCGAAAGAATACCTCGATTCTGTGCTGCACTGATTCAAAATAAAGGAGGGCATATAGACGAATCCAAAATTTGGATAAATATATTATACAACAATTTATTTTAAATGTAAAAATATATATTTTTCATATATGTAAATAATAAAAAGATATTAGTATTTCAATTTTGATTTTTTTTACAATTTGCGGCTTAAATGCGAGTGACCAAATACTTATGAGCGATAGTGTATATTAGAGCTGCTCAAATTGATAAAATAGATGTATAAATATAAAAGCAATCAAATATCTTTTATGTCTCTTAATTTATCTGTTAAGTATTGATTAACTGTTAATAATAAGAATAAATCCACAATTATTTACGTACTTTCATTAAATATTCAATGAAAACCAAATGCTCTAATAAAATACGTACACTACCGGTCATATTAATTTGCCCACCCCAATTTTATGTTTCCTGAAATACGGATTTTCTTTCGAAAACTCTGTATTATAATTATTCAACAATATTTTTAATGGAAGTAATTTATATGAATTTCTACGAAAATCTTAAATTGTTTATGATATATCGTAAAGGTGTCATAAATTGGAAAAATACCATAAATATTATATAGGCTAATCCCTACAGTATTAACAGTTTTACCTGCATTTCGGAAAGGCATTACCAATATTGTGTTATTGTACTAACTAATTACAATATTAGGATGTGTTATTCAAAAAGGAAAATAAATTTTATGTCAGTCATTGTTCATCTTTTGTTGCGAAAACAGTGAAATAGAGTTATTGTGAATATTTTAATGCAATGCCGAAGGCGAAGGAATTATCTGTTGAAGTGCGTGCTATGATAATTGCTTATCATCGTACGGGTAAAAGTAATCGCGAAATTGCAAAAGAATTACGATTAAATCGCAGAACCGTTGATTATAACGTTAAAAAAATTGAAGAAAGTGGTACATTTTCCAACAAAAGAAGATCTGGACGACGCAAAGCGACGACATCTGCACATGACCGGCATCTAATACGGATAAGTAGACGCGATAGACGAAAAACAGCACCAGAAATTGCTGCTGAAATGAATAGAGCGCGTGCTAAACCAATTAGTGTGTCCACGGTACAGAGAAGGTGAAGGCAAGCGGGTTTATACGGAAGAATTGCTCTGCGAAAACCACTACTACGAAAGCAAAACAAGATAAAACGACTAAATTGGGCTAAAGAACATAAGAATTGGACGATTGATCAGCAGAATAATGTGTTGTGGACAGACGAATCGAAGTTTGAACTTTTCGATAGTAAAATTCGAATATTCGTAAGAAGATCCGCAGGAGAAAGAGTACTGCCAGAATGTATCTATTTTATGTTTATTTTACACTATTGTATTGGTACAATAAATAAATTGTCACTACGCATTTGATAGTTTAATAATTTTGGCTAAAACTAAGGGTGGGCAAATAAATATGGCTGGTAGTGTACATAAAAAATAAGTTTTCAACTCTGAAGGAAATAATTATAAACATGTTTTATTCTTATACCAAAAAGTAGAATATGAGACATAATACAATGGAAAAATGTAGTATATTAAATATATCTTTTAGTTATACACAATACCATTTATTTTCAAATTTACTAACTATAAAATAAAATGTCAATATTTTATGGGCAACATGCACGTATATATATATATATATATATATATATATATATATATATATATATATATATATATATATATCTCCATTGGAATTTTAATTAAAAACCTACCCACGAAAATAATTGAAAATGTATTTATATATGAAACTAAATAGTTTTTTGTGACAGATATTGCATTCTAAATTTAAAAAAGTAACAATGTGAAACGCAATAACAACGGAAATGAGAGTATTCGAATACAATCAATGCACTAACACTACAAATACGTGTCAAAAGTACATCAAAATTGAAAATATATGTCGTAAAAGCTATTCTTTATATGACAGAGAAACACGAAAATATTTTTTAATATTGCGTTTAAAATTATTTCAAGCAAATAGCAAAATTTACAAAATTATGTAGAAGTTTTATTTATAAATACAATTTACACCCTTGACTTTCTCTTTAGGAAAAGATGCATTGGCCTATTTTCTTTACTGTTAACTTAAATAGTTTGACAGATATCTCTAGCCAATGAAAATATTTTAATTAACCATCTTACATTAAGATAGTTAATTTTAAAACAAATTAATTGCCATATTTTATTTTAACAAATTAAAAACTTCCACTTGCGCGACATCTGTACTCCGAAGGTTAATCTAAAAATTATATCATACATTAATGAAATTTCCTTAATTTTATATGATGAAGTTAACTGACATTTAGGTTTAAAACTGTGATAAACATATTTTAGTTCTGCTAGCAAAGTATAGATAGCAATTCAACCAAATACGTACAAATAAAATAAATTTATTTGGCGAATTCCTTAAAATTTAAACAATTGATTTTCTCATATTTATTCCAAAATTTTAAAAATAATTTTAAACTTCTTATAAATGTATATCAAATGTACTCAATTACTTGCTATGTATTTAAAAAAAGCACCAACTTTGATATTTACTCTCAACTAATATTTTATTTGGAGTATTAAATGTAATTTCAAAACTTGTCTTATTTTGCATTAGGTTGTTCCAAAAGTTTTTCGCGATTTTTATTGAACATTTCATGTTTTAAATACAATTATAATCATATTTTTAAGAAATGAACTCGGAACATCTGAACTAATTATTAATTTTCCAGAATAAAGAAAATTGAAAATTACTTTAAATTAGAAAATTAGAATTTTCGGTTATAAATCACAGCTAATATTAAAATAATTATCTGCTATAAGATACTCTTAACACATGATATAATGAAATGTTACAAAAATATAATATCGCAATCTATAAAAATAATAAAAAAGAAATAATGAATGTTGCGTCATTTCTAAAACAGCATTTGAACTTTTATCTGTGTATACACTTTTGGGTTGAAGCTAAAATGAAGACAAAAATTTCCACAATTATTAGATAACGTCACAAATGAAAATTATGAACATAATAACGTTTATTCACATAATGCATTAATAATTTGCGGGGGAGCCAAAAGTGAATATTAAGTTTCTGGGCCTCCAAATTGCGAGCAACCTGACTTGGGAGTGCCACATTGATAACCTGTGTCGCAATCTGGCATCTAATACCACAAGTTGCGTAAATCTATTCAGAAAACACAAAATACTGACCCTCCCATCCTTGTATATACTTGCTTGCCTGGAGTTTGTTCATAAGTCGCCAAGTAGGTTCTGCGAAAACGATGATTTTCATGAATATGAGACACGAAACCAGAGTAGTTTGGTCATACCGTATCTTCGCATTAGGAAAAGCCAGCTAAGTTCAAATTACCTGGCTGTGAAAATATACAATGCTTTGCCTGATAGGTTTAAGGGCCTACCATGGATTAGACTCAAAAGATTAATAAAAACAGTGCTGGTGGAGAATTGTTTCTATTCAGTAAATGACTTTCTGAAGTATAAATTTTGACATTACCATTTTTGTGTTTTTTATGTTTTCATTGTTATTCTGGTGTTTTGTGTAAATATTGCGGGTTTTAAAGTGTTTGGTGGCGTATTTATTGTGAGCCACAAAGGTTATTTGTGTTTTTAATTATTTATATCGTGTAATGACTTGTGAATGTACATATACATCAATAAATTATTATTATTATTATTATTATAAACCATTATAAAAAAGTAAATAGAACCCCTAACCACATTAACGTTAGTATTCTGCATACGCTTTCAACAAGTAAGTTGTCATCATCAGCAGATAATTAACCACACCTAGAATCGCGGTAAAACTTGTGCAGAATAATTCCCCGATAAATCACCACTAAAAGCCAAACACACTGAATAAAAAAAAATTAACCTTCAAGCACTATAATGAAATATTTTGTAAAGAAAAATATATTAATGAATAGTTGAAAAAAGAAAATTATATGGCATCATCTCTGATATAGTGTCTGAAATTTTGGATTTATATCTAAAATTAAGATCATTGGTAGTTTTCATAATAATAAAGCTAGTAGCCATATGAAAATTATTTTAAAATTGTGATAAAAAATTGAAACTTTATAATAAAATAATGAATCTTAAATAATAATTATAAATTAAAATAAATGTATGTTTAATATATAATATAATAACATGTTTTGTAAAAGAAATATAAGGTCTAGTAAAAAGAAATCCATTATTTTTGCATTAAATTGAAGGTTTTATTTAGCATAGTTAGAATGATCCGACTTAGGTCAAATACGCACCGTTTTGTTCGATAACTTGTTGCCATTTTGAAGGTAATTTCATAATGCCTCTCTCATAGAAACCCTCGTCCCTATTGGCAAAAAACTGGGACAGTCGATTTTCACAAGCTTCTTTTGAGGCGAATTTTTCACCAGCAAAATCATTCGCCATAGACAGGAACAGGTAGTAATCACTTGGTGCTAGGTCCGGACTATAAGGTGGATGCATAAGAACCTCCCAACCAAACTCCCGGAGCTTCTGGCGAGTCACTATCGATGTGTGTGGCCTGGCGTTGTCCTGATGGAACACAATTCCTCTCCTATTGGCCAAAGCTGGCCGCTTCTGGGCGATTGGTTCCTTCAGACGGTCCAATTGTTGACAGTACAGGTCCGAATTAAGAGTTTGGCCGTAGGGAAGCAGCTCATAGTAGATAATTCCTTGCCAATCCCACCAAACACACAGCAAAACCTTCCTGACCGTCAAGCCTGGCTTGGCCACCGTTTGCGCCGGCTTACTACGATTCGACCACGACCGTTTTCGCTTGACGTTGTCGTAAGTGATCCACTTTTCATCACCAGTAACCATCCGCTTCAGAAACGGATCGGTTTTGTTGCGATTCAACAGCGATTCGCAGATGGAAATTCGGTCCATGAGGTTCTTTTGCGTTAACTCGTGTGGCACCCATACATCAAGCTTCTTTTTGTATCCAACCTTATTTAAATTGTTCCAAACGGTTTTTGTGCAATGTTTAGCTCCTGGGCAATCGAAACAGTGCTTACATGACGGTCGGACTCGACGTTTTCCATTATTTTATCGATATTTTCGACAATTGGCCTTCCAGAGCGTGGTGCATCTTTGACATCAAGATTACCGGAACGGAATCGACGAAACCAAAATTGCGCATGATTGACTGTTACAGTATCAGGACCATAAACACTATTCACATTTTTAGCCGCCTGGCTTGCGTTTTCGCCTTTATCGAAGAAAAACTGTAAAATATGGCGTATTTTAACTATGCTGGTGTCCACCTTTAACGCGCGCTCAAACAATATTAAGTCAAGTAATCACAAAACTGACTGAGAAGTTCGTTTAGCACGAAATCTTATCTTTCGAACGCCATCTAGCGGAACGCGATCGCACTATTGCTGCAATATTTAAAAAAAAAAAGTAAATTGCATCATCTCTGATATAATTTCTAAACTTTTTGTTAGTGTTTTTCAGTAGTTTTCTAGAGTTCAAATTGGAAGTGGGTTTCTTTAAAAATTTGGTTAGTAGTTATTAAATGGCACTAGTAACCAAATGAAAATAATTTTATAAAAATAAAATTAAATGAAAATAATTATTTTCCATAATATTTTCTTACATATATTGTAATAAAATATATATAAAATATATGCACTATTTTAAATATTAATTGCACCATCTCGGATAGAACACTAGAACTTTTGTTAATTCGTTCAGTAAGGGTGATCTGGGTTTGCAACTATAATTTACCGTTTAAAAGTTAAAATAATGGTTACTAGATGATGCCACCAAGCTATACGAAAATTATATCTATTCTATAATAGACTATTCTTAAAATTAAATTGAATGTAAATTAATTTATAAATAATAATTTTTTTATATTTGTAGGTATATATATATATATATATATATATATACCCTAATTGTATATATATATATATATATATATATATATATATATACAGTGAATGTAAAAAGTATTCGTACACATACGTAATTCTATTAAAAGACAAGACTACAGTCCTAATTTAAGGCAAAAAAGAACAAATAATTTATACTATATAAAGTTGGGTCTTATGCAAACATATATCAGTATACAAAATACAAAAGAAGTTAAAATTCTGGTAGATACACAAAAGAAGTCATAGACATTGAAAGTTTTAGTGAGCAATAAGTATTCGTACACACGATAATTTGCTTAACAAAAAAAACCAAAACAAAAAAGTTAATACTTAGTAGGGAAACCCTTGGCATCGATGATTGCGCTTAAACGTCTTTGCATAGAATTAACTAATTTGGTTGTCAAATCTATAGGAATATTATTCCAATCTTCTTGAAGGGCGCATTTTAATTCCGTCTTATTGGAAATATGACGTATTCTTAGTTGTTTGTCCAGATAATCCCATATGTGCTCAATGGGATTAATATCTGGACTCTGGGGAGGTGTTTCAAGCTGTTTTGGAGTGTTATACAGCAGCCACATCCTTGTATTCCACGCCTTATGTTTGGGATCATTGTCTTGCATAAAAATGTGGTCACCATTTAATCCCATTTTCGCAACACTAAGCGGTAAATTAGTCTTTAAAATATCAATATACATTCTATAATCCATTATACCGTCTATAAAATGCAATGTGCCGACACCAACAGCACTCATGCACCCCCAGACAAGCACTGAACTGCCGCCTCCTTTAACACTTGCACAGATATTTTTGCTATCGAGCTCACTATTTTTTTTCCGCCACACTAGACACTTACCATCAGACTTGAATATGTTAAATTTACTCTCGTCTGTAAATATAACTTTATTCCAAAACTCTGGAGGCGCGTTTTGGTATGTCTTAGCAAATTGTAAGCGTTTTATCTGGTTTACCTTATTTATCCAATATTTTCTCCGTGCCGTTCTGCCATGGTAACCGTTCTTTCGCAAAATATTTCTGATTGTACTATCACATATACTCACATCTGTACTTTTTCTTATTTCTGCATTCAATTTTGGTGCACTAAGTTTAGGGTTGGCCTTTATTTTTTTTAGAAGAGCGTTGACACCAAGTCTACTCAACTTGGTTGGACGTCCTTTTCTGGGTTTATTATACAATCTACCGGTATAACAATATCTGTCTATGATAGACTGGATTGTTGAGTGAGCCCGGTTAACAATTTTTGAAATAGTACGCAATGATTTACATTGATTATGTAATCTAATTATAATCTTTCGCTTTTCAGAGGTTGTTTCCTTATTCTTACGGCCCATTTTGCCGTTAACATGTACTGCATCTACACAAGATGATAACTGATATACTACCGACGATGTGTACGCAAACTTCACGTGCAGTAGTTCGGTACTTTCCCGAATGTAGTAGGTAATTCCTCAAATATCGTACGTGTACGAATACTTATCGTGCGCAAGAAATATAAGTAAAATTGCTTACAGAGAGGTTTCTGAGGTGTAATTAAAATTTCTATCAAACTTCTTAAGTACAGCTATTCAATAATGGAATACACTGCTTGTTATTAATATGTTTTACAATTCCAATTACAATTACACGAATTATATGGCTTTTTATTACATTTAGCTCAGTGTACGAATACTTTTTACATTCACTGTATATATACATATAATTTTCGTATAGCTTGGTATATATACATATACAGCGTGTATCAGCCAAATGGAATAAATTCGATAATAATTAAATGGAAGGGTGTTCGAAAAAACGCTCGGACACGTCGATTGGGATTTTTAGTTGCATATTTTTTCAAATAAAAAGTTTATATACAGAGTGTGTCATGTAAAAGTGGTCAATACCAACTTTCTTATTTTAAATGCAACACCCTGTCAAATATTAAATTTTTGGATTCTTTAGAAAATTCCAGACATATTTCATGTACAATATCCTATAGTGAGATTTATGGCATTAATTCGGAATCGACTCTCATAGCCCTTGGTAACCCGATGGTAGAGCATCCATCCGGCAAATGGGATTCGATCCCTTATCGAATCCAAAGGATTTTTCACGTGTGTAGTATATATGCAACTGCATATCATTTTGATTAGTACATTTGGTTTTAGTATCTAATTTCACTACTTTAAATTTGAAAATATATTTCTTCCAATATATTCGTCTTAAATACATTTGGTACAAATGTAATATTCTATGGTCACCCGACACGACAAAAACTCTAACATAACAAATTCAATAGATCGAATATGCGATTGGATAATAACATGCAATGGTTTAGATAATGGTTTAATAACTGTTAATGTTTTTTACATTTATATAAACGATGGGATGGCATATGTTGTAAAGGCGCTTCATTTCGGGATAGTTATCTAGAGAAATCGTTCGAACCACTTTGGAAGAGGTGGGATTGTTAAAATTCTTTCTTCTCTTGAAAATTGTCGGTCTCTTTTCCGATACCCTCCAATATTGAGGAGAAATAATCAACATTTTTCCCCTCTCACGGCGAGAGGGCTTAGAAACAGCTATAAATCACTTTAACATACCTAATCACACAGTCGCTCCCTTGGTTGTGATAAGTCGAAAAAATTTGCACAGCAGTTATTTCAAGAAAAAGAAAGAAATTTATCGAAAACAAAAAAATAGATTAAAAAAATTTATTAATTCATTAATATGTTATAAATTTATTCTATAAAAAACAAATCATTCGACTACATAAGTAACATATAGCTGTCACTATTACGAACATTTTTATCAGATAGAACGTATAGTAGTGGCGAATGAATCAAAACTTACTTAGACATGACCATAATTCATACTCGCTTACTGTATAAGCAAGTTATGTCTCCTTAAATATAAACTCACAAGTCACTTTAATCATATTATATTTGAATATGTGGCAGATATATGCACGAATAATATATGTACCTAGCCCTGCCATAAATACTGATATAAAGGTTTTTAAGTACAAAAAGAAAACAGCAAGTTGGATTTAAATTATTTTTTGATAGTTTATCTTAACAATAGTAAGCTACAAAATACAATGCAAATTACTCGAAATGGCCTCCTTTTGCCATAATACAACGCCGAAGTCTGCAGGGCCACTCATCAATCGCTGTACGGACGATATCCATGGGAAAATTATCGACTGCTTCTGTTAACGCTTGCTTCAATGATTCGAGGTTGCGATGGGGTCTTCTGCAGACCATGCCCTCTAATATTGACCACAGTTTGTAGTCGAGCGGATTTAGGTCTGGGCTTGCTGACGGCCAATAGTCAGTACTAATAAACTTAGGTACATAATTTTCAAGCCATTGCTGAGTTGTTTTGGCCTTGTGAGTGGGCGCAGAGTCTTGTTGGAATATCCATGGTTGGTTTTGGAACATGGTGTAGTTCAGGGGCTCCACTACATTGTTTAAAATGTCTCGTTGATAGTTTTTGGCCGCTGTTTTAACACCTTCTTCACAAAAATGAAAGGAAGTGACACCGTCATAGGATACTCCCCACCAAACCATCACTGAAGCAGGAAAATGACCTCGCTGAATCCTTGGCACCACTTCACTGGCTACCTTGGAGGACCGTGCATACACCCTATCATTCTGCTTGTTAAAAGTTTCTTCCACGGTAAAAATTTTTTCATCAGAAAACAGAATTTTTTTGTAACGCTCTTTGCCGTACAACGACATCAGGTGTCTGCATTTTTTCTTCCTATTCAACGTTAAGGCGCTGTCCTGTTTGTCGTTTGAAAGCTCTAAGTCCTAGGTCTTGTTTAATGATACGGCTCATGGTTCTCGGAGCAATACCCATTTCACGAGTCATGATTTTCTGTGTGCGGACAGGATGCCCAGATCTTTTACGGTCGATTACATTTCCAGTATCAATGAATAACTTAACAGTACGGTACACAAACACACGCGTAATATTCAACGGTTTCGATAAATCAAAAATACGGGCTCTTTCTATTCCACACTTATGAAGTGCAATAATCGCAATACGGCTCTCTTTATCCGACCATTCGATAATGACGACTCACGCTATAGTGAAATTGCTCGGCACTTTTTTAAAGCATATATCAAATGTCAGAACTGCCAACATAAAATTTTTGTGCTTTCAAGTTATGATCTGCAAAAAGGTGCGTTTACACTTGTATCAATACTTATGGCAGGACTAGGTATATATAAGAGAAAAAAAATTAAGAAATTACTTAAAAATGTATGGCGGTGGACAATTTATGCGGTATTTACATATATAGTAGAACATAATCGTTATGTGTGAACAATATTAATATTTAGTCAACATGACAATTAATTATTGTTCGTTCTTTTCACATGTCATAGAAATTACTTCTTCCCTAACATTACAATACATGTATGTACATATATACAAATATAAGGCATAATTGCTTGTCGATTAATGCTTAAATAGGTCTTGTCTTTGAACCTTTCCTTATTCAATGTTGTAATTGTCACTGTATTGATTGATGGCGGTATCTATAGAAACCCATTATTGCAACTCGGACAGAATAATATATCATATTCAATGTTGTAATTGTCACTGTATTGATTGATAGCGTTATCTATAGAAATCCATTACTGCAACTCGGGCAAAATAATATATCAAGAGGGAAATAATTAAAGTATCTTCTTTCATATCTTTTCCCTTTAATCTCCTCGCTATTCAATTATAAAATTGTATATGAAAAAGTTATTATTTGTTGTTACAGTAGTACAAAAAAAAATATTAATTTATTAAGATAATCGCGACGAATTTTTGTAAGAGATAGCGCCAGTTCTCTTTTGCAAGTGCTGGAGTCGTTCGCGTCTATCTTTATGCTATGCCATATGACCGTTCTAACTTTTTTTGGAAAAAATTTTAGGATTTGGTTGTGTGTTTCTAACGATAACACAGGCCAACACACATTTTGGTGCCTGCGATTTTTTAACTGTTCCTGGGTAATTCTTGGATGCAGAATGTAAAAAAGTTCTCAGATTTGGTCTATCAGATCCAGTTTTTGAGATTTTTTTAAAAAATTGTGTATATAAAAATTATATTATTTTCTGCTACTCCATCGTTAATTAAATACACAGAAATTATTTAAAAATTTCTGCGCTGGAGAAGGACTCGAACCTCTATCTGCCGTTTTCTAGACGACTGCTTTACCAATTAAGCCACCAGGCAGTGTAACTTCGAGTCCTTTAACACGCCATAAATCGTATTATGGAACAGATCTAATATTTATTTAAAAACCCGCAGTTCGGTTATGATGTCAATTATATATAAATATATAATTAGTTTCACGATGGGAAATTTAATGAAAATTATAAAAAAATTATATCGAAGTTACACTGCCTGGTGGCTTAATTGGTAAAGCAGTCGTCTAGAAAACGGCAGATAGAGGTTCGAGTCCTTCTCCAGCGCAGAAATTTTTAATTAATTTCTGTGTATTTAATTAACGATGGAGTAGCAGAAAATAATATAATTTTCATTAAATTTCCCATCGTGAAACTAATTAAATATTTATATATAATTGACAATTGTGTATACATTTTACGTTATAACTGTTATAATATATAATATTACTATTGACAGTTACAAAAACAAAGACATGGATTTAAGTATTTATTGCAAAAACTTAATTTACATAATTACATTAGTCACTAATCACATAAAAATGTTCTTTTATACGACTTTCTAGAATGGAGTTTACTAGGGCAGTCTCGCTGAAGGCTCCAGCAGTAGTCCGCCATCATGTGGCTATCCCATCGTCCTTGATAACGATCTTCCATAGTTTTAATATCCTGATGGAATCTTTCCCCTGTTCTTCACTACAATCACCTAAGTTTTCTGGAAAACGATCTAGGTGGCTGTGGAGGTAGTGAACTTTTATACTCATGTTACAGCCGAGAATATTAAAATTTGAAAGCATAGTTTCCACTAATTCTACGTAATTCTCTGCTTTATGATTGCCAAGAAAATCTTGTACTACTTGAACAAATGAACACTAAACGTTAGATTCAGTCTCGTTCATTGATGTGGTGAATTGTGGATCTTTAACAAGTTGCTTTATTTGAGGACCATCAAATATACCAGATTTTAGTTTTTCCGTGTTAATGCCAGGAAATTTACGTGATAAATTCCCAAAACAATTTCCATCTCGATTTAAAGCCTTCACAAATTGCTTCATTAAGCCTAGCTTGATATGCAAGGGCGGAAGTAAGATTTTTTCTCTTGCAACCAAAGGTTCGTTGATCACGTTTTGTTTTCCTTGAATCATAGGAACATTGGGTCAGGGACAATTCCAGGTCTCCATTTGGCTAATTACATTCTGGGAAATTTCTATTTTGACGATTAAGTACATATTTATCTCTTTATTTGTTGTCCTTCATCAGAAAAAAATATCAATTAACCTGTAACCTGTATCTCAAAAACTAGAGCTGATAGAAAAAATCTGGTGGCATTTTTGGAATCAGCACATTAAAAACATCTAAAATCAGATGTTAGATTTCCGGCACCAAATTTTTTTTTTCATTTTGTTACCCTGTGTAATTAGTGAAATACTGCATATGTGTGATTTTAATTTATTGTCGTTCCTCGGTCAGAATGTCTCGTTGATGATGAAAAAAATAAAAACATTGACCAAGTTAGACCCATGACACAACATAAAAGGTTGGAGAAATGTTAAACGGCCATTTCAGCGTTCATAACTGCATGAAAAAGTAAGCTCGATATTTGGATTCCTCATGAATTCAAAGAAACGATATGCTTTATAGAGGTTGATAAAGAAATAATTGTGAAACTGTGGTATGAAAACACCCTTGGTCTCGATCTGAAAATTCGCCGCAAACCTCGTCGAGGCCAGACGTTCATCAGAGGAAAGTTATACTCTCGGTATGGTAAAATTTTATCATAGTTTTCGACCTTCTACCAAGGCGCAAAATGATTTGGACGAATCCATAATTCAAAAACGTTCAGAAGTCGTTAATTAATCACGAACGAGTGGTGCTTCATAACGACAACGCGAGACCAGACACAAGTCTGATAGTCCGTCAAAAATTAAATCTCGAATGGGTTGTGCTACCAATCCACCATATACGATGGACCTTGCGCCATCAGACTTCAACATGTTTCGTTGTTTTCAAATCTCCTTGCATGGTGCTTCGAGACGAGGCAATGACGCAGCTCCTTGTAAAGTCTCTCACCGTCAAAGATTTGTCCTTCTACATTGGTAGAAATAATTGAATCAGTCAATACCAATTTTTATGCTTTTAGTCACTTATTAACAATGCATCGAGCATGTTCACTAAATATAAAAATACAAGATTACTTCAAAACTAACAGTTTTCAATCAAATAGAAAAGTATTTTGAATAAACGCAACACTTTGTTGTTTCAACATGCAAACATATAAAACGAAATTATAGCTTGTTAGTGCACAATCTTCTTTGATGCAAAAAAAAGTGGATTTATTGAAACGGAAGAATGAAGATAAATATACAATATAAAGTAGTGAGAGAGCTGTACGTTCATTTTCTCAGATAGAAGTGAAAGCAATTATATCGCTTTAACTGCCATTCAACAGTACATCTGTTGACGAAGCAAAGAGAGAGGCGTGCAAATAAAGACCCCAAGCAAAGTATAGTTAATCAAAACAACCAGTAAATGGGTGTTACTGTCGAAACGATGCAACATAACCAAGTAGTTGTTTCTTGTCGGAATTTTATAAATCAAATAGAAAAGTATTTTAAGTGAACACAACCTTTTGTTATTCCTTCATATTTATGTCTCTTTTTCCCATACACGTGTGAGAACGTAATGCGTATTTGTTTCTTTTCGAGATTCTATATCAACTAGAAAATAATGTTGAACAAATTCTTTAAGTTTCTTAAAAGAGAAGCATTTGTTCCTTACCTTAACATTCTTATAATTTAATCTTACTAATATTTATAATTTTTTCATCGAAATAAAATAATTTGACAATTTGATATTTTTTAAAAATTTTCCCTATGCATCACTTTATATTTTTTAAATTAACATCGATTACATCGAATTAAATATTTCCAGAGATTCAATCATCGTATTTTGACACAGCAGTGTGAATCTGAGAAAGATTCGTGCAAGATTTGTACCAAAAAAGTAAACTAATTTCAACATTGTACAGACTTGATTAAAGACTCAAAAAAGGACGAAAACTTCAGCTACTCGTATTCTATTGTAACTGGCGCCGAGACTCCAAGTGAAGTAAGACCGAAAAAAAGTCGCTTGGAGAAGCCGAAAGTGAAGACAATGTTGATTTGTTTTTATGATTTGAAAGTCATAGTGCATAAAGAGTTAGTATCAACTAGTCAGACAGTCAATGCTGTATATTATCTTGGTATTATGAAGCGTCTTTTGGCGCGTATTCGTCGTGTGCGCCCTCAATATCATGAAAATGATAGCTGACGTTTGTTACATGATAATGCACCATCTCATCGCTCGACTCTTATCACTGATTTTCTAACTACAAATGACATTTTAACCATCAATCAAGGACAGCGTTATGCTAACGTCGAAGTCGTTGAAAAGACCTCGACAGCAATCTTGAAGGACATCTCTAAAAATTAATTTAAGAATTCATCAACATGTCAATTGACCATGCAAAACGTTGTATTGAAGTATTTAAGTGTTGTGCTGCAATATTTACAAGAAAGATCAACTGTTTAAACTCTATTATATCGGTAATATTATTGTAAAAAACAATTCTAGAAGAGATCTTGGGATAACATTCGACAACAAGTTGACTTTCAATTAGCATTTATCTAGTATTACTAGATCAGCGATTAGGTTCTTGGATTTTATCATTAGAATGTCTCGTAATTTTACAAAAATTAGCACAATTAAAACTCTTTGTTTCGCGTGCGTCGTCAGCAAATTGAAGTATGTAAATAAATAAAATTGAACGCTACGAGAGGAAATTTCTGAAATACTGAGTAACAAGTTGAATGACAGGTAGAAATATGAACTATGCGGATTTAATTCTGAGATACGGAAATAAAGGGTTTTCCAATAGGGACTTGACAACTTTTAATTCAATTTGTGAACGCACACTTTCACTAATCATCGAACTGTCACTGTCAATTTATTCAGCAAACTTAACATTTGCATCATGGTAAAGTACACGAACGAACAACGTCTGCAAATTATAAAAATTTACTACAGAAATTCGGAGTCGGTGACCGCTACTTTAAGAGCATTAACTCCGATTTTCGGTCGTAATTCTCGCCCTAGTAGACAGGCAGTAACAAGTTTAGTGCAAAAATTTGGATCTACATATTCGTTGTGTGATGTTGCCGTGCCAGTGAGATAACGGGTTGGTCGAAGTGTCGAAAATATCGCTGCCGTTGAAACGTCTGTAGCAAATGATCCAAATCAGTCAATTCCACGGCGTTCTCAAGAGTTGGGCATCGCTCAGACCACTTTATGGCGAATTTTGCGTAAAGATCTTGGTTTACACCCATACAAGATCAAGCTGACCCAAGAATTGAAGCCGATGGACCATTTGAAGCGACGTACGTTCTCCGATTGGGCTCTGGAAAAGATGCGCCAAGATGATCAATTTCATTGCAAAATCATTTTCAGTGACGAAGCTCATTTTTGGCTCAATGGGTTCGTCAATAAGCAAAATATGCGTTATTGGTCGGGTGAAAATCCACATGTGCTTCACGAAACACCAATTCATCCACAAAAAATAACTGTTTGGTGCGGCTTGCATGCCGGCTATGTCATAAGGCCATATTTTTTCGTCGACGATAATGATCGTCACGTTACTGTGAATGGTAATCGTTATCGCGCCATGATTACCGATTATTTTTAGCCCGAATTGGAAGATATGTACTTGGACAACATGTGGTTTCAGCAGGACGGTGCCACAAGCCACACAGCACACGTTACAATCGATTTATTGAACAGTAAGTTTGATGAGCGTGTTATCTCAAGAAATGGACCAGTCGATTGGCCGCCTCGTTCGTGCGATTTAACGCCTCTAGACTTTTTTCTTTGGGGCTACGTCAAGTCATTGGTCTATGCCAACAAGCCGACAACGTTGGAAGAGCTCAGAGCCAACATTGAACGCGAAATAGCAGCCGTTTCGGCCGAATTGTGTGGCCGAGTCATCGAAAATTGGGTCCAACGAATCGACCGCTGCAAACGTGCCCGCGGTGGCCATATGAACGAAGTCGAGTTCCATTCATAAATATTTTGATTGTACTTCAACCCGATAATAAAGTTTTTGAAATATATCAAATGGTCTGCATTTTATTTTGAAAAAAAGTTGTCAAGTCCTTATTGGAAAACCCTTTACAAACGCTGACGTCGCGAAAACGGAAGAGGTGTGCATGACTGATAGCGGATCTATTGAAAAATAAGATTGATTCACCAATGGTTGATTGATTAAATTTATTACTGCTATAGATTGCTGCCATTAAAGTTTTGTCCTCCAACACCGACCGCTAACAAGTTGTGTAGAGTTCTGTTGTTTCATATACCAGGAAATTCAGATTTATTATTTGATCATATTTTTCCTTTTCCATGAAATTAATATGCATATCTTTCTCAGTAGTGTATTGGGTAGTAATATAGAATTTTTTTGTCCTATTTAGATTTCTTTCTGTTGGGCCGAAATAAGTTATTATTATAACTAAGATCTAGGCTAATTTGATTATCAGATACTATAATAGATCACTATTTCCATGTTGAAATCATTTTTTAAAATTTGTGTCAAATGTCAAAATTAATTAGATATTAATACCTCTTCTATCTCTGTCATATCGTTAGATTTATATCTGCTGGGCAATAAATATTCTATTATCCTTGTATCCGGAATAAAATTCTTTTATAACCAAAATATGCGGATTATAACATTAATCAAACTATGGATAATTACATAGCAAGTTCATGTAATGTTAATTAACGTGAAAAGCTTAACAGCTTATTTTTCCACACACTTGTTATCGTATATTATAATTATTGCATTCTGTTGATGCCTATCTCGTTTCACATTATCAGAGAGAAAGCGTCACAATACATTATCAAGTCACGTTAATAATATCATAATTAAATCACTGATAAAAATTTAAACAAGATAGGTGTTCGAGATTACGCTAAAAGTAAGGACCGTCCGAGACAGTATCGTTTGAGTATCCCTTGCATGCATCACGTCGATAAACTCCAAAAAAATGGATTTGTATTACCATCCAATGAGCCCGCCTTGCAATGCAGTACTTACAACAATTAAGGCACTTAATTTGAAAGTGAATGTTAAGGAAGTAGATGTGATGAAAGGAGATAATCGCACCCCGGAATATTTGAAGGTATTTCAATATAATTATATTTTTAATAGAGATTAATATTTTTACTAATAACATAGATGAACCCACAACACACTGTACCTACTTTGGACGATAGCGGTTTCTATCTATGGGAAAGCAGAGCTATACTTCCCTACTTGGTAAATAAATATGGCAGCAGAGACGATCCTCTGTATCCTAGAGATCCAAAGCCTAGAGCTCTGGTGGAGCAGCGGCTACATTTCGACGGTATAACTCTCTACCCGGCCTTCGCAAATTGCTACGTAAGTAACAATATTTGTAACGGAAAAGTGACTAATTGTTTAACTTATTACGGTTCTATTTTTGTTGAATGAAGTTTTATTTTTTGTTGCATTGTTACATAAATTCGCATGAAAAAGTTACGCAAGCGCTTTCTCTCTAAGTACACGCCTTAATGTAAATTTAATACCTGTGCAATGACTAATCCGATCTCACTGGAAACTTGATAAAAATGTAAAATCGAATATTTTTTCAATTATTCCAAACAGCTTGTTAGCTGTCATATAATCTATCGATATATATTTTATGTGATTAATTTAAAAATATTTTAAACGCGACTTACACTTCACTAAACAACAAATTTTATTTTTTTTTACTTTATTTACGAGGATGGACTGAAAAGTCCGTGGTATAAAAATGAATAAAAAAGCGTTTTGAAATTGCGTCCATTTCTCTTTGTAATCGCCTGTCATCTCGATATTTTTAGATCATCGCTGATCCAAAGTCTCTAGCCTTGATAAAATCCACAGCAGCTTCAATGTCGTTGTCTGTTGAAAGCTTCTGAAATATGAAGTATTCTTCTAGGCATGAAAAAGGTGATAATCCCACGGTGCTAAATTCGGCAAATAAAATGGGTGCGACAACAAATCAAGTCAATCCTAATTCGTTAATATTTGTCATAGCAATGAGGCTGTACATTGTTTTGGTGAAAAATTATGTTTTTTTTTGCTAAAGCAGAACGTTTTTCATTATTTTTTTTAACTTTAATTTGTCTGACAGACTCGAAAAATATACGCTTGTGATAGCTTGGCCTTTTGAAAGGTAATAAACAAGAAGGACGCCTTGTGTATCCCAAGAAATAGAAGCCTTTTTTTGAAGGGAGAGCAACTATGTTGTAATGTTTTATTTTAGGTTTACAACCTGTCCCGTTTTCAGAAAACACACCAAAAATTCACAAGAAGTTCGCATTCGCACCGATTTTGGATCAATACTGAGCAACCTTCTCACGGATAGCTTCTTCATAGCCAACTCATTCAAAGTATATGTTACTCGTTCTTTAGAGTTCTTTTCAAATGATGTTTTAACACTATAGCATGGCATTTTTTCAATAATTTTCAGTATAGTGATAAATTTCGGACACCGACTAAGTGGTATATTTTTTACGATTCGCAAATCTATTTGTCAGGAGTTGAAAATGCAGGAACCAAGTTCTTCAGACCAACCTTCACCTCATTATGAATATTTGTTGCTGATAAGCCTTTCAAGAAGTACTTAATGACTTCTTGTCAAAAGCTCTAAAACTAAACAGTCGTCGTTGTTGGGGAGGCAACTTGCTGATACACCACCAAAGCAATCTGAAACTACACCATCTATTTATTATTCCGCGGACTTTTGAGCTGCCCTCATTAACACAATTTTATTTCGTTTTGTAGGTCCAATAATAATAAAAATAAATTTCTCGTAATACTATATACTATACGATATACTACTAATAATAGAAGAAAATAACAAAATAATAAATATTAATGACATTAGTTCTATACTATATGCTACTGAGGCTTGCAATTAAAAATATATTCGCATCGCTTTTCTTTTATATTGAACAATCCTACATCAATGCCCAACATTAATCTGCAAGCACTTCCCTATTCCACTAGCTTGATAATATTTTTAATAGAAATGTTCCCATGAAATATTTCCCCATGCTCATCTCTAATATCACCTCGACGCCTAGATTTTGGTGAAAGAAGTTTAGTTATGAATGTGAAAAATAGTAAAGCTCACGTTGCTCTCAAATTCTTATCAATTGATTAACAATTTATTCATAATCTTCAGATTTTCTGTATTCTAAAAAGTTTCGTGTCACATCTTTGAAAGCATTCTAAGCAACGCGCTCCAAATCACGTAAAATCTCTTCCAATGCTAATGGGAAGATATTTTAAGGTTATATTGGTGATCCTATAAAAACCTTCTCTTTAAACTTTGCATTGCATAAATTAAAAAAATTATGTTTAAAATATTGGAAAATACATCCTTCCTTGCTCATACTTTGACAAAGTTCTTCTTTAAAACTAATTTACTGTAACTGTAGTGGTAGAAACATTTTTAGTGCCACCAATGAATTATGAAGTATTTTTTTTACTCAGGTCTATTCCACAGCTTAACTGATCAATTATGAACAATGTAAAAGATACTATTCGCTATCTATCCCATTCACAAAAGAAAAAAATAGTAATAACGAATTAATATTATGTGCGCAACTAAGTTCTCGCTGTTTTTTTGATGAAAATGCAAGTTCATTGTGAAAAAATGTTTACAAATGAATCATTCAAAATATTTCCCATCGCTAGCGACAACTTTTTTCCATCTTTCTGGCAGAGCTCGAATCCCGTCACGATAGAAGTGTTCGTCTTTTGAGGCTATCCACGAATCAAGCCATTTTGAGATATCTTCATATGAGCGGAACTGCTGATTAGCCAGACCACGTGCCATCGAACGGAACAAGTAATAATCGGACGGCGCAATTTCTGGGGAATATGGCGGGTGGGGTAGGACCTCCCATTTGAGCGTTTATAAGTAGGTTTCAACGGGATTGGCAACGTGAGGCCGACCGTTGTTATGCTGTACAATCACTTTTTCGTGCCTCTGCTCGTATTGTGGCCGCTTTTCGCGCAGTGCTCAGCTTGATCGCATCAATTGAGTTCGATACCGTTCCCCAGTGATGGTTTCGTTCGGTTTCAACAGCTCATAATAAATAACACCGCCCTGGTCCCACCAAATACACAGCAAAACCTTCGCAGCGTGAATATTCGGCCGAACCGACGACGTAGAAGCATGACCGGGCAGTTCCCATGATTTTGTTCTCCTTGGGTTGCTGTAATGAATCCATTTTTCATCACCCATAACGACGCGATTAAGAAAACACTTCCTTTTTTGCCGCTGAAGCAGTTTTTCACAGGCGAAAAAACGACGTTCAACGTCTCTTAGCTTCAAATCATAAAGAACCCAAGTTCCTTATTTTGGAATCATTCCCAACGCATGCAATCGCTGGGAAATGGCTTGGCGGGTAACTCCTAATGCTGAAGCAAATTCTTTTTGTGTTTGGCACGGATCCTTATCGAGCAATGCCTTCAATTCAGCGTCTTCGGAGGTTTTTGGTCTTCCTTCACGCAAACGGTCGTCAACATCGAAATCGCCGTCTTCGAAGCGACGGAACCAATCACGGCACGTTGTTTCACTTAGAGCAACATCTCCGTACACTTTTTGGAGTTCTCGATGCGCTTCAGCCACCGTTTTCTTCGAATGAAAGAAGAAAAGCAACACTTCCCGCAAATGACGATTATTTGGCACAAAATCAGACATTTTCACACAACCAAAAGTATATGACTCAAAAACAAAATCACTAATGTGTCAAAGCGATTTGTTTACCATATATCTAAGCTTGGTTCATGACGTTTTGGTTATGTCACAATCGACCAGCACTTACTACTGGAGCCAACTCTTGAAAAACAGCGAGAATTTAGTTGCGCACCTAATAACTATTTCTCCAAATAATTGATTGAAATGAGGACAGTTCACGATTTTGAGTTTTGCCAAATTACTATCAAATTCAACAAAATCCCGCTTGATACTTATAACTAATAATTTTCGTATCACTTTGTACATAAATATTTACAAAGAATAATTCATAAATCGAGTTTTGATTTAATAGCTGTCTTCTTAAATGAGAAATTTCTGATGTAAGTTTAAAGTTTCCTTTGTTACGAATTCCACACATGACAAGCGCATTAAAGATATTCTCGGAATGTTAAATCTTATATAGTAATTCTTACGACACCTTCATTTTTGCCCGATTAATTTGCGTTCGGAGTTTAAGAAATGTATATCCTCAAAATGCTTCATTATTGAGACTCATAATTTTTGGATAAAAGCAAAATAACCTCGAAATGTCACAAAGTTTCTTTAACACAAGGAATATGAAATGTCATAACACATTTTTGCTATGTATTGCTATCTACTATATAGTCTTAACTTTTTGGGCAACACAATTAATTATTTTTAATAGTACTAGTGATTTTTATATCACTTTGTATATGAATATATACAGAATGTTTTTTTAAATTTTTTGTTTTGCATTTTCGGAAATTACAACAGATATAGATTTGGTTAAATGGGGAAAGAAGTGTAGTTTAACGAACTTAACTTAGTGATGGTGTTGTATTTCAACAGAAGCTCACAGCTTACTAAATATTTGGAAAAAACTAAATTGCCCAATTTTCTTTAACCTTGTATATTTACTTTATTATTAAATTTAAAGAAAAATCGAAAGGGAAAAGCGTTAAGGCAGCTAGACCCTCTATCAATTTGTGAATTAGCTTTTTTCAGACTTGGTCTTTTTGGAGTATGATCCAAACTTTTGTTTTTCTAATGTCAACCACAGTTGGCTTTGACTTTATTAAAAAGAGTTTATTTTTCCCGTTATTAAAATGTACCATTGCATATGGTTATTGTCTTAAATAAGTGAGTTATAGTAAATTAGTTTCTTTGTGATTGAAAACAGACTTAGCTTTTGAAAAATTTGAACAAACATATATTTGAATACAATACAAAATGCCTCAGTCTATTATAAAAATAATTGACCACATTTCCACAAATTAAATTACAAAATTCAAATCAAAAACGCATTTCTCAAACTAAAGTCATAATTAACTATTCGAAGTACATGAGTAAACAATATAACTGTCGTATTTACAAGTATTCGAAATGGTTACCATTATTATTTACGCCCCTTTTCTTGTTCAGGTGTTGGTAAATTCTACATCCAATAAAATCCTAACCGTTAAAGTATTATGTGGAGAAACTCCTTCATTTCGAAATCATTTTAACATGGTTCTTATCTCCAAATTCAACTCATCTAACATATCCTCGCTAACTCAGTTTCTAGGAAATGTAGGTAGCAACTGCCAGCTAACGTTTCATCAAAAACATGCGACCCGAGAACTTTTATACCGCGTCAAGCTTTAAATTCAAATTTAACTTGAGATCTTCATTGTTCAAGATTATGAGGATTTTGTTACATCCATAAATGTTCATTGTACCTGTTTGTTACATGACTTTTATCGGTTAAACTATAAATGGGAACCGAAGGTCTGCTCTGCACATATTCCTGTACCATGTACGAAATACTGTGCATTTGTCATTGTTTTCGGGATGTAACATTTGATCCACGGATAATTTGTATGACCGAAATTTCATCAAATATTTCAATACCTTTGCTGTAGTGGTTCGGGAAGCAAGAACTTCTACTGCAATTTTACCGAACGGGCTATGAAAGGCGTAAGCCTGGTTTAGCATTTTTTCGTATGTGCCCCAAATTTTCCCAAGACTTCGAATAGATTTATAAATGTAGGTAGTGAAAGTTAACATTGATAAAAAATCTTACAATTGTGTCATATTTTTGTAGATTAGAAAAATTTATGGCGCGATGACACTATAAACACTTGTGTAATACCAAAACTGACAACTAATCTTACAGCCAACAATGAGTTATGTCAAGTCTGTTTTTGTGTACTGCTTTGTTGTAGACAACTAAGTATATCTTTAAGGACCAGAAATGATTAAAAATGCCTACAACTGATTCATTTAGCATAATCATATGAAGTGGTACATTTTTGTAACGTGAAAAATAAACTCTTTCTAATGAAATCATAGTCAATTGTGGGTGCCATTTAAGAAGCACAAATTTGGGTCATAACCCAAAAGGGATAAGTCTAATAAAAAATTAGTTAACACCAATTGATAGAGGATATAGCTACCTTAGAACTTTCTTTTAACCTTCTTCTAAATTCAATAATAAAGTATATGAGGTTGAAGAAAATGGGGCAATTTAGTTTTCTGCAAATAGTAACCTGTGAGTTTTTGCTGAAATACAACACCATCACTAAGTTAAGTTCGTTAAACTACACTTCTTTCCCCATTTAACCAAATCTGTATCTATTGTAGTTTCCGTTTTTCGCCGTACAAAAAAAAATGAAAAAAAAGCTCACCTTGTAAAAGTTTTTATTTCATGTACCAATTTAATAATTATCTTCTCTATTAATAATAATGTTTCATATAAGTTTAGATTTTCATTTTTATAGCTTTCTAATGAGAGAATTTGTATTTAAAATTTTGAAAAATCCCTGTCCAAAGCAAAATGTACAGTGTCCTCAATCACTGTTCTCCACGCAAATAATTTTGCTACAATTCACAAAATAAGATAAAGATCGATCGCAGTGTCATACGGAAGTGATTTCATTCTTATCACGAAATCGATTTTGAAGTAATTATTACAAAATGCTTTTATGAAGCCAATAATATAATCTTTACATGTATCTGAATGTAGCGGTAGCTTTGAAAAAACCAGCAGCACTTGATGAGTAACCTAGAAATATCATCTTTGAAATTTGTATTAATTAATTGATGACTGAATTTGTAAATACACCATCCATTACATCAGTAACTACTTAGGAAAATCATTAGACACTTAACTTTTCTGAAATAGGTAAGTAATTTGTTATTGGCGGTAAAAACAAAGGCACCGTTTCTGGGAAGATAAAAAATATTTTTCGACAACGATGTTCATACGTTCATGATTATTTTATTTTCTTAAAATCAGACTCTAATAAAATAAAATTTCCATGCCAGGCTTCCTACTGTTTATTATCTACATAAATGGTCTGAGTACACGCAGATGACACTACCACAGTAAGAAAAGCAAGTTCGTCGTTAGAGCTGTAAGCAAAAAGTAAATGAGGATAAGAGTAATGCTGAGATTTAGTTTAATACCAATAAGCTTACACTTTACTTACACTAAGTAATATAAAACAACGCCTAGAAATTACTACAAATAGATTGGCAGAAACCAAATCTAAGTTCCTTAGTTTGACTACTGACAATAAAATAAACTGGTAAAACGCATAACTATTCGTAACAAAAATTACGAGATGCTATTTACAATAAGGGAAATGTAAAGGCAATATCAACATATCATAATTTGCCAATTTTAACAATCTGGACTATTGTGAAGGAAGCCAACAATTTTTTTTTGTTGTATCGCTACTCTTGTTAGGTTTGAAGTAAGAATGCGTGCAAAAATTGGTTTAGAAAAAACGAATACTTACCTTGGTATCAAACTTACAACCAACAAATACGTACACTTAAATAAGTTCAAATTCCCTACACTAGGTAACAAATCATAAATATGAAATAAATCATAAAAACGATCTTGAGACACCATACAACCGTTTCAGAATTACTCAAAATTATGTAGATTATGAGGAGTTTACCAGAAAGTATGAAGAAACTGTCTACACACGAATTATTGTACTCGTACTTTTAGTGCTCAAGAAAGTATTTCTGCAGGAGGTCTTTTAAACTTTATACTAATTTCTAAAGTTTAAATTTGAATGTGCTGTTTGTTTATATTATTTTTACAATATCCTGCGTTATATATAATATATATTATTACATTATATTTGACTTTTATAATATTTACAATAATAAATTATCTACCTGTTTATTTAAAATAAATAAAAATTGAATGAAATCAAAAATTAACAAACCAAAAATAGAATCGAAATAAAACATTCAGAAGTTAAAGTTTAGTTAATTTTGCATTAAATCAGTTTAGCGCTTCTTCTAAAATTAAGTGTAGCGCTTTTTTTAGCAAACAATATTCTATCGGGTGTTCTTTCAAAAGCTTGAGAACATTAAATGATAATACAAGACAGAAATATTATTGGAATGAAATTTTTTTTATTATAATCTGATAGATAATTTCATGGCATTTATTTTTTAAATATGATGAATTTAAAATATTATATTAGTTGATTTATTAAACAAAAAATGATAAAGACGAATTCTTATTAATAAGATATAAGCACTTAAAGATATAAGTAAAAATTTAAAAACATTGTATGCGGTTTTTCCTAAGACTAAAATCATCAATCAAAGCTCAGAAATATAACGAATGAGTTACGTCATTTTCAATTGAAAGAACAGCAAGGGCTGAAAGCTGTTGTTCTGTCATAGAATTCCCAAAATATGTTTTAATAATTTTAAACTTCAAGAAACTCTTTTCTGTGGTGGAAATAATTCTCAGGACTACTTCTAATATAATTCTTTTTCTATCATACATTTCAGTACCGAGGTAATGCTGTCATTGCCGTCATATGCACGGACAAAAATCTCTAGTTCTTAATACAACATATGTCCATCAATATCAGATTTTTCTCCTACCATCGAAGATATTTGCAAGTCGATGCATTGCTTCAAAAGTTCAGTATCACTAATTTTTTTAATACCTGTATATTATAGATGAAACCAAATATGTCCTCATGTTGTTTAAGGCCGCGTCAAACATTATACGTCAAGAAAAATGAAACGATAATTTCTCAGTACTCGGCTCACTATGTACGAGTATGTGAGCTATTGCGACCGTGTGTGTATAAGCAGAATGAAGCTGCAACAATATTGGTAGCAAAGCGCAGCCGACTGCACGTAAACTGTAAGAATTGTATATGCGTGTAATTCGCTTATTAGCTGCTCAGCTAAAATATCACAATGGTACTTATGTGTCTTTTATCCTAACTTTTCTCAGAGTTGTTGCGCGAGACCCCAGGCGGTTTTCGAACTCGTCCCCCCCTAAAAATGTGAATAGTGTTTATGGTCCTGATACTGTAACAGGTTATACCAATTCTGACACGTGCGCTCTGTTAAGCAATTAGCACCATTAACTTCACATATCTTTTTGTGAGCCGCAGCAGCTTTCTTTCCTTTACCGAAATAAAATAGTAAAATATGTCGAAAATGTTCGTTTCTGCACTCCATTTAAAATTAACCCACAACTAATAGCTTTAATAAAAATCACGCACTACTTGCTTCTGAAGTTACGTCAATGTGACTAGTATCACGCGACAAACGGTAAAGTACAGCACTAACATACGTTATACAAAATATAAAGCAACGCTCTCTATCAGTAAAAACCGAAAGTACTTACTTGCCAACCCAATATATGAAGCGATTAAAAAAATGTGAGATATATCTTTTTGAAAATATTTTTATGTGCTCTTGTATATTTGTATTTTTAAAATGTAATACTATTTCAAAAATGTTTTTAAATATTTTATTTATCGTAATAGTGAACGTCATGTCTCGTTCAACTTAAGACTAAATCACCTGATAAAATATCAAATGCTCTTATGTAAATGAAATTTATACAATGCTACGCAAGTAATAAATATCTGTAGTAGAGAGATATGAAGTCCAAATATTTAACAAACATAAAAATGTATGCGTGCTTTCGTATCTACATATACAAATACCTTTTTGCTACGGAAAGTATTAATTATATCTAAATTAAATTTTGTTTCTAAATTAAAGTTTCTAGTGCCCTTTGTATTATTTTAATTTAATTCCTTTTTCGAGTGCAACTTCATCTTAATATATAATAACATATATTAGGTGCGCAACTAAGTTCTCGCTGTTTTTTTGATGAAAATGCAACTCTATTGTGAAAAAATGTTTACAAAATATTGCCCATCGCTAGCGACAACTTTTTCACATCTTTCTGGCAGAGCTGGAATACCGCCACAGTAGAAGTGTTCTTCTTTTGAGACTATCCACGAATCAAGCCATTTTGAGATGTCTTCATATGAGCGAAACTGCTGATTAGCCAGACCATGTGCCATCGAACGGAACAAGTAATAATCGGACGGCGCAATATCTGGGGAATATGGCGGGTGGTGTAGGACCTCCCATTTGAGCGTTTCTAAGTAAGTTTTAACGGGTTTGGCAACGTGAGGCCGAGCGTTGTTATGCTGTAGAATCACTTTTTCGTGCCTCTGCTCGTATTGTAGCCCCTTTTCGCGCAGTGCTCGGCTCAATCGCATCAATTGAGTTCGATACCGTTCCCCAGTGATAGTTTCGTTCGGTTTCAACAGCTCATATTAAATAACACCGCCCTGGTGCCACCAAATACACAGCGAAACCTTCGCAGCATAAATATTCGGTCGAACCGACGAAGTAGAAGCATAACCGGGCAGTCCCCATGATTTTGTTCTCTTTGGGTTGCTGTAATGAATCCATTTTTCATCACTAGTAACGATGCGATGAAGAAAACCCTTCCTTTTTTGCCGCTGGAGCAGTTGTTCACAGGCGAAAAAACGACGCTCAACATCTTTTGGCTTCAAATCATAAAGAACCCAAGTTCCTTGTTTTTGAATCATTCCCAACGCATACAATCGCTGGGAAATGGCTTGACGGGTAACTCCTAATGCTCTAAGCGCTCTTTTTGCATTTGGCACGGATCCTCATCGAGCAATGCCTCCAATTCAGCGTCTTCGAAGGTTTTTGGTCTTCCTTCACGCGAACGGTCGTCAACATCGAAATCACCGTCTTCGAAGCGACGGAACCAATCATGGCACGTTGTTTCACTTAGAGCAGCATCTCCGTAAACTTTTTGGAGTTCTCGATGCGCTTCAGCCACCGTTTTCTTCGAATGAAAGAGGAAAAGCAACACTTCCCGCAAATGACGATTATTTGACATAAAAATCAGACATTTTCACACAACCAAAAGTATATGACGCAAAAACAAAATCACTAATGTGTCAAAGCGGTTTGTTTATCATATGTCTAAGCTTGGTTCATGACGTTTTGGTTATGTCACAATCGACCAGCACTTACTACTGGAGCCATCTCTTGAAAAACAGCGAGAACTTAGTTGCTCACCTAATATAAAAACTTATAATCCAAATCATCATTAGATGTTTTTAGAAAATTCAGGCATATTAACTTTATATATCTACAATGCAGATGTACTTGCATTGCGAAAGCTACTATCAGTGTTAATAATACTTATAATAGTAAAATATATTATCTTTACTATAATAGTCATTTAACACTCTCGGAATTTTTTAGATTTAGTATGATTATGTTTAAAATCAACATTGTAAAGATAATTTATATTTTTTGCTGTCGACTAAAATATCCTCTTGTTTCTTTGTATAATGGAAGTTACACATTAAATCTTATTTTATAACCATTAGACAATCAACAGTTTCTAATTCTCTACTTAAAGTATATTCTATATAAAGTATATTCTATATAAAGTATATTCTACGCGTATAATTAAAAAATAAAAATTGGTTCTAGTTAATATAACACTTACAAATATTTCTATCAACTCATTTTAACCTTTTTAAACAAAAAAGAACAATTGGACAGACATGTATTAACATGTTAACGCATACGATAAAGCGCTCGTCACTAGAGTGAATAAATGGGCGCTTCAATATAAAACACACTCTTAAGTCCGTATCCAAATATTTCTATAAACTAGTATTAACTTTTTTAAATAAAAAAAACGATAGCACAGACGTGTTTTAACATGTTAACGCACGTTAAAGCATTCATCACTGGAGTGTAACACACATTTCAACACACCCCTAGGTCTGTATTCAGAAGTTCGCCTCTGAGATAAGTAGTCGAAATTTGCAATTTTAAGTGTCGTTACAAATGGAAACCCATCACGATCTGTTAGAGATAGAAGCCTAGGTCTGTATTCAGAACTTAACCTCTGAGATACATAGTCGTAATTTACAATTTTAAGTGTCGTCATAAATGGAAACTCTTCACGATCTGTTAGAGATAGAAGCTTGGAAGCCCACAGGTCACTTGGAAAGTGAAAGAACACCGTGAAGTACTATTAAAATGTGTAAAGTAAAGGTAAAATCTAGACTTTGGAATCGCTTTTTGGAAAACTAGAAGTGCTCGACGAAGGCAAAGGAAGGTCGACTAACATCAACAATACCAATAGACGCCGATATCTGCCTCAATCGTAACATAGAAATTGCGCTCTTAATGCAACTCAGAAACAAAATTAGTTTACTACTGTCACTACATTCAACTTATTGCAGAGCATAAATAAACATATCAAATAGTATCATAATAAATGTGGACGAGTATTATTCAATGACAAATTCAGACTTACGTTACAGCCAGGTAATAGGCATGTATTCACTACGCACAATAACTCCTAAGACCTCAGTATGAGAGTGGTAGTTTAATTGTATGAGCCGGAGTAAGTACTGGAAGGTAGTTAATCACTAAGGTTGATATATGTATGTATGGTATAACCCCTTTCCACATTAACTTTCGTAATTCTGTATACGCATTTCGACAACCAAGTTGTCATCATCAGCAGATAATTGCAAAGTGTCGCACCTGCTAAACCACGGCGAAAAATACCTGTACGAAAACAAACTCCGTACGCGATCCGCACCGTTGAAAACCGAAATGTACACAGTGTACATTTTGGTTATATATCAACCTTAGTGATTAAGTTAATCAACCACAGGCTCCATCAACTTCAACTGGAAGGTAGAAAATATAACTCTCACTACATATCTGGATAAGATTCTGTGATGCATTATTCTTCTGTATGCAGAAGAAATTAAGAAGGATTTATGAACAATAATTCTTATTATCATCAAACAAACATCGTGAACAACTAAACTGATGAAGTTGGAATAAAGTGGTCAGTCTATTCCCCAGATGATAACACACTAGAACGCTCGGGAAGTTGTGGGAACCATCAAGAATGTTTCAGACATTCCTATTACGGGGGCATGGGATATATTCCCAAAGAAATATTCGACATGCTAATCAGGTCCACGCCATTAAAGTTTTATATGTTTTTAGATATTTGTGGAAATCATACAAATTATTTGTAAAACTGATTGCAACAAAACTTCTGTAAAATTGAATGTTTCTGTATATTTTTTTTTACATTAAAAATGAGACAGTTTATATTTTCTCAGCAAGATTACAATAGAACTTGTTCAAACAAGTTAAAATGCAATCATCTGTTCAAATACATGTATACAAATATATTAAAACCAAAAGATGATATGTTAAATCAATTTTTTAAAAAATATTATTATATTTTATTATTTTTATGAAATATCCGCTAATTGTTTCTAACAGTATATTTCTGATGCATTATCACATGCTTGTACACATATACACAAACACGTATTATATAACGTGTGAGCAACAATGAGTGACCTGATCCTACACTTCTTTCCATACATATCACTTCAATATTTACTTCCTCTTAAAAGTGAAATTAGACAGTGTCTCACGCAATTCTAATAATTCTAATAAAAATATGCTAGCTACTATGTAAACAACAAATACTACTGTGCAAATCACTTTAAATTGTAATATTAATAAAAATACATTTGGTATGTATTAAAGTGTATGCATATATATTGAGCGTGCGGAAAGTAGTAAAAGATCAGGTCAACCATTGTTGCTCACTCTGTATATATACATATATTTAAACCTGAATTTTCTTCGATCTTGCAAATTCCTCGAAAAGAAGAGTAAAAACATGCTGCACACTTTTCTTCTAAACAATGAAACGAAAATCCCTAATATAGATCAAACATTCATCTATCAGCTGCTGTGTGGAAGCATTTTTTACAACATTGTAATTATGTGTCCAGATTCGTTCCTCGTTTTGTAATTTATCCAAGTAATATTTCAAAATTTAACTTCACAGTCATATGTATATATATATATATATATATATATATATATATATATATATATATATATATATAACCATGCTCAAATGTATTAGACACCTTACGAATTTATGTACATACATACATATATAGTTTATATAGTTTAGTTAAAAGAGAGGTGAGGAAAATAAAACTGTTGTGAAAATTATGTACAAAGTGTTATTTAGTAATATAGTACAATTTATCAATATTTTGTCGCTCCGCCCTTGGCCTTAATGACAGCTCGCACTCGTCGAGGCATACTTGCTACTAAATTGTAACACTCTGCCGGTGGTATTGCAGCCCATATTTCGCGAATTTTTGTTGATAATTCTGCTTTTGACAGGCATTTATGTTCCGTGATCTTAGTTTTTAAGATACGCCACAAATTTTCAATGGGCGACAAATCGGGACTTTGTGGCGGCCAATCCAATACCTCCACTGTGTTTTCCTCGAACCAACGCATTACAGCTCCCGATTTGTGGCAGGGCGCATTATCTTGTTGAAAAGTGTGTTGTGGAATATCCTGGTCGAATAGTTTTAGCACAGACGGTTCTAATACTTCCTCCAACATGGCTAAATAGCGTTGGCTATTCATCCGTCCATCGCACAGGTACACTTCTCCAACACCGTATGCAGACATACAACCCCTAACCATGATACTGCCACCTCCAAATTTTACTGTGGGAATGATAGATTGTGGTTCATAAGCTTCCCCTTGCCTACGCCGAACGTATAGCGTCCCAGGTAGTCCCCAAAGCTGCCAGGCAAAAGAAGAAAGTTAGTACTTAGACAGGATTAATTTTGTTTAATGTTACATGTAGACTGAATTGCATACAACGATAAGAATATTAGTCATGAAGATGTACTTACATACCTCGATATTCGATTCATCAGACCAAAGAATCTTCGACCACTTCTCGATTGTCCAATTTTCATGTTATTTGGCCCATAAATACCGCTTCTCTTTATGAGCGTTAGTTAAAAGCGGTTTACGTCGCGCTTTGCACCCTCGTAAACCAGCTCGCTGGAGACGCCTTCTCACTGTTTGCGCAGAAACTGTTACGCGATAACGCTGTTTCAGCTCACTGGCGAGCTGTTTCGACGATTTTTTCCTATCACTGAGAGCCAGCCTTTGCAAAATTCTGTCTTCTCTAATCGAGGTACAGGATTTTCTGCCACCTTTTGGTCTGTTAACAAACGACCCACTCTCCTGATAGCGACTAATGGTTGTACGGACTGCACATCGCGAACATTTTTTTTTTGCAACTGCAGCTATTGATAACTTCTGGGAATGCAGTAGCACTATTCGGGCGCGTTCCCCTACCGACAACTCGCGTGTTTTAGGCATATTTCTTCAACAAATAACTGACACAACGTGAAAAATGGGATGATCTAATTGATCTCCACCACAAACTCACAAACGCACGTTGCTCACACACTGATAGAATGACACAAAATTTCTAAAATCCACAATTTCCCCTTTCCACCTATTCTTTTCAATAGGGGATTAACTAGGATATTCAAAACGTATTTCTGTAAATACCATTAACTATTTTTACGGTTAATTTCCGTCAGACTTGGATAATACCGAGAATAAGGGTTTTTACCTGGGGTGTCTAGTACATCTGAGCATGGTTGTATATATATGGAAAAAATTTGTAATTATAAAAAAATTTCCTTCATTTACAATGAGTTCCCTTAACAATCTTTAATGTAATGTTACACAACGCAAACTACCCATAATTCATCGAATTTTAATATTTTAGCAAAAAATCATAATATATCTGTACGTAAAACAATAAATCCGTATTTATTACCCCTTAAATTAAGGAGCAAGGATAAAATGCTAAATGTTGTGTATGGCAACAGTGTAAAACACCAGTTTGTAGAATTCTCTATTCTGCGCATGCGTTAATGCAATGTAGCTCACCCTATCATATTTTTGTGCAACTATACTCTCTGGGTTCTTTCCGTATTCCGAAAATAATCTAATACATCAAATTACTGTCATGTCAATTACGATAAACGGATGGCGCCAAGGTATTATATGACAGTATGATATAACACAGAATTAATTTTATATAATTTGTGAAATTATTTCACTTTCGTATAGTGTTATAAACTATTTCGAAACCGTTAATTAATTACAGAAAAATAAACTTAATAAAAATGTACTTAATTTCAAACATTCATAATTTTAAATTTTCTTTTTAATAAATAAAGCTTTTTATTCCTTTATTCTATGTATATTTTACGACTACACCAACATATACATACATTCTTAGATACATACACACTTATCCTTTCGGTCTTTTAATAAATTTAAGAAAATTCGAAATATTTAAAAAAGAAAAGATTATGTATATCCTTTAAGGATATACAGAATGACTTGACATTTAAATTGCCGATGAACTGGTTGTCAAGCTTAGGTGTTTCTGCGATACATGCATATTCGAAATGTAACAACCTCTTTGAAGTTTTTTAAATCACTCTTGCTTTTTGAAATATTTCGACGTTTCAATAAAGCTTTAAAATTTTTTGGAAGGCTGTCGAGGCTCGCGACCACTACTACTAGAACGTTTCCATGATATCGTATCATTTTCCTTCCACTGACAAATTAAGTTAGAAGAAGAATGATCTCATACACAAACTTTTTCGCTCGAAAACAACGTCGTAATAGTGAAATGATGAGACGGCATGTGGTCGTGCAAAATGGCAAGCCACGAATTCTCACTGCGAAATTTTCAGATAAATTTCATAATTGGCCGTTTGCTCAAACAGATCGACAATTTATGAATTATATCAAATAGCATGTCTTACTCTCAATGTTGCTAAACAACTTTTTCTTAAATATCTCTCTTCGAGTGATCGTTATTCAGTACTTTGAGGGTTTATTTAGTTTTCTGAGATTTTGTTTTGGATTCATACTCGTCGCCAATAAGTAATTTTAAGTTTTTTAAAGCGACTTAAATGAGCTGCTTGTAGTGATCGATTCGATATATTTTTTCGATAATCGACTAACTTATGAGAAATAAATTTCTACTTCAATTTTCGATGGGTCAAAGTTTTGGTACAAATACTGTGGGCAGTTAATTTTGAAATTTCAAATTCATCTTCAATTAATCTCAACAACGATTTCGAGTTTTCTTTGATATAGCCGCATGGATGCTCTTAAGCTCCTCTTCGAAATTTCTTAGATCACGCTTTTTGAAGTATTTTACCTTTCGATAAAACTTTTATTAAATTTGGCACAATAGTCAATCGCGACCCTTTCTTTGAAATTTATTTTTCGACTTTTCACCAAACTATCAGGTTGTTACAAACGTAATGTCCGTTTTTTCCTTCAGTCTGAACTGAATCACACCTGTGTGAAGACGTGTATGTTTTTGGTGAAAATTATTATTGTATTTGTAGAAAAGGGTATTTATTTTGAAGTGTGTACCTGTTCCATTTCTTGGAAAGATTAATACACCTGTCCTTGCCTCGCCTATGGAAATGCTGTCGGCAAGAGGTATTCGGGCAATTTACCCCTTTCAATTTAAAAAGGGATTAAATGCAGCTGCAACAACGCGAGAAATTAATCAGACGTTCGGTGAAACCACGTGTAATGAACGCACACTACGGCGATGGTTTAAAAAATTCAGCGAGTGGTAATGTGTGACGAAAAGTGGATACTTTATGATAATCGGAGACGGTCAGGACAATGGTTAGATCGAGGTGAAGCACCAAGACAGCATGCACGAGCATCACTTCACCCGCGAAAAATTATGGTGACTGTATGGTGGACCAGTAAGGGTATTATTCACTATTCATTTTTGTAACCTGGTGAAACCATCACGGCAGCGTCCTATTGTGCCGAACTGGAAACTGTGCATGGAAAATCGAGCCGCTTGCAGCCCTCACTAGTCAATAGACATGGACCCATACTTCTTCATGATAATGCAAGACCTCATGTTGCACGACAGACAATCTTATTCACCTGACCTTTCGCCAACTGATTTTCATTTTTTCCGAAGTTTAGACAATCACTTAAAAAATAGGGACTTCCCCGACCGGGGGTCTGTAATAGCAGTGTTTGAGCAATATGTGGGCCGTCAAAACCTAGATTTCTTTTCAAAGGGAATTTTTCAGCTTCCAGGCCGTTGGCAATAAACTATTGATGTAAATGGAGACTATTTTGCAGAATAAATATTTATATTTTTTTAAATTTAGACTTTTTTTATTCCTTACAAAATCGGACATTTCATATGTAACAACCTGATACGCAATAATAGTAGTAGTAATAGTAATATTTAGGTAGTAACTCTGAACTAACAATACGAATTCGTTACTTTTAATAACAAAATTATTTAAACTTTAAAAATAATCCAGTTAACCATTCAAAAACTCACATTTAGACATGGTTTTTCAAGTTTCTTATTCACTAAATATTAAGTCAAAATGTTTTGTCAAACTTGAACATCGTAATCGTTGTTAGAGCCATTCAAAATCAAATATTAGTAGACGAGCATTTATTGCTATACCATTACTTTTGAAAAATACCAAGTTTTCAAATATAACCGGAATACAAACTCATTGTTTTTTATAGAAAAATCATTCAAACTTTAGAGATAATCTATGTACATATTCAAAAGTTCACATTTTTCCGTGACTTTACATTTTTGAGCTTTGTGGCTATATGTTACAACCTGATACATGGTAACTCTATAGTTTCTAATGGAATAATTGTGATGAACTAACGCAATACTAATAGTCATTGTCGATAACATAAAAACTCAGGTGACGCCATTAGTTTCTTTTTGTTTTGAGAAAGCTAGGTGTATTTTTCAAGAGATTGTTTAGAGTACACTTAATGTAAATAATTCGTAGCTCTTAACTCTCTAACTAACAAAAACCAAAATACGTCAAACATTAAATCCAACATCAAAAATATTTGTATTAAATAAAAATAAATCGAAAGGTCAAATAATTATGTTAGGTATTGTTTCGCTTCTTGCAGAAGTACTTCGAAATATAAACACATAAATATGTATGTGTTTTCAATCAATTCTGTTCTTGAAAAAAATCGTAAAAATTTTGATTGTTATGCATCGAACACCTTCAGTTTGACAGCATGATATTTCCAGAGCATTCGTTTTTCGATTCGCATAAAAGGACGTGTGAAATAAATTTAATAAATAATGATTAAGATGTGTACGTCAATCATGTGCTACGTAAAACATTAGCAATTATTTGTTTTGAATATTAAGTGCAGTAAATCATGACAAACGCCATAAAAGATACACATCTATCAGATTGATATAATCTGGTGATTAAACCCAAAATATTTCACAGAGGTTATAAATATGAGATTTATAATTATCTTTATTATTAAAAAATTACATAATTTCTTTACGTTTATACATCTACACAAAATTCATATTCCATCGTTTTCTTAGGTATTTAATGCTTGGATATCAGAGTTTTGAGAGTAATGTTGCCAAAGATTTCGTGCAATAAAAACCACCTTTTTTTGTGAAAGGGGCACCAAGAAAACGGCAGATAGAGGTTCGAGTCCTTCTCCAGCGCAGAAATTTTTAATTAATTTCTGTGTATTTAATAAACGATGGAGTAGCAGAAAATAATATAATTTTCATTACACTTTTATAGCTATTTCTTCGTAATTGAGAAATTGTTTCTATAGTACATGATACCTTCTGTTCGTAAGCATTATTCTTCTTCTAGATGCTTTTCGACTTCCCAAATATTTATATTCGTTCACATGCTCGATCTATTCGCTATCAACTGTAACCTTGACCTCAATACTTGATTTTTGATTTCCTTCATATCATTTTGCGCTTATTTAAAAACTAGTTAGAGGACTCCACAAAAACTTTCGTTACTATATCATTAGAACTTCTTTCTAAATACATTTCTAAAATCCCCTTTATCTATTTAATAAATTAGCCAATGCTACAATATTAGTTCTGTCATCCACTTGTTGTACTTTGTATATGGTTCTCAATCTTTCTATTACAAACTCTCAAGCAATTCTAACATTCTGCTTTGGTTTATTTAGAAACCAGTATGGTGAATATAGAGGGTTTTCCAATAAGGACTTGACAACTTTTTTTCAAAATAAAATGCAGACCATTTGAGATATTTCAAAAACTTTATTATCGGGTTGAAGTACAATCAAAACATTTATGAATGGAACTCGACTTCGTTCATATGGCCACCGCGGGCACGTTTGCAGCGGTCGATTCGTTGGACCCAATTTTCGATGACTCAGCCACACAATTCGGCCAAAACGGCTGCTATTTCGCGTTCAATGTTGGCTCTGAGCTCTTCCAACGTTGTCGGCTTGTTGACATAGACCAATGACTTGACGTAGCCACAAAGAAAAAAGTCTAGAGGCGTTAAATCGCACGAACGAGACGGCCAATCGACTGGTCCATTTCTTGAGATAACACGCTCATCAAACTTACTCTTCAATAAATCGATTGTAACGTGTGCTGTGTGGCTTGTGGCACCGTCCTGCTGAAACCACATGTTGTCCAAGTCCATATCTTCCAATTCGGGCCAAAAATAATCGGTAATCATGGCACAATAACGATTACCATTCACAGTAACGTGACGATCATTATCGTCGACGAAAAAATATGGCACTATGACGCCGCCGGCATGCAAACCGCACCAAACAGTTAGTTTTTGTGGATGAAGTGGTGTTTCATGAAGCACATGTGGATTTTCACCCGACCAATAACGCATATTTTGCTTATTGACGAACCCATTGAGCCAAAAATGAGCTTCGTCACTGAAAATGATTTTACGATGAAATTGATCATCTTGGCGCATCTTTTTCAGAGCCCAATCGGAGAACGTACGTCGCTTCAAATGGTCCATCGGCTTCAATTTTTGAGTCAGCTTGATCTTGTATGGGTGTAAACCAAAATTCGCCATAAAGTGGTCTGGGCGATGCCCAACTCTTGAGAACGCCGTGGAATTGACTGATTTGGATCATTTGCTACGGACGTTTCAACGGCAGCGATATTTTCGACACTTCGACCAACCCGTTGTCTCACTGGCACGGCAGCATCACACAACGAATATGTAGATTCAAATTTTTGCACTAAACTTGTTACTGCCTGTCTACTAGGGCGAGAATTATGACCGAAAATCGGAGTTAACACTCTTAAAGTAGCGGTCACCGACTCCGAATTTCTGTAGTAAATTTTTATAATTTGCAGATGTTGTTCGTTCGTGTATTACCATGATGAAAATGTTAAATTTACTGAATAAATTGACAGTGGCAGTTCGATGATTAGTAAAAGGGTGCGTTCACAAATTGAATTAAAAGTTGTCAAGTCCCTATTGGAAAACCCTTTATAAAAACATAATGCATGCTATCGCAATGAACTTAAGGACCATGAAGCTGTTTTACTCCGGAACACAAAATGTGACATTAAAAATGATTGCGCTAAGATGTGATTTCAATAAAACACAAACTTGCTTGAATAATTTAGGAATTAAAATTGTTTTAATACACTGTAAGAATATTATTATACATCTAGAGAGGAAATATTGAAAAATGATTCCACTAAGATGTGATTTCAATAAAATACAAGCTGGTCGAGGATTTAGGAATTAAAATTGTTTTAATATGGTACACTGTATGTTAAGGATATTATAGTACATCTAGAGATGAAATATTGGAAACATATCCAAGGAATAAATACATTTTAGAAGAAATTATTGCTAATCTCACACTTATGAGTTTTTATCATTATATTTAATAACATATAATTAAAGTTTGTATTGAGAAACGTGTTGCGACAATCGTTTACCTGTCTTGAAATGCTTCTCTTTTTTATTTCATTCAGTTCATAAGATCTTGGAATGTGCATTGACCTTTTTAAGGTTAATGTACCACGATTGTCAGCATGTCACCTTGTAACATGTGCAATGTCGTAATCAAAAAAAATAATACAATAAAATGTAAAAATATAAACAATTTTTTTTTACTTCTTATTTTTTCTTTATATATACACATTGGTATTTTTGTGTTGCATTTTCATTTGTTTTCGCAATTTATATTTTAATCTTGATTAATTATTTAGATTTTGCTATGAAACGTCTTCCGACAAAAAAGTTATTTTGTACTGGTCGGTATGTTAATATTTATTCAGTTTCTTTTTCTAATAAGTTAAGATTACTAAAGTAAATGCTACAATGTCCAAATGGGAAGTTAGATAATTTAATTCTGAGAATGATCATTTGAAAACTCGTTATGTAATTCTATCAGAATCATATTAGTATTCGTATGTTTGACACATGCGCAAATTGCAAGTAAATAAAACCAATGGTCAACTATTAAATAGATAATAGTCTAGTCTGGCACAAAAATGAAAGACAGAAATTTGGGGCAACGTATTAATATTAAATGTTATGTGAGAATCGACGAATACGATACTTTTGGAACAAATGGCGAATAATGAAAATACTATTAAAAAATGGAGTGTTTTTGAGTAGGATAAGAGATTCAAAGATATGCGAGAAGATGGAAGGTATAACTCCAAAACAGGATAACTGAACAATTGCAGATTCATCAAGGACCTAATTTTTTCTAATTACGGGTCATAGATAGGAAAATCTTTACACTGTTTACTTTCAGCTCTACACAATTAATGCAACGCTTTTAAAGACCTTTCAACACTTCGAAAAATCATTTTACAGCTTCGATAATTGTAGTATTCGATAAGGACTTATTTCAAGCTAACCATTCTGCCGGTGTGGAAACAGGAAGAATGCAAGTCTGGTAAACTCAGAATATTAATCTGGTGGTACAAAACCTTTTTTTCTGTACCAAATGAGGCATTTTACTTTCTATTTCTTCATTTAACCTATCTAATAACGACGCATAATATTTGCTTGTTATTGTCTTCCCGTGCTGCAACTAATCAATAAAAATTATTACTCGGAAATCGTAAAAGACAGTAACCATCACGTTTCCACCAGAAAAATCATCTTAGCCTTCTTTAGAATTGACTCGTAAAGTTTTGCCCTCTGCTTCAACTGTACTTTAGTCTTCGAAGTGTAGTGATTTTCCTTACATTCGAATATGTCTAGACATTACTGCCAAATCATTCTCACATGTCTTTGTAGATTTTCAGCAGACTCCACAACTATCTGGCACTGAGTTTTCTGCTGTCCAAATGTTGACGTAAGATGCAATGTACAGGTTCGTATGAAATTCTTATTTCTCAGCTGCCCCTGTCTTTATTCGATGATCGCTCAGAGTAATTTCATTAATTTTTTTTAGGCTGTTCCAGAAACATTCCGATATATCTTCATATGAGTTTGTAATCATGACAGCTAAATAGTGATAAAGCTTAATATTGCAACTAATCTTCCTTCAAATTTGCACTGATTTCCAACTTGATTCTTGCAGAACCACAACAGAAACAAGATTGTAGAGCATTCATTGTAAGTCTACAAGTTCACTGTGCCCAAAACAAGTACTCCACGAACTCAGAAACAAAACTTCAGAGAATGCAATAAAAATCTTCAAGTTTACCGTGCCCAAAAAAGCACTCATGTCGCACATACAGTTTAAGGTCAAAGTGAAATAATATACAAAGGATTTATGGAGTAGAAATAAGTACTCAGTCAACAATAATATTATCTTAAAGTGCTGAATTGGTTACGATATTCTCAATAAGATCCGAATTGTGAAGCCGATTGTTCATCATGAATTTCTAACAAAAAAAGTGATTACTTAATTTTGCCACAATATAAATTAACACTGATTATATATAAAATAAATATCTAGCAATATCTTAAACATATGACATTTCGATATGATGAATTATCTTTCACTTTCAAGCACTTATTTATCACCTCCTGACATCGTACACCACTGAGAAAATTTTGTAAAGGTGTTATGACTGCGACTGTAATTTCAAAGATCGATGCATTTTTTCTTCAAAGTGAACGAAATATAAATCCTATCAAAATATACATACATATGTTTTCATTAGTAGTTTAATATAAAAATCTAGTAAAATATCAATTGAAACTAATCACCATATCGGTAGATTCAAAGCGAGATATCGCATGATGCACTTCAAATTACTTTTAATAGATTCAATTTTTCTGTGTACAGGGCAACATCTGAATTTCATCATTTGCACAATAAACAAGCTAATAATTATCAGCTTATTTGTTTAAAGATTTAATGTATTTATGACTATTACGATATCTGTTTATCGCATGTTGACAGTTTTAAGTACCTACTCACTATTTCAGATCAAATAAATACTTAGTTTTCCATTATTTGAAAATATTATTCTCTTCAAAGCAAGCCAAACGTAAATCCTTTTGAAGTATATATACATGTGTTTTCATTAGTAGTTTAATGTAAAAATCTAGTAAAGTATTAGCTAAACAATTGAAACGTATTACCATATCGGTGGATTCAAAGCGAGATATCTCATGATACTTATACTTCAAATTACTTCTAATCGGCTCAATTTTTCTGTGTACCTCACAATATCTGAATTACATCATTTGTATGATAAAAAACTAATAATTATCTGGTAATTTGTTTAAAGATATAATATAAATATGATTACGATATCTGTTTATCACTTGTTGACAGTTTTAAGTACCTACAATACACTACAGTTACAGTTTTAAGTACCTACCCGCTACCTAAAATGATTAAGAATACTAAAGACGCCTTAAAAAATGTCCAAGGTTAATAACTTCCAATCAGAATTATAAATTAAGTGTGAGTAATGCGATGATCCCGAGAATGTATTATTTACCTAAGATACATAAACCGAGTAATTCGATGAGAGCAATTCTTTCAGGGATTAACTCATCCACTTATTTGGTTTCAAAATCGTTAGCGAATGAATATAAAAATTTGCCCGAAAAACTTGAAAGTTTGTCAGTTGCCAATTCAGTAGATTTTATTCAAAAAAATCAAAGACTGTAAATTCGAAGACGGAAAAATTTTAGTGTCATTCGACGTAACGTCATTGTTCCCTTCGGCACCTTTTCCTTTTAAAACATTTAGGGGATTTTCTTGAGATTGAACCAGAAAAAGGAAATGAACATTTGCGATTGGCAACTTACAATTATTTGCAATTTGAAATTAAGTTCTATAAACAGAAACAAGGAACAACACTGGGGAATTGTCTTTCTCCATTTATAGCGGACTTATACATGAGTCATTTTGAAGTTGATTTTAAAATAACACCAAATATTTTTCAAGAGTATGATGTAAGCGCGTAGATAATATTTTCGCGAATTTTGACACACATAAGTAAATGTAACTTAAATAATTTCGTTAAGCAAGTAATTCAAACTTCCCAACAATTATATTCACGATAGAAAATGAAAACAATGACACTTTACCTCTGTTAGATACCCAAGTAATTAGAAATATTCATGAAATGAAAATTGATACTTTTCGAAAAGAAACTAATATTAATAGATTTATCACGGCGGATTCAAATCACGGTATACAACAAAAGGTTTATTCAATGTTCTTATCAATTAACTTTTAAAAAAACTCCGGGATAGCACGTGTTTGTCACCTCAAAACAATCGAGGCAAGAAATTTAAATGCTTGCTCTTTCACTTAGTAACAAAAAATTTAAATGGTTTGCTAAAGAACGAGGATTTCAAGTTACATTTCGGTCCAGGAAGTCTATTAAATCTCTCTTAGGAAATTCGACAGATAAAGTCAGGTTAAGTCAGAAATCGGGGAAATGCCGAAATTGTAATAAACGGTCACTAAACATCCGTAACCTGGTATAAAGAACATACGAGGATAGTTTGACAATTAGTGAGAATGACACATAGGTGGCGCTCTAATTGGTAAAACAAATGCACTATAATTTAGGTTGCCTATTTATATGCTTACATTCCGATATTTGGATAAATCGGTTGATGTGTTTATTTTTGACAGCTGATTGAAAAAGAAGCAACACATCGTTTTGAGTATCGTGCGGTGATTAAATACTTCGTAATTATGGGTATGAAAGCTACCGAAATAAAAAATGAGTTACGGGAAACTGCTCCATCATCCGCCACAATAATTAGATGGGTAAATGAATTTAAACGTGGTAGAACAAGCTGTGTTGATGAAACGCGCTCTGGAGTACCCAAAATCGTGACTTCTAAGGAAATGATTATAAAAATCCATAATATTATTACGCAAGATCGACGACTCAAAGTGAGAGAGATAGCAGACATGGTAAACATTTCAACAGAACGCGTACACCACATTTTAAAGAAAGAATTGGGCCTTTCCAAGCTTTCGGCAAGATGGGTGTCGCGATTGCTTACGACTGATCAAAAGTTCACTCGTTTGCGCATTTCCAATGAGGGTTTGGACCTTTATAGGCGGAATCCGGTTGATTTTTGTAGGCGATTTGTTACTTGCGATGAAACTTGGATACACTACAGTACACCCGAAACTAAACAACAGTCGAAACAATGGTTAGAACGTGGTTCCGCACCTCCAAAGAACGCGAAAACCACTTTATCGGCAAACAAGGTGATGGCATCAATTTTTTGGGATTCGAAGGGCATTTTGCTCATTGATTACCTTCAGAAAGGTGCCACAATAAACGGACAATATTATGCAGAACTTCTACAAAAATTAAATATTGCGATTCGTGCTAAACGGCCAGGAATGGCAAAGAAGAAGATTCTGTTTTACCAAGACAACGCTGGCATAGGGGCATTGGGGCACCGTTGGAATAAATGTATTGCTCTTTTAGGAGAACATATTGAAAAATACAAGTTATTTTGTATTTAAAAAATTCGTTTTTCTTTTTCATTCTCACTACTTGTAAAACTACACTCGTATAGGGCATATCAAGTTTAATCGGCCTGAGAAATTCAGTTTAAAGAAACAGGTGCTCGAAAATAATAATAGTGTAACCGCGTATTGTCTATATGTAATCAAAAATATAAATGATTTCCATAAATTAGATAGCTGCAAAAGCATGTTCATTGTGAAAAATGAGAACCATGAGTTAAACAACAAATAATATATTCTTGCTTCTTTGAGTTCCTGGAAGATACAACCGTTAGAAAAGGTCCGTAAATGTGGGGGTGTACTTTAGTATAAACGTTAGTTTTAAGACTAGAAATATTAAATTATGTGAAACAAATTTAGTGTGTATTTGGTGTTTAGCAGTTAAAATTGTTGCGGAATTATTCTGTGCGAGTTTTACCACAGATCCAGGCTGATGATGACAACTTAGTTATCGGAATACACATATAAAGTGAGAACTTTGATGTGGTAAGGGGTTTTATTTACCTACTTACTATTTCAAATCAATTAAATACTTAGTTTTCCATCATTTGAATATATTATCCATATTGACTTCGTCAAAATTGAAGGGAGATAAATACACATTCTAAATTAAGAATACATTTTATTATTACTGCTTTTGATTTGGAAGTACAGACTAGGCAGTAAGGAATTGTTATTATTTACATTTAACTGTACTACTAAACCTTTCCTACTCAGCTGGAGTACAAAGAATATAGTGTAGATATTGCAATAAATTCGTAAATACACATTATTTTAAATTAATGTACCTACATGACGGTTGACAAGCTATAGTACTATGTGAATATATATTTTACATATCGATAATTGTTACGCGCTAAATTAAGAAATAGCATTTATCCGCCTCAGATTCGTTATCCCATAGTGGATAAGATCGGAGCAAGAACTGTAGCATCAGGTATCTCTCGAAATTTGTTTCAGTGAGGTGTGTTCTCTAGGATGAAAATATATTCTTATATACAGAAAATGATGAGCGTTTCACATCTATTGATGTAACGTTGGCATATTTACAATAGTAAAACCCTGTCCGTAATCAAGTTCCCTAACGCATAAAAATCGGTCGTGGTAGTTCCGAGATACAGGGCCACTGTCCGCGAAATTTTTGAATATGTTTGGAGGGGCGTGCGAAACACCGCATTCGTACTTACAATGAATGCATCTGACTCTGGATCAAGTTTTCAAATAGTTTCTGCAACGAGATATAACGCATGAATTTTGCAAATATTATACAACAAATTACCGGTCTTTTTTTAAAGCACGGCCTACACAGCGCATTGTACTGACTCCATCAGTCATAAACATTAATAATTGCTCTATTTAAAATTCAAATTGTGCTAATGTCTCTCATACCAGTGGCGTAATTGCTTCTCCATTATATAGTTTTAGTCTTTTACACTATAATGACAATGAAGGTGATAATTTAAGAGGGTACAGTATAATGTTAACAAAAATATGTTTCTTTGTATCTTTATATTTGCTAATTATGCATTATATTTCTAATTTCTTCGTACACACTTGGTACACTTTTCTGCAACGTTAGTTGTAATTTGAAACTAACATTATATTTATTTCAGAATTGTTGAAATGGTTCTCGATCGAGTAAATTAACTGGTAAATTGCCAGCAAGTAATGTGCACGTTAGATCAAGCTTAATTTAAGCACGAAATGGCGCGTCCATTGTTTTATCTCTTATATGTTCTGCAGTATTTACGTATTTCCTTCGATCCCGTTGATCCCATATCTTTTTTGCACACTGTACACAATATTTTAGCATCATTATATTTTAATGCAGAATACTTCCCGAAAAACTTATTCACTTCGTCGGTCAAAGGTCGCGTTGAAAACAATGAGTCAGACTGTCATTCATGGCTATTATTGAATTCGGTTGGCTGTTTCACGATACAATACATCCCTGCATTATGGCATGTAAAGGGTTTTCCAATAGGGACTTGACAACTTTTAATTCAATTTGTGAACGCACCCTTTCACTAATCATCGAACTGTCCTTGTCAATTTATTCAGTAAACTTAACATCTACATCATGGTAAAGTACACGAACGAACAACGTCTGCAAATTATAAAAATTTACTACAGAAATTCGGAGTCGGTGACCGCTACTTTAAGAGCGTTAACTCCGATTTTCGGTCGTAATTCTCGCCCTAGTAGACAGGCAGTAACAAGTTTAGTGCAAAAATTTGAGTCTACATATTCGTTGTGTGATGTTGCCGTGCCAGTGAGACAACGGGTTGGTCGAAGTGTCGAAAATATCGCTGCCGTTGAAACGTCCGTAGCAAATGATCCAAATCAGTCAATTCCACGGGGTTCTCAAGAGTTGGGCACTTTATGGCGAATTTTGCGTAAGGATCTTGGTTTACACCCATACAAGATCAAGCTGACTCAAAAATTGAAGCCGATGGACCATTTGAAGCGACGTACGTTTTCCGATTGGGCTCTGAAAAAGATGCGTCAAGATGATCAATTTCATCGCAAAATCATTTTCAGTGACGAAGCTCATTTTTGGCTCAATGGATTCGTCAATAAGCAAAATATGCGTTATTGGTCGGGTGAAAATCCACATGTGCTTCATGAAACACCACTTCATCCACAAAAAATAACTGTTTGGTGCGGTTTGCATGCCGGCGGCGTCATAGGGCCATATTTTTTCGTCGACGATAATGATCGTCACGTTTCTGTGAATGGTAATCGTTATCGCGCCATGATTACTGATTATTTTTGGCCCGAATTGGAAGATATGGACTTGGACAACATGTGGTTTCAACAGGACGGTGCCACAAGCCACACAGCACACGTTACAATCGATTTATTGAAGAGTAAGTTTGATGAGCGTGTTATCTCAAGAAATTGACCAGTCGATTGGCCGCCTCGTTCGTGCGATTTAACGCCTCTAGACTTTTTTCCTTGGGGCTACGTCAAGTCATTGGTCTATGCCCACAAGCCGACAACGTTGGAAGAGCTCAGAGCCAACATTGAACGCGAAATAGCAGCCGTTTCGGCCGAATTGTGTGGCCGAGTCATCGAAAATTGGGTCCAACGAATCGACCGCTGGAAACGTGCCCGCGGTGGCCATATGAACGAAGTCGAGTTCCATTCATATTCATATATTCATATTCAATGTTTTGATTGTACTTCAACCCGATAATAAAGTTTTTGAAATATCTCAAATGGTCTGCATTTTATTTTGAAAAAAAGTTGTCAAGTCGTTATTGGAAAACCCTTTACATACACATAGTACTATAGCTCGGGCTTGGGAATTAATCAAAATAGATAAATAAAAACCGTTTCCACAATAATATTCGTATTCTGTATACGCATTTCGACAACTTAGTTGTCATCAACAGTAGATAATTAATCACAGTGTTACACCTGGATTTTCGATTTGTACAAAAACAAGTCCGTACCAGATATTAACCGTCAAAAGCCAAGCACACATTGAGTGTGTGCTTTTAATAAATAATGTCTGGTACGCCCTTAGAGACTCGTACAGTCCATATCAGATATTAACCGTCAAAAGCACACACTCAGTGTGTATTTAACTTTTGACAGTTAATGTCTGGTAACTTGTTTCTGTGCGAGTCTTACCGCGGATCTAGGTGCGATACTGTAATTGTCTGCTGATGATGACAACTTAGTCACCGAAATACGTATGCCGAATACGAACGTTATTTTGGAAAAGCATTTTATTTACCTTTTTTGATTAATTCTAATCTGCTTCCTTTAATTTGTTGTTTAACAGTTGTCGTTTATACGGATACATTTTTAGGACTTTACATATGATTTTCCAATCTATAATGTGTAGAATTTGCAATTGCACTACTGATATATTAATTTCTAGCTAGTTATTTCTGGTTAGGTTCTGATTTTCCCGATGAACTACAACTTGGATATTTCTAATTTTTACTACGTCTAATCCCAAACCTGTTCCTTTAAATATTTTGATCAAATTGCAGTGCGGCACTACTCTCGAACCCATTTTTATATATACCTTCTAATATTGTAGTAACTCAGTACTTTTAGTAATAAAAGCGATAATAATACGAATACTTTCTTTTGCTTCCACGTTAGTACATCATTATGGATAACTCACTTATGATAGTTAGTATAGGGTCTATTGGACCCAAATCGTTAATATAGGTCTGTAGACTCACAGAAGCTTAATATTTATTAGATAGCTCTTCTTTTACGGGAAAATTAGACGCTTCCACATTGAATAGTAGCATTTACTTACCATTTTGAATAAATCTGAATATGAATAACCTAATTCGAGTATTTTTTTTTCGTAAGCTGAGTATCTGAAGACACACTCTATAAGAATTTGTTTAGTAATAAATACACAACGACTAGCTTTTATAACTTTAGAATAGAATTCATTAACATTACTAGAAGATCATTTTATAAAGTTTCCAAAGTAAAACTTTATCGGAATAAATTCTTAATTTAAAAATAAAATTAGTCAAAGAAAATCATACTACAAAAGTTTCTCTTTATTATTACAGTACCCAATCCTGTTTGGAACAGAAAATGAAGTTAAACCAGAGGCATTGGAGAAGGCAAAGCAAGCATTCGAATTTTTCGATGCATTTTTGGACAGTTCCGAATATGCCGCAGTCGATACGTTTTCCATAGCCGACATAACCCTAACCCTTACTGTATCTGTTTTCGACGCATGTAATTTCGACTTAAGTCCCTATAAACGAGTGTCTTTATGGTTCAGTAAAGCCAAAACGCTTTGCCCAGGATATGATGAAATAGTTGGGAAAAACATTGAAGTGTTTAAGGGTCTGTACGACCAAAAGTTAAAACCTTCAGTTCGTAATGCCGTTCCAGATCCAACTCCAGCTGCAGTTCCAGATGCAGCTCCAGATGCAGCTCCAGATGCAGCTCCAGATGCAGTTCCAGATGAAAATTAATCAACGTAAAGAGAATAAAATGCTTAAATGGGTGGCTTTTAATATTCCTATGAATTAAACATTTCATAATAAAATTATGATAAAATAATTGAGTGTTTTAATGATTAATACATCAAATAATTTGGATTTAATTAAATATAATGAAATTGTGATTTGTTAAAATTTAGACTATTATCCCATAGTTATTTCGAAGACGAAATATAAATTGCAAGCAGTGAATATATTTTATAGCACCTAAATTCAAAGTTTCTATATAAGTGCTTTCAGTTCTATTGGAGAAAAGGACGTAATTCTTTCTCCTATTTAGATATACAATGTATTATTTTGTTATTTTAATAAGTCTACTTTCTTCCTTGTACCATAGAAGATTTTACACTAATAAGTTATAACTTCATTTTTAACACCAACTGGTTTTATTCAAGACATAAATGTTTAAATAGCAGTGTTTCGTCTATTCAAAGTACTTTTCTGTTTGATTCAAAAGTATTAGTTCTTGAAGTAATCTTCTACTTTAACGTTTCTTAAATGTTTAGTAAACATGCTCGATGCATTGCTGATAAGGGATCAAAGAAACAATGCATTTTGCATTATCCGGAGGCCTTATTTCCATCAGACTAGAAAAACGCATTTTTGCACTCAGAGTAGATTTAGAGTCATGCTTGAAAGATAATCGATGAAACCGAGAATTTATCAAAACTTGGAGGATATAGAACATTGCCAACCACTGGTAATTAAATTAACCCGACCTATAATTTTTGAGTTTTAACAATAGATTTAAAATGTACAACTTCTATATTACACATGCTAGTATAGTTTTGAAAACCTCTCTTCAATTCTGTTCGGCGTGCTATCGATACAGGCTTTCACGGTGTCTGATATTTTCTTTTAAAACGCTTAAATTATGATTTGGAGACGAGTAAACAATAGATTTAAGAACACTCCAAACATTCTCCATTGGATTGAGGTGAATTTCCAAGCCAGGGCAATATTAGAATACCGAAATTGTGAAAAACATAAGTTTGTCGACTGCTTGATATCGAGGGCAAATTGTTCCAATTGTTGCCACTGTTCGGCTTGAAACTTTTCTTTCCAGCAATATCCCCATAAGAAATATAATTTTTAGAAATACAATTTAATTACCAGATACTGTAGATCATTTGGGAATGGTTCAAATAAATTATATAAAAATGTAATGTTGAGTATAATATTGAAACTGGGATACCATTTCAAGTTAATTCCAAATCAGGAAAATAAATATATATATATATATATATATATACAATAATACTGTAAAATCATCTAATCTATTGTAAACATTCTTGGAATATATACAGCGCATATTTTCAGAAAGTGTGATATTTCAATTAATACTGGTATTAACAATATCAGATAGCCGACGTGTCTACTTGCACTAATCAAATGAATTTTCGAGGAAAATCGGATACAATAACATTACATTCTTTAACTAATTTAAATATCAGGTTGTTACATATGAAATGTCCGATGTAAGGAATAAAAAAAAGTCTAAATTTAAAAAATATAAATATTTATTCTGCAAAATAGTCTCCATTTACATCAATAGTTTGTTGTTGCCAACGGCCTGGAAGCTGAAAAATTCCCTTTGAAAAAAAATCTAGGTTTTGACGGCTCACATATTGCTCAAACACTGCTATTACAGACTCCCGGTCAGTGAAGTCCCTATTTTTTAAGTGATTGTCTAAACTAAAATGAAAATCAGTTGGCGAAAGGTCAGGTGAATAAGGTGGGTGAGGGAGAATTTCGTAACTAAATTCCGAAAGTTTTTGGATTATCTGTCGTGCAACATGAGGTCTTGCATTATCATGAAGAAGTATGGGTCCATGTCTATTGACTAGTGAGGGCTGCAAGCGGCTCAATTTTCCATGCATAGTTTCCAGTTCGGCACAATAGGACACTGCCGTGATGGTTTCACCAGGTTGCAAGAATGAATAGTGAATAATACCCTTACTGGTCCACCATACAGTCACCATAATCTTTCGCGGGTGAAATGATGCTCGTGCATGGTGTCTTGGTGCTTCACCTCGATCTAACCATTGTCCTGATCGTCTCCGATTATCATAAAGTATCCACTTTTCGTCACACGTTACCACTCGATGAAGAAACGGTTCAACTTTCTGTCGATTAGCCAAAGAGGTAGCCACCTCTAATCGACGGAGCTTATTGGCTTCCGTTAATTGGTGCGATCGAGTTTCTTCACTTTGCCAATCGAAGAAAAGTGACGACTAATGGTGGCAATGGACACTTGAAATGTTTCTGCAAGGCTACCCTTGTTGTCGACGGATTACTTTCAACTTCTACACGCAGCTCGTCGTCATTAACGGTGCTACGCGCATATCCGTGAGGCTCATTTTCCAAATCAAAATTTCCCTCGCTGAATTTTTTAAACCATCGCCGTAATGTGCGTTCATTACACGTGGTTTCACCGAACGTCTGATTAATTTCTCGCGTTGCTGCAGCTGCATTAAATCCCTTTTTAAATTGAAAGAGGTAAATTGCCCGAATATCTCTTGCCGACAGCATTTCCATAGGCGAGACAAGGACAGGTGTATTAATCTTTCCAAGAAATGGAACAGGTACACACTTCAAAATAAATACCCTTTTCTACAAATACGATAATAATCAAAAACATACACGTCTTCACATAGGTACGATTCAGTTCAGACTGAAGGAAAAAACGGACATTACATTTGTAACAACCTGATACTGAATGTAAATGTACGTTGTTCGTTTACTTAATTCGTTAATAATAGTTCGTAAATAAAATTATAAAAATATAAAATTGAAACATTATGTGTTTGTGTATACATCTACAGTTTGTGGAAAGAGTCTGATCAGGGCTGAATATCAATATTATTTTCCAAAACGGATCAGTACCTTAAAGATAATATTAATAAGCTTGTTAATTGGTGTTACAGTAATAGATTAAAATCCAATAATGAAAAAAAGACGTGTTGTAGTCTATATTCGACCGTCTAGATCTCTTATGGATAATTATTCTATTTAATAGTTCACTTGTCGTAACTTTTACCTACATTTCTTTCGGCTGCCATATATCTAATTCCATACATCTACAATTCATTACAATCTCTAAATATTGAGACTTCGAATGCACTCACGATTCTTTAATGGTCGTTGAAGTTTTTCGCCATTTTTTCTCCAAAATATCTTTTAAGTGTGTTCTTCCTTGAACTGCTTTAGATCAGCCCATTTCTGCTTATATGAACATCACTGAAGAGAAGAAGCAGTAATGTACAGATTTGCTTTAGAAGGTACTACTGAAAGACATTGAGCAAATTACATGCACAGAAGACCCAATACAATTAAATGAGTTATTTATTGCGTTGAGTATTCTGAGCATATACAGTTTGTTGAAAGAGTAATGTCGAAAAGCTTCGGAAGCTAAATATAAAGTTTGATCGACATCGATTAACGGATAACCAAACACTCTATCGAACTGGGTCGATGTTTTTGCAATGCCCAGTTCGATAGAGTAGGGTAACTCAAAGAAATTTCTTAAATTCCATTGTAAGTGATGATAAAACATATCCAGAAACCAAGCGAAAAACGTAAAACGACAATCACCAGATGAAGGAAATCCAAAAGAATCTCGTTTAGAGAAGTTATGATTTAAAGCAATACCCGTAAATTTTTACGATTTCAAAGAGATTATTCAGAAAAAATTCCTTTCAACTGCTACAACAGTTAATGCTGAGATTATGTTAGTGTACTGTAACGTTTGGTAGATCGTATTCGTCGTATTCGCTTTAAGCATGTAAAATCAGGCAGTTTGTTGATTGTTGCACAATAATACACCTTCTTAGGCTCCGTCAATTGTCTTTTATTTTTTTTGACAAAAATTTTAATTTTTTTGCTTCCTCTTTGCAGTATTCGCCCAATTTGTTTTCGTACTATTATTTTTTATTCCCTCATTTTCATTTTGCGATAAAAGGAACCTCTTACATCTATTAAAGACATTCAACGGTCAACGATAAATAGTCTCAACAACTGCAATTAGCAACATAAAAAAGTCATTTGTAGCACTTATCGAACGTGCAAAAATTTCCGCTAAAGAAAATATTTGAAATAAATAAAATATTGGTCTAGATGTTTTGCTACTCACTTTCTTAAAAACAAGAAAGTATGCTTGGAATAGTTATCTTACCGAAGAAACCAATCTTCTCCGAATTATAATTTTCGGCATTTACATCCTATGTTAATAAATCTATATTTGTCTACAATACAGTCAAGAAACTCAATCTATTTGGTCATATTTTTTCACATCCTCTGCAATAAACCAAATAAGACAAGACAAGGAGCAGTCAACAACAAATAGTTAACAAACAAAGCAAATAACGAGAGATCAAGATCAGAGGCTTTAGGCACTACCGAAGTGGCCGTTAATTGGAATTATAAAAAAGTACTGTTTTGAATTTTATCTACTTTAAACGAGATCTCCTTCGACGCTTGATTTCTGGATATTAAAAACACTATATTTCGTCATCAGTTGCAGTGATTTTTAAATTTCTTCGACTTTCTCTAACAATGTTTTTTCAATGCCCAATTCTTTACAGTTTTTACAGTTTTTGGTCATTCATCAACCGATGTTGAACAAATTTTAAATTTAATTTCCGTTTTTCGGTTAAAATAAATTAATGACTTGAATATTCTGAGTAAAAAAACAATGTCTTAGTTAGTATCTTCTATAGTGGATATGTCCATTACCGCTTCTTCTCTTCATATTAGTAGTGGTCATATGTATATTTAAGAGCGGGAATATACTGACTCGCCTTAGAAAATTGAAATTTAGTCGTGACCAGAGAGACATTCCTCTTTCCACAAACTGTACATGATACGAAGAATTCTATATTTTTATAGTTTTATTTACAGACTTTAATTGATAAAATAAGTAAACTGATAAAGTTAATTTTAAATTTAGTATTTTTGAGCTGACCAAGGAATATTAAGTTTATTGATTGTATTATGATACAACTCCAATGTAAGACCGATTATTCGCAATACTTAACTCGAGGTTCTACATTTTCTATTAAACTCTTAACTAGCGCATTCTGCATATCTTCCCAAATTATAAATTAATATTTCGACTAATTTTATCACACCGATTACTGTTTCTTTTTTAACGATTTTTTTTTCACCTCGTGCAGAAACAATGGTAAATGATCACAGCGTATTTAGAGATTACGAATAAGTGATATTAATCATTTTTATTAGTTTGAATTAAATAAAATTGGTTCAAATTTAAATATTAGCTAAAATTCATATTATTCTTCATTGTGAAACGATGATTTCGAGAGGTGTATATAAACCTTCTAGAGTACATCCTTTTACTATATGTATATATTTTCACATATTACTAGTATTAATTTTTATGATGTATCATAAGATAAGATAAAATTTCAAGCAGAAAATAAACCCATAACAATCCACTCTTCCAGGTAAATTTTATAAAAGTATTCTATAACTTTGTTGTTACATATATAACAATTTGATTTGATTAACCAGATAAGCTTACATTGTAAATTGCTGGCCTACTTTTTGTTCAACTGAATGCATTTTATCTCATACCTTTCTCTTTCACTCCTATGTTTTAAAAGATAGGTTACTGAACCTATAAATCTGTGTGTTATATAGAGATATTCAGTTTTACGAACACACCATGATTATATTAAAAATATATTTGACATTAATATTATTAAAAACTTAAATAGCATAAAGTCAAACAATAAAATATTAGTAGGCTTTATGTTTGAGAACTTATACTTAATAATATCAGGTTGTTACATATGAAATGTCCGATTTTGTAAGGAATAAAAAAAGTCTAAATTTAAAAAAATATAAATATTTATTCTGCAAAATAGTCTCCATTTACATCAATAGTTTGTTGCCAACGGCCTGGAAGCTGAAAAATTCCCTTTGAAAAGAAATCTAGGTTTTGACGGCTCACATATTGCTCAAACACTGCTATTACAGACTCCCGGTCAGGGAAGTCCCTATTTTTTAAGTAATTGACTGAACTTCGGAAAAAATGAAAATCAGTTGGAGAAAGGTCAGGTGAATAAGGTGGGTGAGGAAGAATTTCGTAACCAAATTCCGAAAGTTTTTGAATTGTCTGTCGTGCAACATGAGGTCTTGCATTATTATGAAAAAGTATGGGTCCATGTCTATTGACTAGTGAGGGCTGCAAGCGGCTCAATTTTCCATGCATAGTTTCCAGTTCGGCACAATAGGACGCTGCCGTGATGGTTTCACCAGGTTTCAAAAATGAATAATGAATAATACCCTTACTGGTCCACCATACAGTCACCATAATCTTTCGCGGGTGAAGTGATGCTCGTGCATGCTGTCTTGGTGCTTCACCTCGATCTAACCATTGTCCTGACCGTCTCCGATTATCATAAAGTATCCACTTTTCGTCACACGTTACCACTCGATGAAGAAACGGTTCAACTTTCTGTCGATTAGCCAAAGAGGTAGCCACCTTTAGTCGACGGAGCTTATTGGCTTCCGTTAATTGGTGCGGCACTCATCGATCGAGTTTCTTCACTTTGCCAATCGAAGAAAGGTGACGACTAATGGTGGCAATGGACACTTGAAATGTTTCTGCAAGGCTACGCACTGTTGTCGACGGATTACTTTCAACTTCTACACGCAGCTCGTCGTCATTAACGGTGCTACGCGCATATCCGCGAGGCTCATTTTCCAAATCAAAATTAGCCTCGCTGAATTTTTTAAACCATCGCCGTAATGTGCGTTCATTACACGTGGTTTCACCGAACATCTGATTAATTTCTCGCGTTGCTGCAGCTGCATTTAATCCCTTTTTAAATTGAAAGAGGTAAATTGCCCGAATATCCCTTGCCGACAGCATTTCCATAGGCGAGACAAGGACAGGTGTATTAATCTTTCCAAGAAATGGAACAGGTACACACTTCAAAATAAATACCCTTTTCTACAAATACAATAATAATTTTCACCAAAAACATACACGTCTTCACACAGGTGCGATTCAGTTCAGACTGAAGGAAAAAACGGACATTACATTTGTAACAACCTGATAGTGGGAGTAATAGTAATATTTAGGTAATAGCTTTGAACTAACAATACGAATTCATTACTTTTAATCACAAAATTATTTAAACTTTAAAAGTAATTCAGTTAACCATTCAAAAACTCGCATTTAGACATGGTTTTTCAAGTTGAATTTGATGGAGTCTGTGGTTGATTGACTTGATCAATAAGGTTGATATATAACCCCTTTCCACATTAACTTTTGTAAATTCTGTATACGCATTTCGACAACCAAGTTGTCATCATCAGCAGATAATTTCAAAGTGTCGCACCTGGTAAAACACGGCGAAAAAACAATTGTACGAAAATCAAACTCCGTACGCGATCCACACCGCTCAAAACCAAGATGTACATTGTGTCTGTTTCACAAGATTTTTAAAAATTACTTTTACTTAAACTAACATGCACTACATTGAAAAAGGTTATTATGGTCAAGCAAGTGTCTGTCTGTGTGATTTATGTGTGATTTATGATATTGTTCCTCTTGTCTTTCAGTAGAGAGAAAAGAGGAGTTTGTAAGGGGCCGGCGTCATTATAGTTCACCACATGGCTTAAATTCTTTAAGATGTGCATGCTTTCATACGCGTCCAGTTCGCGATAATTGTACACGTTCTTTATCAAATGTAAACAATCCATATTAACACTGTGGTTATTTTCTAATACATGTCTCGCTATACCCGATTTTTCCGGTCGGTTGAATTTTATGTGCGAAAGGTGTTCTTTATTCCTGGTTTCGATCGATCTTTTAGTTTGGCCGATGTATTGTCTATTGCACTCTAAACATTCAATTCGGTAGATTCCCGATTTTTTATTTTCTTCGATTTTGTCTTTTGCATTTCCTAATAGCGTTTTAAGGAAATTATTGGGGCGGGAACACACTTGAAACCCGCGATCTTTAAAAATACTATTCAGATTTTTTGTCACACGATGGAAAGGTAAACAAACAAAATGCTGTGGTGAAAGACCACAGAGCAATCGGGAAAAGCATTTTGTTTGTTTACCTTTCCATCGTGTGGCAAAAATTTATCGCACATTAACGAATATGTGCGATAAATTTTTGCGAGTGATCAAAATATTGAAGTTTTGAATTTCGCAGTCGTAATACGTAGAAAAGTAATGCTCAACTAGAAGAATACGAATTTTCTATTGTTTATAACGAAATCATTCGAACTTTAGAGATAATCCACTTAATCCTTCAAAAGTTCGCATTTTTATATGGCTTTTCAAGTTTCTCTCAGGATCAAGCCAAAAGAGCTAGATAATATAGACCTCAAAATAATTTTTAAGACCATTTAAAATATCACTACGCGAGCATTTATTGCCATTCCATAACTTTTGAAAAATACCAGTTTTTGCGAGCATACCCCTTGAAAAAATTAAGGTACTCGTTAAAATAAAAAAAATTTCAAATCTAGCCTTTGTGGTACGCTAAAGACTAGTCCTGAGCTAGCAAAATACAAACTCATTTGAAACATCAGTTCGCGAGGATTTGTTGCTATATCATAACTTTTGAAAAGTACCAATTTCTGCGATATAATAAACTTTCAAATCTAACTTTTTATTAAAAAAATCGTTCAAACTGTAGATATAATCCATTTACACATTCAAAAGTTTAGATTTTTCCATGAATTTTCAAGTTTTTCATTCACAGAATTAAATCAAAACTGTTAGACAAATTTTGACGTCATAATCTTTTTTAGGACTATTCCAATTTTAGGTAATGACTGTTAAGTTGAAATATGTGAAATCTAAATACTGTAAGTAATATTTTTTCATTCTTTATATGGAGTTATAATGTAATAAATAACTCTATTAACATAAAAGGTACATAAGTAATTTCAACATGTTCTAAATTATATATGCGTTTCCACTTGAGCTAGAAAAGACCTTCAAGAATTATTGCAAGTCATGCTTAGTTTTTTTAGGAGCGCGTATTATATATTATAATTAGTATCGTTATTCACAAGTTTACGTTATTAAATACGAATACAGATTCTGATAGCAAGAAAATTATGATAATCATTGTCTAAATTTTATATTTAATGATATAGCCAAGATTTAATACATTTACTAAGTAATACTGTTACTATTACATTTATAAAAATGTTTTTTCGTACTTAAACATATTCTCTTTAATTCCTGGACATTCCATTAACTTATTCGTTTAAAGTATGAAGTTATTTATAATGTCTTACTGCCAAAATTTAATTCATGTCAAAACATTAAAAAAAATTAATTCAAGAATTATTTTTAAAACGTTTTTCTTTAAATATTTATTAATTTTTTTAAAGATGGATTATATATTTGCATTTATATATACATAGTCCTGCCATAAATACTGATATAAAGGTTTTTAAGTACAAAAAGAAAACTGCAAGTTGGATTTAAATTATTTTTTGATAGTTTATTTTGGCAATAGTAAGCTACAAAATACAATGCAAATTACTTGAAATGGCCGCCATTTGCCTTAATACAACGCCGAAGTCTGCAGGGCCACTCATCAGTCGCTGTACGCACGATATCCTTGGGAAAATTGTCGACTGCTTCTGTTAACGCTTGCTTCAATGATTCGAGGTTGCGATGGGGTCTTCTGCAGACCATGCCCTCTAATATTGACCACAGTTTGTAGTCGAGCGGATTTAGGTCTGGGCTTGCTGACGGCCAATAGCCAGTACTAATAAACTCAGGTACATGATTTTCAAGCCATTGCTGAGTTGTTTTGGCCTTGTGAGCGGGCGCAGAGTCTTGTTGGAACATCCATGGTTGGTTTTGGAACATGGTGTAGTTCAGGGGCTCCACTACATTTCTTAAAATGTCTCGTTGATAGTTTTTGACCGCTGTTTTAACACCTTCTTCACAAAGATGTGACACCGTCATAGGATACTCCCCACCAAACCATCACTAAAGCAGGAAAATGACCTCGCTGAATCCTTGGCACCACTGCACTGGCTTCCTTGGAGGACCGTGCATACACCCTAACATTCTGCTTGTTAAAAGTTTCTTTCACGGTAAAAATTTTTTCATCAGAAAACAGAATTTTTTTGTAACGCTCTTTACCGTACAACGATATCAGGTGTCTGCATTTTTTCTTCCTATTCTTTTTTAGTTCAACATTAAGGCGCTGTCCTGTTTGTCGTTTGAAAGCTCTAAGTCCTAGGTCTTGTTTAATGATACGGCTCATGGTTCTCGGAGCAATACCCAGTCCACGAGCCATGATTTTCTGTTTGCGGACAGGATGTCTGTGGTGTACGAACTATGCGAGGCCTGCCAGATCTTTTACGGTCGATTACATTTCCAGTATCAATGAATAACTTAACAGTACGATACACAAACACACGCTTAATATTTAACGGTTTCGATAAATCAAAAATACGGGCTCTTTCTATTCCACACTTATGAAGTGCAATAACCGCAATACGGCTCTCTTTATCCGACTATTCCATAACTGCCAACATAAAATTTTTGTGCTTTCAAGTTATCATCTGCAAAAAGGTGCGTTTACACTTGCATCAATACTTATGGCAGGACTAGGTAAATACATAATTAAGCGCTTGACAATGGGAAACGAATGATAATTAACATTTCCTGACATTCCAACGTCATTAATGACAAATAAAATTAATTAAAAATTTTTTGCCAGGACCAGGATTCAAACTCGTACCTACCGTTCCCTAGACAGTTGCTTCAACCAATTAAGCAACCAAACAGTAAAGCATCGAGTTTCTTAAAATGTTATAAATTACAATATTGAACAGATCTAATTTTTCTAATACACAGTCAAGTTTGAATGAATATATAATCAATGGCTTCGTGATGGGAAATTAATGAAAATTAAAATTGCCTGCTATTCCATGTTATCAGTTACAAAATATTAACTCAAAATTTACAGCATTGGACAAGGACCATCTAGTGACAATGTTTTAATTTAGAGACAATAAATGGAAAAGATTTAACTGATATCATCATGAGACTCTTGTTTTCATTAAAAAAAAACAACTTTAAAGATTGTTATATTAAGGTAACATATATCTGAATATCAGCATGGATTTTTTTTCCAGAAACTCTACAGTGACGTATCTCTCTTGTCTCAATAATTGAATCTTTAGACGATCATGCCTGTGGATGTACGTGGGTTGTCTTTTAAGTTTTACATATAAAACTGGAATGAAACAGTAGATATCTTTTATAAAGACTTCATTATTTTTCGAAGTATTATCCACGAAGATTAATGCACTTTTGCATGCACCTGAACCAACTCTGAAAGCAGCTGTTCCATTCGTCTGTTGATACAGTCAAAATTGCGTTTTTGAAGGCATCGACTGCTCCTTCTGATGACTGGAACCTTTGACCATGCAATCCGTTCTTGATTTTCACAAAGGTAAAGAAATGATTGGGACTTAGGTCAAGACTGTACGGATGATTAGACGTTTTGTTGCGTTAAAAATTCAATTGTCTGCGTGCTGTGCGTGAACTTGCATTGTCTCGGTAGAGGATGACTTTCGTCAGCCTTTTCCACCTTGGAATCCCCAAACAGACGACTGGCGTTTATTTTCTGGCTCGTATGAGTAAATCAAAAATTCATCACCACTCACTAGTTTTACTATTTTTTTGAAACCAATTCAAAGCTAGCTGCTTTTTATTCTTCGGTCAACAGATGCGGTATTCAACCAGAAACTAATTATTTTACACACAATTCTTTATGCAAAATTTTTTGAATTGAGGTCTTTGAAATCCCCAATAATGTTTCAATCTGACGATATGTCACATGTCAATCTTCATTGATGATCTTGCGCACAACAACGACATTTTGCTGAGTGACTGCCGTTTTTGGTGAACCTGCTCTTGGATCGTCGCTAACACTAATTCGTCCACCGTCGAATTGTCCATACCAATGAGAAATTGTTAACTGATGTGGTGCTTCATTGCCGAAAACAGAAACCAACTTGGTTGAGATAATTGTCTTAGAAAATTATAAAAAATTATTTCGCGTAATATATGAAGAATATATTCAAAGGAAGATACGGAATTTTAAAAACAATATTAAATTTGTTGATTGGTGTGACAATAATGGATTAAAACTGAATAATGAAATATGCTGTATAATAATAATAATAATAATAATAATAATAATAATAATAATATTATAATATTATTATAATATTATTGCATATTTTAATGTATTTCATTGCTGCTGCTAATTTTTCTTTCAGCGGTCATATATCTGACCTTTGTACATCTACAATTCATTTATGACCTCTGAATATTGAGATTTCGACTGCATGATTCCTTAAAAGTGATTTGAATATTTTACCACATTTTCCAAAATATATATTTCAAGTCTTTTCATCCTTGAAATGCTTTAGATTTTTGTATTTATATTTTTAAATAATATAAATACTCTTAATCAAATCAGACGATAGAGATGATGTTTTTATTACTTTTGGATTATTTTGGTGTGGTATATAGTTTAGATTATTATCGGAATATAATTTAAAACAGTTTAGAGTTCCAAATAAAAATTACATTTAAGAATCTCTTAGTAGTGTAATTGTTCGTACTATTTTCCATGCATTCAAAGTCGCCCAATCCATTTGCAGACATACCCTTATTGTGTCGATCTACATATGGTAGGTTAAAAATTCTTTACAATTATTTCTCCGGTGGACCGAGGCCATATTTCTATCTTTATACATTTACTTTCATTTGAATAAATAACGTTTTTTGCAAAACGTACGTCTTTTCAAAGTTTGCAAAGTTAATTTCTTCTTTGCAATTTTTTTATTCATAAGATGTGTTGCATGCTGTTAGTACATGAACATTATTATTTCAGGAAGTAATTGTTCATATCGTTACTAAATACCATAAGTTTCAAAACATATTTCAGAAAATGCATTGGATATCAGATTCGCGTCGTTTTTTCATTTCCACATAATCGGAAAATATAGTCAAGCAATTAACTATATAAAAAGTAAATCAATAAAAGATAATGAACTAAAATAAAATTAATATTAAAGAAAAGGTAGTATGAAATTTAACGAGGCCCTTTTTAGAAAATTTCAGATCTATAGAATACCAAATTAGATATTCTATAAATCTGGAAAACGTAAGTTGCATTCTCTACAATCACTTTTATCGTATTTTTTTCCGAAGTTAGCAGAAAAAAAAAGACAGCAAAAAGCATGACATATAAAAGAAAAGACCTTAGCAATATTTATAAACGACTAGCAAAAATAGACAAATTATTATTTTAATATTTACACATGCACATCATAATAATTCTTTTTTGTTGTTTAATATTATTAGAGCATTAGATTTTACACTATTACAAACGAAACACGATTATGTTCATTTGTTTCTTAATATATAAAATCTATCTGAACATGGAGGCAAAGAATAAGAATTTCTAAATCATTTATTTATAGCATATGATCGAATACATTTACCCTCTAAGGCTATGACGTTATTTCTTTAAAAATAGATTAGCAGTGACAAATAAAATACACAAATTTTCATTGTTTGTATTTTATTAATAATATTACGCGAATAGTTCTGTTATATATCTAAAATATAGAAAATCATTATGACTGTTTATAGTAGTTGCTTTATAAAACTAAACTTTTAATTTTTTTTCTACTGAAACTTCTTTAAATACATTTATAATTTATTAAAATAACCTAACTTGATCTGTCAAGAGTGACAATTAACTCGATTATACTGCCATCTTAAATTCGTGATTATGATTTCCTAAAGTATAAAAGATTTCGATCAATATTATAGTAATATTTTTATTATTATAATGTTTAGGCTGGCACGTCACGAAATATTTCTTTACAATGATAACTATCCAAACATATTTAAATTAAAAAAAATGTTTCGTCATAAACACATCTTAATTTTTTGCATATACCTCGATTATTATATGTATACAATTTATTATCATTCACTTTCTGAGCAATAATATCCGATATTTAAATTTTAAACAAATTCGGTATCTTTTAATATTGATACAAAGGGCACAAGATATGTATATATTTCATTGAACGTTTCTTTTCAATAACAAACATGTTTCATTATGAAATTCATTAACAGTTAATTCTATTTGTAATTTACCGGATATACAAATGAATCAGCATATTTGAAAAAATTCAGATCATGGAATAGTGAGATTCCTTCTAGTCATTTTAAAATTCTTTAATTCTATCTCGCTTTAGCTGTGACCTTCTAAATGGTTAACGTTCTACTTTCTCATTACTTCAATGGATTTACTCCTGTGTCGGAAGAGGAGAAGGGAAATATTGTGCGGCGACTGCTAAACAATTTGACCGGTTTGAGAGGAATTATATTTTATTCGTATACCGGCCGGTGTTTGTTACGCACGTAATAGAACTGCATTTCCTCTGAAAATAAAGTATGTAAATTATTATTTAAATTATTTAGTAACAGCTGTAACCTCATAATTAAATATTTTCTTGTATACAGATGGGTATAGATTTTTACTACGTACCAGGAAGTGCTCCATGCAGAGCTGTTCTTCTGGCGGCAAAAGCTTTGGAAATTGATTTAAACCTCAAGTATACAGATTTAACAAAAGGAGAACAATTAACACCGGAATTCATCAAGGTATGTTATTTCATATAGAGGGAATTGTAATTTATGTTGTCGACTGTTGAGAAAGCGCGCTAAAGTTTGAAATGTATGCAAATAATCAAAGATACATTTATAAACGAATAATAAAACTTTTGTAACACTTTGACATGATTAATAGTTGTATTAATTGACTAAATATTCGTATTAGATTAATTTATGTTTGAATATATTATTAACAAATTATGTAAAATTAATAAAGAAATTTATTCAAAGATCATCATTTCTTTTGCATTGAGGAAATATTTGGTTCTTTTGTGATAATGAAAACTGTTTTCTAACATATATAATTTTTATAAATACACACAAAAAATCAAGGACACATTTATAAACGAATTATAGAACTTTATAACACCTTGACAGATATATTTGAATAATAGTTATATTAATTGATTAAATATTCATATTAGATGGTAACAATTTGTTTGGATACATTATAGGAAGTTATGAAAAATTAATAAAAAAATGTATTGAAAAACCATTTCTAAAATTTTTTGCATCTTAAACTGGACAAATATTTGATTCTTTCATGATGTTACAAATGGTTTCCTAGCATGTATAATTTTTATAAATGCATACAAATAATCAAGGACACATTTATAAATGAATTATAAAACGTTGTAACACCTTAACATGAATATTGGAATAATAGTTGTATTAAATGATTAATATTAGTGTATTAGATGCTAGTATTTTATGTTTGGATATATTATTAACAAATTATGTAAAAGTAATAAAAAAAATTATTAAAATTGAAAAACCATGAAATTTTTTGTATTTTAAACTGGAGAAATATTTGGTTCTTTTATGATATTAATTACTTTTTAAAAAATATTATCACACTTAAGTTTACAATATTGCTCAGAATTTTTCCCTTAAGTTTAAGAATAATTATTTTCTAATTCGTATATTTGGTTCATTAGTTCAATTTGGAAAGGTTGACATATGGATTTTTGAGTTTTATTTTCAAAATATCATTCACAGCCACTTCTAGAAAGTAAATTATATGAATATCGTATATAAACGTTAAATCGTTAGTCTAATTAATAATAATAAATTAAAGTCTGAACAAATAACGCTTTTCCCAATACATTTTCATTATTTTTCATTTTCATAGATCCAACAATTTCAGCTAAATAAATGTCTCACTTTATTTAAAGAAAAGAAGCTTGAATTTATTTGCATCTCCATAGTCTAATATAGGTACTATGTAATTGAAACATTTTAAGTCATCAATTTTACAGTTACGATTATATTTTTTATTTCCATTTCAACTGTTTTTGTCGACTTCTACAACGTAGCAAGAGTGTTAAATAGCTATTCAACCGCGTAAATTCCTTTTCTAAAGATGCCGTTTCGTAATGTTCGCCGAAACTTTTTTTTACCGGTTCTCGGCTAAATTTTTTTTTACTTTTAAAGTTGTTGATTTTCTATTCAATTTACTGAATACGATTCACTCGTCTCATTTAAATATTACTAATGACTAACCTAGATGATTACAGTTTCCGATTTTGCCGATATATATATATCATATCTTCAAATTTTGTTTTACGAACAGAATTCTCTTCATATGTAAAAGAAATATTGCAATTTCTAGTAGTTTTCTACTAACAGTAGTTTTAATTAGGTTAAAGTTTCTTCAATTAAATAAAATTAACATAAATACATAAAGCAATTTTTTTTCTTTTAAAAAACCTTTAATAATAAAATAGAAACTTGGTATGTGGGATCAGTATATAATTGCAGACTTAATTAGAATTGATTTCTCTTATCTACTCATACTTCCTTGATCGGTAATATATGCATAAGTAGTAGTTTCTATTTTAAATAAACTTCCGTTAAATAATAATGGATTATATTTTAGATATTATTTCTTATGCATTATTCATTTTTCTAGTTTTAATACTATTCAACTACTCGCAATATTTTTTATTTGTACTTAAAAAATTTCTCAGTATTTAAATTTTTTCAAGAAATTTCTTAATTTTGAATATAATTTTAAAATAGTCGTGTTTATAATAAAAACGCTTTTTTATAAATTTTCAGCGATATAAGTAATAATTTTATTTCAGTGCAATATAAGTGTATGAAAAACAAAACTGATTGCAAAATAATCACATTCACTAATATTTCCGACAAATCATCTCCTTTGTTAAATAAAATCAATATCTCATTAATCCAGTTCATGTAAAAAATGCGACTAAATCGTTGGAAATGTCAGCTCTAGAATTTTATTTGTTTATAAAATATTAAAAGAAGTTCATAATCCCTAAAAGTATCTTATTGTTTGGGCAAATATGTGTTTTGTACCTTGGTAGTGGAATTATACCTAATTTATTTTAAGATAACACGATGAATTTAGAGTGTTTTTCATGTAAAAGGCATTTTTATATTAACATAGAATTTAAATATATTTTAAAATATTAAATTATATCGTAATTAAGTTTTGTATATATTAATTTTGTGTTTACTTTAACAACTTTGAAACATTAATTCAGCTGAATTTAAAAACAATTATTTCAATATAATTTACTTATTTAGTATCTATAGAATGGTATAATGTATCCGTACAATTGTGTATTTCTAAAAATGTATAAATGTACACATATTGATAGTTAAAGTAAAAAAGCTCAAAAGAAAAAATTCATAAAAAACATTCAATAAGCATAACTTAATATAATCATTACCGACCATATTATAACAATTTAATGAAATAAATGCTTCTTTACCTTGAATTTAAATATTTTACATCATAGATCTATGTATTCATAGATGTAATATAACATATAATTATTGGTAACTTTTTATAATGTGAATACATTACACAAGCATTATACATTATAATTATAAATATTTTCATGTCTCAAGAATTAAATTAAAAGCTTATGAAGATATACAAAGTGCAAATCTAGTGTTTTCTGTAAATTAAATCGTTTTGCTACAAGGCTCACTATACTATAAAAATGTGATTTTGTATTGGTTTTTGTAACAAAAACTTATTTGATTTCTTTTACTCGACCCTAAACAATAATAGTATCACGCTTATATAACATAACTCATAATATAATGATTTAATTGATAACTTATTTTAAAGTAAAGTGCACAAACATTGCTTATTAATTTAAAATCGTATGCCATAGCTTTACTCATAACGGATTCTTCATTAAACCCTTTGGTGACACCATTAATAGATCAGAGTATGTTTTTTCTGACAAATAACTACAAACGTTTAATGAAAAAATTTTATAATAAAAGACATCTATAATAAATATTCATCCCTCCATTTTCAACACAACAATTTCGAAAGTAGCTTTTCATAATTGTAACTTTGATTTATTGTAAACATTTTGGAAGTGTCTATAAACCAACAGTTTTCTCCATTGCCTACTTTGAGGAAAATTTTGTTTAAACATATATACTATGTAGATTTGCAGCGAAAAAGATCTAACCAATAATATTAACATTTAATACCATTTTAATATAGATGGTGTGAACTAGGTTTGAAAATTTGGAGGTTATACTTAATGTCATGTATTATAATAATGATACAAATAATACAACAAAATGAATAGAATACTGGTACACTAAAGAAGCTTTTGGCAGCTATGGAATTCATTACTGTGACAGAATAAAGACTATTTTCTAATGTATAAAAAGAACTAATTGGTATTTTCAGCCACCAACTTGTTATGCATACTGTCGTAATTCAAATATGTATTAAATTTTAATTTTTAGAGTAATATTTTGTACATTTTTATCGTTAATGTTATCTTTATTCAAACGTATCTTTTAGATTTTAGAAATTATTTCACATAATAATCACAGAGGAATTGAGCAATTGTAAATTTCCAAATGAAATTTCATTTCTTGCACTAAGTAACAGGAAATGTAGTGAGATAAGTTGTCCCAATATTTCGATTGCAAGTTTCATGTCAATACATATGTACACATTTCAATAAATTAAAATATTTAATAATTAGAAACAATTCATGAAATCGAAGCAAGGTTTTGAGAAGAGAAAGTACTTGATGAAAATGCAAAACATAATAGATGTGAGAACGGAGTTTAAAAAAGTTTGAATGAGATATGTCTTAGTCAGTTACATTTATTCAAGTTAGAGACAAGCTTGAAGTAGATAGAACTGTGTGATATCAAAATACAAATGAATATAAATGGCAAATATTGCCAAAGTTTGAAATATCAAAATAATGTCATCGCATTTTACGTCATATCGGTTGGGAAAGTTATATTGCAGGAGTAGTACACCCTCTTAATTAAAACGATCCAGACTCAAGAATTTAACTTCGGCAAGTGGTTTTCAAAAAAAATGCTGAAAAGATATTGCAAGATGAATTCTATTTAATTTTGCAATGTAATTTTCTTTTACTCAGACCTGCTACTTAGACTTGACAAATAACAATTGGCCAAAAGGGTTCTACATAAACATTTTGATCAATGAATCAGTTCCATTAGTTTAAGGCTTCTATTCAGTTCCCATTTATGACTATGTCGAATAAATTTCCTATGTAGCTAGGTAATTGCGTACAATTTGCTTTTATTTGTATAGACTATTAACAAAGGCGACGCGAATTTTCGAGACAAGACCATATTATGAACATTGTCAATGATTTTAGGTGTATCCATAGTTTTTGGATGCAATATAGTTCCTCACAATTTTGAGATCTACTTTCAATATTTACTATGCTTGACGCACATAGTCGAATTATTTCGCAAAACTATCATAAGCTGTTTTACTTTTTAAGAAAAAGAACTAATCGTGAATTTACATTTTCTGCGCGAATATTTTACAATTTTACGAATATTTTTACCTACCTGATGGAAATTTAATTTATTTAACAACTGTTGTTTTAATACAGTGTTTATTAATCAAAGCCTGCTTATGTATTATTTTTGCGCAACAAGCTGGAAAATATGCCGGATGAATTACCACTAAATTTAATTCAAAATCTTAGATACTATCATGACTGCATACCTGCTCACAATTTTTGAAACGTCTTCTTAACTGGATTGGTAATACAGGTATCGCCCTTTGGTCGGCAAGATGACCAGATATTACGGCATTAAATTTTTGCTTGCGGGGCGCTAGCAAGAATAAAATGTATAAAAACAAACCCAACAACGTTTAGCAGCTAAAAATGAATATCGTGACAGACTGCGAAAGGTTCATTCTAAAATATTGAGAAGGTGGGAGATGTGTATACGAAATAATGGTAGTCCGCTTGACCATTTATTGAAATAACTTTAGCTACTGTCTGCTCATGCGTGTATTTATTTCCTTTATAATATATAATTTTTTTCAAATTTACAGTTATAAAGATATATTAAACAGAAAATTTCGAAAATTTTCAATTTTTTTTTTAATATTTCAAAAAGTTGACAATCCTCTATCTTCAGTACTAAGAAAGTCATCCGTATATGGTGATAGAAAATAGACACCTGATGTATGACGAGTAGACTACTAAAAGTGAAATCATTATAAGAGAAATAAAATACATTTATACAATTCTCTTTCTTTCTCAGCATTTTCTGTAGATATATTGTAAGCTGCTGATTGACATTATAGAAATCTCTCGCTCCAAATTCATTTAATGATTTTGAATCATAAAAAAATGTATTAACTAAAGAATAGAAACAGAAAATATATCGTACTATTTCTTTTCAGCTAAATCCTCAACATACAGTCCCAACAATTAATGATAATGGATTAAATTTGTGGGAAAGTCGTGCCATTATGACATACTTTGCCAATCAGTATGGAAAAAATGATTCTATCTATCCTAAGGATCCAAAAAAACGCGCATTAGTTGACCAAAGACTTTATTTCGATCTTGGCACCCTCTATGCCAGATTTGCTGATTATTATGTATGTACTAATCATTTGTAATAATACAATTTATTCAAAATAATGTTTCTTATGTTTTTCAGTATCCCGTTATATTTGGAGGTGCCAGTTACGATCCCGAAAAACTAAAGAAATGCGAAGAAGCCATGAAATTCTTGGACACATTTTTGGAAAATTCCGAATACGTTGCAGGCAGCAATTTAACGTTGGCAGACTTGACACTTGTTGCTACGGTATCCACCTATGAAGTAATGGGCTTTGATTTATCCCCATATAAAAATGTATCTAAATGGCTTGCTAAAGTAAAGCAAACTGCACCAGGCTATGAAGAGGCTAATGGAAAGAATGTTTTGATTTTCAAACAGATGGCCGACTCACTTACAAAGAAGTAAGCTAATGTAAGAGTTTTAAAATTTACGCGTTTATTGTGTGAAAATGTGCATTATATTTTCAAATACATGCTTCAAAGAAATTTGTACTCATATTTTATGATTGGTGCAATTGTAATTCAATAAAAATTTATTTTTATCGTATAAATGTATTGCAATTATTTTCCCAACATACATATTATATGTAGTCAAGTTTTCCTTAAACTCATTACTCTATAAGAATAAGCAAGAATTTTTGTAAAAGATCGGTAGAAATAGCAGACTAATTTAAAACAAAACATGATAAAAACTATTAAAAAGCTATAAAAATGACAAATATTAATCAATTAAATTTATTTAAATGATCAGGTAATTCTCCTAACTTAAACCCAAATGAAAACTTCTGGAGTTGTCTAAAACAGATTGTTGATTCGCCTCGATATTCAAGGCCGGCCCTCTGCAAACGCCTCTCTTCTCTCTACTGAAAGACAAGAGGAACAATATCATAAAACACACATAAATCACACAGACACTTTTTGACCATAATAACCTTTTTCGATGTAGTGCATGTTAGTTTAAGTAAAAGTATTTTTAAAAATCTTGTGAAACAGACACAGTGCACATCTTGGTTTTCAACGGTGCGGATCGCGTACGGAGTGTATTTTTCGTACAATTTTTTCGCCGTGTTTTACCAGGTGCGACACTTTGAAATTATCTGCTGATGATGACAACTTGGTTGTCGAAATGCGTATACAGAATTTACAAATAGTTAATTGTGGAAAGGGGTTATATATCAACTTTATTGATCGATATTCAACATTAAAAATACTAAGACAAAATGTGGAAAGTACCTATAGATGTAATTCAGGTTTGCAAAAAGTAGAATAATGTATCCTAAGTGCGCCGAAAAGACTTGCCGTAATTAAGGCCTAGCATGGATTATTCAAATATTAATTTTAAAAAATTTTAGTGTATATCATATATACGGTGTAAAATAAATAGTAAATAATATTTACACTGAAAATTTACTTTGTTCAATTCATTATAAAAAGTGAAATTTATGTGGTGACTCAAATTCGGTTGCACACGACTATATTAATATAAAACTTTAGAAAGCTTATACATGACTTTTTTGCAATATCTTCAAATCGATAGCTTTACATATTTATTTCTATTTTAATTTTAACACATTCATTTCGGCAACAATTTGATTCTTTTCATTCACTTTCTCAATTTAAAGATTTTCTGTCATTTTTTGACACACGTAAACCCCATATTTAACACATCCTTTTATTATATCTTATGTTGGGATTCCGATTTTGGCTTGCCGAGTGATCGGACGTGTGTCTCTTGGCATAATTTTAAGTGATTGTTTTTTGGTGTGCTTAGGTGAGTGGTTACCTAATCATAGTTACTCATCAGCTTATTTAATTATTAAATTTGCTTACTTCTACGTTAATTTTAGTATATTTAGTTGTCCATAACCCAAATTTAACCTCTTCCCTAGTGTGAGTTATTACAAGTCATGTCTAATCAATCTCCAGGGGAATACTCCCCTGGTAGTAATAGTTTAGTGCACGATATTATCGAGGTTTCCCCAAACACCGCAAATAAAATCATGAATTTATTAGAGCATTCACAATCTGGTGAACCAAACACGGAAACAGATGAAAACTATTTTATTCCTCAAGATATAGTTCTTCAAAAAGCGGCAGAATCGTATAAAAAAATATCTCCGATCCCTACAGAATACAATAGCAACGCTTTAGGCCGATTCGAAGTTTATGTACAATATAAAGTTACAGAAGAGAATTACAATACAAAATCAATTCATCCCATGTTAATAGGAAAAATTTTGAAAAACTCTAATATCTCAGGTATTAAAGCAATTACTCAAAAAGGTAGACATAGGTTAGGTATTTCTTTCAATTGCTCAAAAAATGCAAATAACTTCCTTAAACATGCTGAACTTGAAAAACAAAACTTAAACGCCTTTATCCCAGCTCATTTAGTATCGTGTCAAGGAGTATTAAGAAAAATACATCACTCCTTAAGCAAAAGTATTAAAAGTAAGAAGAATTAACAGGAAAACTGTTGGAGAGATGGAAACCACTTACGTTCCCACTAACACAGTAGTAGTCACCTTTGAAGGAATACTGTTGCCAAGAAAAGTATTTCTCTTCTTCAATCCTATAGAGGTTGAAGTATACAAATACCCTGTCACACAATGTTATAATTGTCTTCATTACGGACACACCACCAAATTATGCAAAGGTAAAGTAGCTTGCAGTAAATGTTCAGGTAATCATTTAAAAAAAGATTGTAAAAGTGTTGAGACAATTTGTTTACATTACAAGGGCCCCCATGAAGCTTTCGATAGAAAATGTCCAGAATATAATTGTCAATTGAGGATCAAGGAAATTATGGCTTTTCAAAATTTATCGTTTTTAGAAGCAGCTAAGTTAGTAAAACAAAAGAAACCCCATATATCTAATAAACCCCAAGAATTTCCTCTTCTGAATCGGTCACAACCTATTCAACCGACTGTCTTTAATAATAGTAATTCTCCTCTGCAAAGGTCTTTTAGCCAAGTTACTTCACCAGCTAAAAGACCGAGAATTCCATTTGTTAACAACTTTGATAGAGATATGCATAATAGCAATCTGGAGTATCTTAACGGCAATGTGCCAGACCCTAGATCTTCACCTGTTTACCTCATGTCTTGTAACTCAAGTTCTCAAACCCCATCCCAATCTTCTAATACTAATAAGACCCAGCTAGAAAAAAAGAACAACGAAAAAATAGACATTATGACACATCTGCAACAAATCAAATCGTCAATACAGTTTGCCCTAAAGGATAATCCAATTCTGCAACCGATCCTTCAATTATTAGAATCAGCAATATCCCTCTGCGACCAAGCTTTAAAATTAAGTTCCGCATAAAATTCAATTCTAACAACGAAAGAAACCACAAAATTTTACAATGGAATATACGTTCGGTTCATAGTAATAAAAGTGACCTTTTATGGTTGTTAAATGACCAGAAAATCACTTTAGTCTGTCTCTCAGAAACATGGTTACAACATACACAACCTTTCCATGTATCAAATTTTATATCCATAAGAGATGATAGATATGACGGTCATGGAGGTAGTATGATCCTCATTAGAAAAGACATTCCCTTCCAAGTACTTAACATAAAATCATCTGATCCAGACCTTCAAGTGGTAGCGGTGAAACTTCAAGAATTTAGTATTGCCAACATGTATACAAAATCGGGGAGTAATGTTGAAAGAAATAAAATTAATGATGTCTTCAGAGAACTTCCTACTCCCTGTTTGTTCTGTGGAGATTTTAATGCAATCCATTACTCTTGGGATTCTGGAAACAGCAATAGAATAGGAAACATCTTATATGAAATTATATCAGACTTGGAACTCAATATCTTAAATGATAATCGTCCCACAAGAATAGCTAGCCCAAACCAAACAGCAAATGAACTCGACCTAAGTTTATGTTCTCCAGAGCTGGCCATCAAATTAGATTGGAATAGACTGGAAGACACTCACGGCAGCGATCACTTTCCTATCGTTATGGAATCTCTTTTGACAACACATCGATTTTACGCAACAACATCTAGAAAATTGAACTTCTCTCATGGCAGTTTAAATAAATATTCTTCTGACGTCTATAATAAAGTACTAAACTTCCCACAAAACATAAATTATCCTGAAGAATTTCAAAAAATTGTCTCGGTAGCAGCTAAACGTCATCTAATGAAAGAAAGAAATCATTTAACCTACCCTTCTCCACCATGGTCGGACGAAGACTGTACTCAGGCGATTAATTCGAGAAAAATGACTTTAAAAGTGTTTAAAAGAGATCCCTCCTTGGAACATTACATTCAGGTTAAACGAAAAATTGCAGAAACTAAGCGGTTCTTGAAAAAGAAAAAGAAGGAATCATTTCAGAATTTCTGTGAGTCTTTGAACAGGGAATCTTCCATTAAGGAGATTTGGAATCAGATTCGGAGATTCAGAGGGGCTTTTGTTCCGAATAAAGAACGGCCTTTAGATACATCTTGGTTACCTTCATTTCTGCAATCATTAACCCCTGATTCTGCTTCAAATTATTTGCTGCTTCCTCAGACAGAAGATAATACTTCTTCCTTTCTATTATCACGATTCCGATGGGATGAACTGGAGAGCAGTTGCAGTAGTTTCAAGGACTCATCTCCTGGTCCAGACGGTATTCACTATAAAATGATTTCGAGCCTCCCGGCCAACGCCAAAGAACTATTATTGTACATCTTCAACTCCTTTTTAAGTGGAACACAAATTCCTATTTCCTGGAAAGAATGCCTTTATATTCCTATTTTAAAACCAGCAAAACCAATAAATGATATGTCCTCATATCGTCCAATTTGTTTATCTTCTTGTTTGATAAAAAGTTTGGAGCATTTAATAAAGGTTAGATTAGAATGGTGGCTTGAATACAATAATAAATTTCCCAATAGTCAAAATGGATTTCGTAAGGGAAGGGGGACCAGAAATGGAATATCTTCTTTACTGTCAAAGATTTATCAGTCTTTTGCAAAAAAAAGAGTACTTGGTGGCGTGCTTTGTTGATATAAAGGGTGCCTATGACAATGTAAACTGGAAAATCTTATTGGAACGTCTACAAAAATTTAATTTGCCAAATGAATTTATCAACCTTCTAATGGATATTGTTACAAACAGAAAATGTTGTGTGAAATTGGGCTCATCTTGTTCTGGTCCAAGATTCACAACTAAAGGCCTTCCACAGAGATGCATTTTAAGTCCTATACTGTACACTATATATACCTCTTCTATAGATGACATCATCCCAAATGACTGTTCTGTCTTGCAATATGCCGATGATTTGGTGATTTTTTCAAGAAACTCAAATTTAAATACAACAATTGACAACTTAAATCAGGGATTACAGGCATTGAACTTATGGATGACGAAACATGATCTAGAAATATCTACAGGAAAATGTAAGGCAACGATTTTTACTAGAAAGAGGATACAAGAGAATCCAAAAAGTATCCATATCGGAGAAACTAATATTTCTTTTTCTCCAGAATCTAGATTTTTGGGCTTACCTTGGACAGCAGACTAAATTTTAATAGGGAAGTTAAAAATATTGTACGCAAGTGTTTAAAAGGACTTGACATCATAAAAGCTCTCAGGAGAACCTGGTGGGGGGCAGATCCAGTAATTTTACTTACAGTATTTAAATCCATGGTATTATCCCATATTGACTATGTAGGTCCACTCGTTTTCCCTTTAAACAAAACTAACACCGAAATTTTGGAGAGAATTCAATATCAAGCCATTCGACTTTGCATTGGAGCCATGAAGTCTACTCCAACAGGGGCAATACTGGTAGAAGCAGCTCTACCTCCTCTACATTTGAGATATAAATACATGTCTATGAAATTTGTATTGAAGGTAATGGGATTGAATAGTAATATCATAGGAGATTTAGAGGAGCTCTCTAACATCACTAGGGTAAGAAAATATAATATATGGAAAAAGTTTCCTTCACTTTTTATGATTCAGGCACATAGGGAACTTTCTCCCCTTAAAAGAACTATTATATATAACCCTCGACCTCCTTGCTTTCGATATAATTTTTTTGACCAACTCCTCCGCATTCCAGTATATCTCAATTTTTCAAAGATCAATAAACTCCAAAGTACACCTATATCCCAAATCAACGGGTTATTCAATGGATTGGTGAATTCCAAGTGGCCGGATTACTCGTTCGTGTTCACAGATGCGTCCAAGTCTGCGGATGGAAATGGTGTCGGGGTCAGAGTATTTCTTCAACAAGGAAATGTACCATTTAAGAAAAAATTAAATAGGAAAACGAATATCTTCTCCGCTGAAACAATCGCCATCCTCGAAGCCATAAAAATAATAGAAACGATCCACCTGGAACGAGTAATAATTTTCTCAGACTCACAGAGTGCCTTACAGGCATTACTTCACTCGGGAATTTTAGTACTGTCAAATAACTATACTTTGGAAATTAAAAAAAAGTACTTTGAATTATGTAATCAGGGATACGGAATTAAGTTCGTATGGATACCAGGCCACAAGGGCCTTTTAGGAAATGAGAAAGCCGACGAACTGGCGAAAGAAGCTTCAGCCTCTCCTTCTCCAGAAGCAAGTCTTAGAGTCCCGTGCATGGACATTCTTTCTATTATGAGGACAGAAATACAACAGAGTTGGCAAAGTGAATGGGAGATATTTACAAGGGCAAAAGCAAAAGAATATTATAAATTCAACAAGGAGGTCCGCAAGTATCCTTGGTTTAAAAATATTTCTATACCGAGATCTCATATCGTAACCATGTGTAGAATAAGAATTAATCACACTTTAGCCCCTGAGCATTTATTCAGAATTAATGTTGTAGACTCTCCCAACTGTAATTGCGGTGCAATTGGTAGTGTATTCCATTTATTTTTTGAATGCGAACTTACAGCTGTCCATTCTAATAAACTATATAGAGATTTGATCAAATTAAAGGTTGAATCCCCTATTTCTTGGTACTCATTATTGAGTGATTTAAATAAAGATAGAATACAGGTAATAATGAATTATTTGAAAATAACAAAATTAAAACTGTGATTAAAACAATTTCCTTTTCCACTTCTCTATGGTAACCTTATGTTCTATGTTTTCCGAGGCCCATTTCTGTGGTGCTACAAAGGGCCCTGTAGCAAGAAGCGACTTAGAGCTGTGTATGTGTACGTCTTTCCTTATATGTAGTGTCCTTTTTAGTTCACCTATTGTAATTAAATAAGCTGATGATGTCATAAGTAACCACAAAACAAATATTAAATTAGCGAAATAAAGTAGCACTCTCGCGACTGGCAGTGATGGTTAAAACCGTAAGCCAATAAAATTTAAAGAAGAAGAAGAAAGAAGTATCTTATGTTTTTTTAATGTTGTATTCAATACAAACTCTTAAATGTGAACATCTAACACAAACTTTGTTGAATAAATTGTGAATATATTATATAGGTTATGTATTTCAAAGTTAATATAATTAGAATACAAAATGAATATACATATGTAGATATATACAATAATTCTTAACAAAAAGATTTATATGAATATAAGAATTTTTCTAAATAAAAAATAGAAAAATTGTCAACTTAGACTTAGGAAAGTTATTCTACTGTTTTCCTTTCTAATATTTAATTAAAATGATAAATTAGATTTGTTATGTATTATATATTAAGTGAAATAATTCTACTCTACGCGTTTTCGAATACATATACCATTTTATTAAATAGTAACCTGTAAAAAATATTCTTCTTCTCTAATTTATTTTTTATCAAGAGCCAGATGGTTAATAATATTATAAATCACACTGAATTATTTACTAAATTACAGAAATTCATACATCATAATTACTTTGAAATTTTACAATTTCTTGAAAAAAATGATTTAGTATTTTTAGCATATGTCTGCCATCTATAAGTGAAACATAAAAGTGTTCGAACAGTTCTAAATTATTAATTTGAAAATGACATCTGAATGTTAGAGTCCTTACAATTTTATTACAAAATTTTAAGTCATCACATAGAATACTTTAAAATCCGGTTTAACGCTAATGATAGAATTACATAGGATGTTACGTATTGTACACATTTATATTACTTTACTGGTAGTTAGCAGCGTGTTTGTGTAGTATAGGCAAATTGACGTCCTCTCGACCTGGTGTCACCTTGGGCCCAATAACCACAAGTAATTGACTGTTTCTGACAGAAACGTCTCAATATGTAAATTGGTTTTATTTTATAGGATCATTAGAATGGCTGCGGTCACACCAATGTTGATTAATAAATTTGCAAAGGTATTAAATGCAAGAACATTTACGACAACGAAAATTCTGGCTGCCAAACAGATGACAGTGAGAGATGCTCTGAATTCGGCAATTGATGAGGAAATGGAACGTGATGAAAGAGTTTTTATTTTAGGTGAGGAGGTAGCTCTTTATGACGGAGCCTATAAAGTAACCAGAGGTCTGTGGAAAAAATATGGTGATAAAAGAGTCATAGATACACCTATAACAGAAATGGGTTTCTGTGGTATAGCTGTAGGAGCTGCATTCGGAGGCCTGAGACCGATATGTGAATTTATGACATGGAATTTTGCAATGCAGGCTATTGACCAAATTATTAACTCAGCTGCCAAGACATTTTATATGTCAGCTGGTAGAGTTAATGTTCCGATTGTGTTTAGAGGGCCCAATGGTTCAGCTAGCGGGGTTGCTGCACAACATTCTCAGTGTTATGGGGCTTGGTATGCACATTGTCCAGGTTTGAAAGTCCTTTCACCATATACTTCTGAAGATGCTAAAGGATTACTAAAAGCAGCTATAAGAGATCCTGATCCAGTTGTAATTTTAGAAAATGAGCTACTGTATGGTGTTCAATATCCAATGTCAGATCAAGCTTTATCGAAAGATTTTGTTTTGCCTATTGGAAAAGCTAAAATAGAAAGACCAGGTATGTTTCAATATTTTATTATAACTTTTTTAATTTTTATTGTAAATGAACAGTGTAAACTACAGATTTTAAGGAAGCTTTAATTTATCTAAATGTTTATTTAAAATATAGAAAATCTGCTTGCTTTATTTCTTAAAATATTAATTTTAATGCAAATTTAATAATACAAGTAATAATTAATTGTTAATTCCTATTCAGAATATGTTTCTAGTCAAAATTAAAATATTTGTATTCAATTCATAATAATGATAATAGAATTAAAAAACCTAGTTATACACATCCCAAACTTTCATTTGATTGATATTACGTTGTATACAGGGTTGACAATATACATATATTAATTACTTATAAAATGTGTGTGTGTAACAGATTACTTGAAAATTTCTAGTTCATGCACTTCTTATCAGTTACTGGGATAAGAATCACTATTGTAATATGAGTGGACACTCTCAGAGTGCATTGTAGAATAAATTATTTTATTTGGTACGTAGACCTCCGCGGTCGTGGTCCATGCTATCTGCTTCTGGGTTTCCGGGATGGAACCGCGTCACTATTATATCTGCCGACGTTTCGTACCCATTTGTATGGGACATCTTCAGGGCTGAACTACTGCACTGAAACTGGTGTAAGTCGACGGGGTACGCGTTTATATATGGATAATGGGTCATGGGTCAATGGAGCGTTACGGTTGCGGTTGGGTAGATTAGAGATACAGGATTGCCAAGCGTTATGTAGGGGGTAGCCATCATCGCGGTTAAGGTTATTGGAGTGCTTAAAGATCTCTATAGTTTCACGGATTTTGCGACCATAGAAATGGTTAGTGCGGGATAGGGTCTTGGTCGAATTAAACTGAATATGGTGCCCGGTTTCCAGCCTATGCTCGGCAAGTTCAGAACCGGCTATGCGCAGCAACCTGGTACAACGCTTATGTTCAGAAACACGAGTGCCGATAGACCGCTTTGTTTCACCAATATATACCCTGCCGCATGAACAAGGAATTTTGTACACACCAGGTGATTCTAAAGAAATATGGTCTTTTACGGAAAAAGGGTCAGATAATTTGGAATGGGGTTTGAAGATGGTTTTAATGTTGTTTTTGAGAAGAACCCTACTGATGCGGTCAGTAACACCTTGTATATAGGGTAGGTGGGCTTTAGAGAGGGGGAGAGATGATGTAAGCTGTGTATTAAGTTGGGAGATTTTGGGATTAAGATGTCGATCTATGGTTCGCCGAATATTATGGTTGGAGAAATTATTATTTATAAGAGCTTTGGTAACATTAATTATTTTATAATTTTCATTTTCGTGCTATTTTTTAACAATATATTGAATATTGATATTTTGTTAGAAATTAAAAATTTACGCCTTGCGGCGAAATTACGACAAGAAGACGAAAACTGAGTGCAGTAAAGGTAATGATGATTATTTCACTATATGAATGAGCTGTTTTGAAATTATACACATTATTTTACATGTCAAAATTATTAATTCGTCCCTTTTTTCCAATAAATTGGAATATTGAAATACCTTTTCTAGACAGAAACATTTTAGTAAAACCTATTTGAAATTCATAACATCTTTATTTTATTATGTCGTCTATTTCAGGAAAACATATAACAATTGTGGCACATTCCAAAGCAGTAGAAACATGTTTGCAAGCGGCGAAAGAGCTTGCTGGAAAAGGAATCGAAGCCGAAGTCATCAATCTACGCTCACTAAGACCACTGGACATTAATACAGTCACTGCCTCAGTTGCCAAAACGAACCATTTAGTATCCGTCGAACAGGGCTGGCCCACGTGCGGTATTGGTGCAGAAATTCTCGCCCGCATTATGGAAAGCGAATCGTTCTACCATCTTGACCAGCCAGCTTTGCGTATTACTGGCGCAGACACACCCATGCCGTACGCGAAATCTTTAGAAGAAACTGCCATACCCAGACCTCAAGATATAGTGCAAGTTGTGAAAAAATTACTCCGTGTGAAATAGAAATAGGATAGAAACGATTATTTTGCCGCTGTGAAATGGATGGATCCTAATATATTTTTTTTTTTTGTAAAATATACTGTTATATATATATATCTATTAATAATAAGAACATCGATTGTTAACGATGATCGAATATGCATTTTGTTGATATTATCGAAAGAAAAAAAAAATATTCATTTTTGTACACAAAAAATCATGAACCTCTGTACAGTTTATTTATATCTGTAAATTATATATGTAATGTACATACACAAGTATTCAACATTTTACTTTTATTGTATATATATATATTTAAATTAGAAAAAATGACAATAAATGCATTGCGAAAATTATTGTTCTCGTTTTATTCTCTAACATAGATAATTAAAATTTAGTCTTATATGCTAAATTCAATTACGTGAGTATTTCAAGCAAACTTTTTTAGGAATATTTGCACATACTACTGTGGGCAAAAAAATAGTAAGACTTTTTAATTTAAATTTCGCGCGAAAACCCATTCGTCGAAATATTTTTTTTCTAGGTTGGTATGACTATCAGTGACATCTGTGCCAAATGTCACATCAAAATAATCATTAGTGTTTAATATACGCTTGTCTTTCTGAAGTACAAAAAGTGCATTCGGCGATTTTTATAATGAGTGAAATTATTCAACAAAGAAGTTCCATTAAATTTTGTTTACGGAATCAAATTTCTGGTGCCGAAACGTTCAGAATGTTGCAAAGGGATTCGGTGATAATTGTTTGTCGCGAGCAAGTGTTTTTGATTGGTACAAATTATTCAAAGAGGGTCGAGAACGCGTTGATGATGAACCACGTCCAGGACGGCCATTAACATCAACTGATAATCAACACGTCAATAAAATCAAGGAATTGGTGCTTGAGAATCGACGGTTAACAGTCAGAGATCTTACTGGCGTCGTTGGAATATCGGAAGGATCAGTAAAAACCATTTTGAAAGATCATTTGAGCCTAAGAAAAGTGAAAGCACGATTTGTTCTAAAATCACTCAATTTTTTCGAAAAACAGCGTCGCGTTGACGTCTGTGAAACAATGCTTTCCGACTATCAAGACAAAATGAAAGGCATCATAACTGGAGACGAGACTTGGATCTACGCTTATGACCCGCAAACAGACGATCAATCGGCCGAATATCGTATGAAAGGTGAGCCGAAGCCCAAAAAACCACGTCAAAGCAAGTCAAAAATCAAGGTTATGTTGACAGTTTTCTTCGATTATCGTGGTGTGGTGCACTCCGAATTCTTTCCGACCGGCCAAACTGTCAACAAAGAATACTATTTTAGTGTTACGTGTCGTTTGCGCAATGCTATTCGTAAAAAGACCCCAGAATTTTGGGCCGTCAACTCTTGGTTTGTGCACAACGATAATGCACCGTCGCATACTGCATTAATCCTTCGTGAGTTTTTCGCCAAATTTTCAACCAATATCGTGCCGCAACCATCGTATTCGCCTGATTTAGTTCCGTGTGACTTCTGGCTATTAGCAAATTCAAACGACCGCTCCGGGGAAACCGTTCTGAGTCAATTGAAAACATTATACGTGAATCTCTACCCGCATTGAAGGCTATTCCTGAAATTGACTTTAACAACTGTTTTGAGAATTGGAAGAAACGTTGGCACAAGTGTATTTGGACCAGGGGGGATTACTTTGAGGAGGACGAAATAGATTTGGAAGAATAAATTAAGAATTTAAAAATTATGAACAAAGTCTTACTATTTTTTGCCCACAGTAGTATACCTTCTGAACGTGTATGCAATAACGAAACCATTATTTTTCAAGCTTAATTATAAATAACAAAGCTAGACCTGTATGACGACGTAAAATTTGAAAAGAATCCGGAAATTACAACAATTTATACTTTCTACCTATACGACACGCATTTTGATATACAAATTTTCCCAAATACATGCCAACTTGGTACTATCATCGTTTAAAGATTGTTTATATTTTAAATACGTAAACACAATTTAAATACTGTAATCGTCAGGAAGCGGCGAGTGGTAGTTCGCCGTAGTCACTTTTAGAAACAAATAGTTGATTGTTGAGATGTTTACTTTGTGAAATTCCATTACACTAAGAAATAAATGAAATACTTTATCTAAATATACATAATATAGTGCGAACTTTAGACAGTGTTTTATTTATTCCTTAGCTTTTAGAAACGTACACGTCTTTCTACTTGCAGTAGTACCTAAATTAAATAACACTGTATTTATAAGTGGCGACTCAGAATGTCTTCATTGAGAGATCATAAAGTGATATACTCTCAAATGCGAGAAGTGGTTTTCAATCAAAATCAATCTTATCTTTTTGCGCAAGACAAGGTGTTATTAATTTTAAAATCAAATTTTTCCGAAAAGAAGTATCTAAATTACCTTAGATCTATTCAACTGTACTTCTAACCTTATAGTAAGTAGCAATGAAAGAAAAAGTTAGTTAAAATAAGAATTAATTATCTAGATCAAACGATTTCATAATTAATGCTCCAACCATTATAGCGCTATCTATGAATTCCCTTTTTTCCTATTTTTTATTAAAATAAGCTCCTGGTAGTTTCTAAAAACATCACTGTTTTTTTTTAATATTATTACAATTATTTTATTTCCGGTTTATAATTTAATTTTATCTTATTAGGTAAGATTGTCTATGATTTGTCTTTACATGGTTTACGTTGTTCATAGTTTCTTTATATTCATTTAGATTTTTTCAGTTTGTTTTTCGTCAATAGCCAAAATTTATTTTATAATTAGTCCCTTTTAGAATAAATTTGTTTATCAGTATTTGATTGATATTAGTAAGTAAATCGTATTTACAAAAGAACTTATTTTGTTGTGATGTATCAGATGCATAATTTTATATATTTTATTGCAGATTTAATTTTATTAATGATTTTACTTATTTTTTTGCTACAAAAATATGCTACTGCTGTGTATCAGGTTGTAAAAATACTTCGAAGATGGAGAAAATGTATCATTTTCCATACTCGGATGAATTAGTATGTATTTTAATATAATGTTACTTTGACAATATATAATTATATATTTTTTCAAAGCTTATAATAAGTGTATCAAACGCATTAATAATGCTAAATTAAAGAAATTGACTCATATGAAAGTATATAATAACTATAGAATCTGTAATATACATTTTAATACTGGATATATTATTGATGCCAAGGTGTACCACACATTTAGCTTAAAAGAATGAAGTCTACTTTCCATTAATGTATATGGTACGTAAACTTCCGCGGTCGTGGTCCATACTATCTGCTTCTGGGGTTCCAGCCCAGAAGCAGATAGTATTTAGTATGTTCATCAAAATATTAAATTATTATAAATATGTAAAAAACCTCAATATAATTTTAAGATTTTTAGATGAAGCAGTAGAAGAAAACATATTTATAAAATGCAAGACTAACAAATTATTAGATAATTATGAAGCTATATTGATTATAATATTCAGCATAAGGTTCTAAATGTATTTTAAAAAATACTTAAATTAAATGATGAGTATAATGTCAGGTTTATATGTTTTTCTAATTTTAAAATTGAAAAAAATGAGATAATATACTTATTTGTATGGTTCTTCAGTCATTTACTATGTGTTTCAGTATCACCACAAAAATTTATGCAAGGCAGTAGTGATGGTAAACAACTAAATTAGCATATCAAAGATGTTCATAATACAAAGTCAGGAAAAATAAGATAGATACTTTGAAGAAACTAGTCTAAATAAACATTGTTCTTATATCTATCTTATAATAGAGACTATTTATTATATATGACATAGCCAAATAATGACTGATTATTGTTATATAGAGTATATACAAAAAATTTTTAATTACGTTGAAAATAAGATATCTTTCTTATTTTCAAATATACAATTTGATATCAATATTTCTAAGTACTGTAACTATACTTTTTGCAAAAGTGTGGGTGAAAAATATAAATTGAATACTAAAATGTTACCTTCAAAGTCCTTCCAGATATCACAGATATTTAAAAATAAATATGGGAAAATAAAATAGTCTAAAGCAATTTGTATAAATAGATACCTTTGTATTATAATTTTGAAGATTTCCGTATTATTTTATTGCTATAACAATTATTGTCTTCTAGATCAAAATGGTTGTCTTTTATTATCAATTTGGTTTAAAATGCATGTACAAGTTCCAGTTCATATGTTTTTTATTGTATTTATATATTAAAAATACATACACTTGTTTCTATGTTTGTTTATAGTTTTTAATCTCAAGAACTTATTTTAGTCATCACAGATGCGATTAAAAATATTTAACAAATGAAAAGAAGTATGTTTTTTAATTTGTATGTATATTGATTAATATAAATCAGCATTCATAAGAATTGAAAATGAATGAAAAGTTAAGTGTAACATAATTTAAATTATAAAAAAATCTCGAATAAAATTTCGCGCATTTTTTCTTTTAAGTGACATTCCAGCCGTCGGGACGCCTTCACTTACGGTAATTATAACATTGTCTATTTCAAGACGATAAAATTTAACTGAAACTGATATGGATCTTGTGGATGTGTTTGAATTCCGGCTTGTATGAGTTATATTCGCACAACTTGTGTCTGTTTGTAAATATAGCTTTATTTATTTTTCTATTTCTATGGTATTTCATATTATTTATGTTAATAATGTTTGGATTTGACGATCTTCATACTATCCGAATCGATTTTGAGTCCTATTGTTATTACGTACGTGATAACATATTTTTCGTTTTGCCATCCGCTAATTTTTCTGTCATTTGATGTGTACTTTTGTGCAACGAGTGGATATGAATGTGACATATTACAAATTCATAAAGTTTGAGCACGACGTCGCAGGTAAAGGCTCAATCATCCAAACGTGATTTGTACAATTTACTCGAGTTGTACAGAATACGAATTATCAAAAAAAATATTGTAATTAAATATTAAATGAAAACTATTTTAACAATTATAATTTAAACATATTATAAATTTAATTTCATTTGCATAAATGTTTTCTGTAACACTAATATATTTATAAGATTGAATACTATTGCTTTGCATATTTTGAATTGACTGTTCAATAGTATTACCTACATTTATTATTATTATTGTTTAAGGAATTGTTATTTTAAAATATTGAATCTTAAATTTAACAATATGAATTAATAATTAAAATAACATTAATGAGTTTCAAAATTAGTCTGATGGTTGTACTAATTGACATCGAAATTGCATCATTTGTAATTGATGGATTTTTATATCCGTACATATGCGGATAAGAAATTATATCCGTTAAATTAACTGGAACTGCCATTTCGTAAACTGTGTAGAAAAATCAGATCTCAATCTAGAAGTAGAATAAACTACTATATTTTGCTTGTGCCGTTCTTTTAATAATACAATCTTTTCCCTTTTTTGTTTTGTGTTTTGCATTCATCAATTTCGGCCTCTAGTCACAGACTTTCTTATTATAGTTTAGTTCATTGTGTGAGGATAATGGTATGTTTGCACATTTAAATATATGTAGGCACTTTCTTTCAGCAAATAGTATGGATTATATTTTCATCCATTCTTTTTTATAGTTAATAGCACATTCAAAAATGATAAATAAATATCCATTTTCTTTTATTTTTTGGTGTATTTGATTTTGTTATGTAAACTATTTGCAGTTCAACAAATTATTTGATTGACTTTTAGAATCAAGAGTAGACAAGCAATGAAATATATTAAATCTAAGATATTATTAGGCAAATATAAAATTGGAGCGAATGAGCTTTTTTGGACAAAACATTTACTATAATCTAGAATACAGAATGAGAAAACTAATAATTAATTAAATTTAATATAAATTCAAATACTAATTGATAATGTTAAATTTTATTACATTCAAGAAAACATGCAATACAAAAGCGACTTTGATAACAAAGTATTTCAATGTAACCGTATAGTTGATAGAGAAGATAATTATCCGGTGAGGGTATTTTGTTGTTAAATATGAAATGATACCCTTGCAAGAAGAGAAAACAAGAAGCTGTAATGTTGCCTAGTGACGAGATGCGATAGTATTTTAAATTGCCCAATCTCATTTCTTTTTTAAACTCCAGTTAGATTTAAATATTGTTTCAAGTACACAGAAAAAAGAATTAACCTGATAAGTTCTCAAAAATACAAATTTATTTTTACAAAAGGTACAATAGAAAATCATAAATAATACAATAACTTAGAAAGGGTCTAAATTAATCTATTCATCTTCCTCATCTTCTGTTGATGCCCTTTTGCTGTCATCACTATCAGAAGATAAGTTCGGGTCTTCTCCGCCTTCTTGTAACTTAACATACCTGAAAGAATAATTATCTTTTCCTTTGCATACACACACACATATTACATATTGTAACAAAATTTAATAATAAAAGTTTAAAAAATAACTCACTGAAATTTTCCTCAGAAATATGAATTGAAGTGTATGTACAAAAAAATTAAATTTATTTAAAAAAATGATTATTATTATCTATTTAACTCAAATACAATATTAACTGCTTGATTATATTGAGACAATTATTTATGGTAATTACTTTTCACAAATCTCATCAATTTTGTGCTTCGCTTCTTTGGAGTTTGCCTTTAACATAGAATCTAAATCTTCATTTTGAAAAGCTGGATCATCATTTGTGGTAAGATATTGACTATGAATGTTTAATAAATCTAATTTTCGTCGCTTTTGTAATAAATTTCCTAAATTTTTAAAGCATTCTCGTGCTAAAAATGGTACACTGTTATCAGATTTATTACAAAGAGATTATTTGCAACTAACCTTCTTGTTTAAATTTATTTTCAGGCATATCCATATTTTTATCCTTGGATACTTTCTTCAAACATCGTTCAACTTCGTAATAAGTAGGAAACACTGAATTATTTTTGAATTTCTTATTAATTGCATGATTGAATTCAGGGTAGCTAGAACCAGAAAAATCCAAACGATTGTATAAAATATTATTGGCATTTGCATCCTCATTCTTATATTTACAAATTTTCTCATGGAGCTTTACAGCACGTTCACGATACCTAAAAACAGATTTGTAAAAGGATCAATAATATTTAAATAGGTAATAAAAGCCCTTTACCACCTAATTTGTAACCTAGATACAGATTTCAAAAATTAAGTTGACATCTAAACATACATTGTTGAACATGGTTTCAAGGTAAAGCTACACAGAATAAATACTCTATTAGACCTCCAAACAAACGCTGAGATTAGATTCACATGTAGGTTATCTGCCATAAAACTAACACTGCTTTTAACTACACACGTTAAATGTTTAGTTTGTTTAATATATTTTATTTTAAGGCCGTTAATTTTGTGCATGCTAGATTTCTGATTTGGCCAACCTTATTTTTCCTGTGTTCTAAAAAGATTAGATTGAATTGCCAGATCAAAATGCAACTTGGTTACCAGTTACGAAAAATTTAAAAGGGACGTTAAAATACACTCGCTAAGTTGATATCAACCTGTAACAGGGGCAAATGATTAACACAATAGTGTGTAATGGAAAGGAGTGTTAGGTAGTGGTAAGTAACCTAAATGCGAATATAATTTTCATACATAAATACCATCAATGTTTGTTCGATAGTAGTCTAGTAAAGTATTTCATGTTTTTTCTGTGTAGCTTTACTGTGAGCCCATCTTCAAAACTATTTGCTTCCTACTGAAGATTACAACTTATTTGCAGATGCTAGTGTGGCAAGTTTTTATTACTTCTTTGAATAGTTATTCAATCACAGTCTCCAATAAGCAAATAAGTAATGTTTCTACAAAAAATGAAAAATAGTAGGACTCACAAAATTAATAAATTATATCTTCTTTGATGTCACTAAATTTTAAATGTTTATAATTTGCATTCCATATATATATTTTACAATTAAGCTAATTTAAAATTTATTTTGTGTAAATAATAAATAAAATGTGATTAAATGTACAATTATTTTGATATTTTACAAACCTATGCATTTTAATATAACTAGAATCTTCTTCTTCATCAAAATTAACTTCTTGCTCTTCAAGCTCTGCTATTTTTCTATGTACTTTCCTCAACGCATGTTCGAGTTTTGAAATAATAATTTCATGTTTACTTGTGACTTCTGTATCAGTCTTTTGTTTATGTACTTTTTGTTTTAAATGATAATATATATCATTAAATGATGATACAGCTTTTAATGAACTTTCCCTACTTTGTATTATTTTTTCTTCCATATATGCATTGAAATTTTCAGATTGTATATATTCATTATCCATTTTGTCAAATAACTTTTTACACAAAGGAATTTTTGATTTAAAAAGCTTTTTTGTTTCTTCATTTTCAATTTGAGACAAACAAATATTAATAAATAATTGCATTTGTTCACAATTTTTGAACGTCCCTATGCCATCTTGTTTTGATGTACTTGCAACGTCATCTTTCTCAGGTTCATCCTCTAATTGTTTATTTTTGGACGTATCATTTAAGGCCACATTAGGTGTAGAATTAGTTAATAATGTATAATCATTGGATTCTATAATGTCCTCAATATCATTATTAAGAATTATTTTGGCAGCAGACTTAGTTATTGACATTTCATTTTTATCAAGTTCTGCAGTAAGATCTTTAGTATATTTACTATCAAAATCTCTTTCAGAAAGATCTTTGCCATTGGTGCAATCTTTCATGTTGGTACTGACATTTTTATTATAGCATAGTACATCTTCATCTGATTCTATAATTATATCTTCCATTTCTTTATTATTAGTCTTAATATTCATATCTTCATCTTCTAAATCTAGGCAAATAACAGGTTTTGTTTTGAATTTCTAAAAAGGAAAATAATATAAATCTTTTACAGTTTTATTTAAAATTTTACTTTTCGAGGGTTTTCTGTGGACTTATTTTGTTCTTCTTCATCTGATGATATTGATATAATTCCCGCCATATAATCAGAAAATTTCTAAAAATAATGTGCGCTAAATTATAAGCTGTAGGTATATGCATATTCTATAAATATACTTTTCCTTTTATGGGTTCAACTAAGCCTAAGCTATATTGCCACCACTAAAGAATATGTAGGTTATATTAGGATTTGCTGTCCTAAATAATAAAAACAATTTAGTTTTCTGCCTTACCATCAAAGTACTTCCACTGGTATCGGTTTAAATTCGCGCTAAATTATAAGATGTAGGTATATGCATATTCTTTAAATATACTTTTCCTTTTATGGGTTCAAATAAGCCTAACTAAGCTATATTGCAAATGCATTGATTCTTTTCAATCAATATATATATATATATATATATACAGCAAGACCATCATATCCTTAGAAAAATCTGCGCACACTTTCGGTATTACTCGTACTCAGTCGCCAGTGTGTCGCTCGCTTCGGTGATTAGGTACATTCCCAACAGAAAGGCGCGGTTTTATTTTGTACTACGCGACGCCAAGAATAAGAATTTAGAAAATTTTTATTTATTAATATATGTTATACTGGTCCAAATGGAATGTAAATTATTAATTAATGAGGCTGCTAAGTGTTATTTAATAGTGTTCTATTGAGGATGTACTATGAAAGTAAATCTTAATATGATTAGGTAGATAATGTAATTACAAAATTTTTTAATAATACCCAGTAATTAGAAGCAAATAGCTTTATTTCAAAATGATTACATAATTACATAATAAATTACATAATAAAACACATTCACAAAGCAATGATTACTAAGTTATTCTGAATCATCGCTGAAACCAAAATCACTGTCAGATGTATCAGCACCCACGTTTATAATTAGTGACTCCGTAAGAACATCCATAAAAACTTCATTTTGTTTATATTCATCTTCGACTCTCTTCACGTGAGTGCAAAGTTTGTTCCAGTCATTTACTGTAATGCTTTTAAATTTTTCTTCCGCTAGCCTTTTAGCGTCCTCTAATTTAAATGTGACATTTTGTGATGCCACAAAATTTTTCACAGTCGCCCAAATCATTTCGATTGGATTTAGTTCAGGGTGATACGGAGGCAATCGTAAAGTTGTATGACCGTGTGCCTCCAAAATTGCGTCTATTTTATATCGTAAGTGTTGTTGTTTATTATATTTTATTAACATATATAACTGGGCTTTCGTCATATCAGATGTACAGGCAATACCTTTTTCGGTCAACCAGTGTAACATTTTTTGCTTGTTTGCATTAGAATTAGGCGCTGGATTTATCTGAACATTGTGGTATGGAGCATTGTCAATAACTAGTACTGAATTTTTTGGTAAATTTGGTATTAGTTTTTCAACGAGCCATTTTTGGTAATTTTCGAAATTCATTTCGTGATGGTAATCACCGGATTTTGTTCCGGATTTAAAAAGTAACAAAGCGTTTTCTACAAATCCATGGTTCTCACCTCCAGCGTGCAACATAATTAAACGCTGGCCCTTGGAGATTGTCGAAAATAACCCATTTCTTGACTTGTCTGTCCAACTTTTCGATTTTGTATGGCCGCTATGAATATAGGATTCATCCATATAAATAGTTGGACGATTTTGCCGTCGATATACATCTATTTTTCGTAAAAAATTTGTACGAATGTTTCTGATATCTGGTTTTTCTTGTAATATCTTGCGATTGTTTTGTGTAGCACAGAATCTAAAACCAAGCTTCTTTATAATTTTTCTTAAGGATTCTCGGCCGCCCGGAAAATTTATATCTTCTTTAAGTTTTTGTAGTAAATTTTTAATAGTAATCCGCTGATTATTTGTCTTGTGGAAATTATAAATAATATGTTTTATTTGGTATAGGTCAATGTCGTCTATTGAATCCATTACTAAACATTTCCTCGATCTTTTCTTTTTTGGCGATTTGAAAACTGGTAGTTGTTCTGTGTTCTCTTTCTCATTTCGTTCTGGTTCTGCTTGATATTCGTTCCCCTCTTTTAAAATATTATAGACAGAAGCTCTTGAAACACCAGTTGCTCTTGCTACGTATTCCTTTAATTCGCTTTTTGTACAATTTCTTATGTCTGTTTCGTTATCTGAAATTGTCTTTAAAAACTTAAAAACATTAAACACAACTTCACGGGTTTGTGAATGCAGTCCTTTTCCACCTCCTAAGTTGGACATTATTAATTATAATAAATAAAACAAATAATAACCAATTATAATGCAAGACCTCAATTACTCACTTTGACTAACCGTAACTTAACAACTTAACCACGCAACGATCATAAGCACACTGAGGACACAAACAGCTTACCGATGACTCGGAGTGTACCACCCGGCACGCCTACGATGCGCAGTAGATTTTTGTCCAAGGATATGATGGTCGTGCTGTATATATATATATATACTATAATATCAAGATTAAAAAAATATGTATATACTAACAAATTTGATTTACATTCCAACTAAAAAAGAAAGATATTATCTACTATAAGATAGTATCTTTTTTTGTGGAAATGTAGTACTCACTCGAAGCTTAAGATAAAAATGTTTCTTTTGAGAAATACTGTAATCATCAGGAAAAATGGCGAGTGGTGGGGTTGCGCTGTAGTTGCTTTTAGAAATGTATACGCCTTTCTATTTGCAGTACTACACAAGTTGAGTTACGTTGTACTTATAAGAAGAGACCAAGGCGAAAAAGTGTTATCAAATAAAAATGGTGCGAGCAATTGTTTATAACTTTCACAAGACAGATGAGTGACGTGTTATAGTATCGGCTCTATACCGGAAGATGCAAGACGAATTAGAATGGAACGGATCGAACACATCATTAAGAAGAATTTGTAGAGACTTAGGCTTTAAGTGCCTATGTACACAAAATAATAGGAAAGTATCAATAGAAAAAGTGGATATACAAGCATTGAGAATAGATTACTTGTAAAAAATTAAACATTATCGTGACAGGAATCGAGACTTACATTCACAGTGGTCATCCTTCCAAGACGTGAAGAGGTGAAAGCATAAAAGGTTTTTTCAAGAATATTTCTAAAGAACCTCAAGTGCATATAAGATGCAAGATGGGTTTTTATACCTAATGGTCTACTAATCTTCAAATCAGTCGTGAAAACTGGCGACTATCACTCCGAAAATTATGGAAATTGAGTAGAAGAGAGTCCACAAATTCCATTGTGGTGATAGATAATGCGCCCTATCGTAATACACAAAAAAACATGCTCCAACAATAGCAAAAAGGACATAATTGAGTGATTAACGCTAAAGCTTTCGGTACTAGGACATTAAATCCACAGTTATTGTATATTTTCTAGTCTAATAAATTTTGTTTATTAAATATTAGATGTGTAATCAATGCCGCTTATGGTATCTTGAAACTTTATGTTGAATCTATCGCAAGCTGTTGCACCATTTTTAATGCCACGCGAACTTACTTCCACCGCTTGCTAACTTTCCTAGTGTGTACAGTATAAGATAGCATCTTTTTTTTGTTGACATCTATTACTCAATCTGGTTTATAAGCTTAAGATAAAATTGTTTTTCATGAGAAATACTTATTCATATTTTTTTTTATATATTTAAAGGTCCATATTATTTTCATGTTATGTTTTCTTTATTACTACAAAAATCTACAATATTTTGTGATAATTTTTTATACAATATACTAGTGCTACAATCTGGTTTAGTTATTACTATAGGCACTCCATTATCTGAACCATTAGCAATTTCCTTTTCTAAAGGCATTCTAATTAATAAATTAATATTCATTGATAAAGCAAATTCCTCCACTGCATTGCCAAATAACTGCACAGTGTTGAGACAAGCAGGACATTTAACTGAACTCATATTCTCCACTATGCCAATAATAGGTACATTTAATTTTCTAAACATGCTTGCGCCTCGTTTTGTAACATCAATAGCTGCTATTTGTGGTGTGGTAACAAGTACAACACCATTTATGGGCAGATTTTGTATAAGTGAAAGATGAGTATCGCCTGTACCTGGTGGAGTATCGACAATTAAATAATCAGTATTGCCCCAACTGACTTGTCTCATAAGTCGTTCTAGTGCCTGCATGACCATTAAACCTCTCCATATAAGTGCTGCATCTTCAGTGATTAGAAAACCCATTGACATACTGAAAACCTAGTTATGTTCTTATTCGGATGGTGTATTTATAATCTTACCATTTAATGCCATAATTTTCTAAAGGTTCCATTAAGTTTTCTTTATTTAATAAAGGAGTATCATTCAAATTCATCATCAGTGGTACTGATGGTCCAAAAACATCTGCATCTAACAAACCTATATTTTTTTGTGGATGAATAGACTTTAAAGCAACAGCTAAGTTCACTATAAAATAATTCATTTATTCAATGAAACAAGAGATTTTAATGGCAAAAACCTGCGGTAGTTGTTTTTCCAACACCACCCTTACCAGAAGCGACTATAATTATATTTTGTACACCTGGTATAGGTTTGATTTTGGGTAATCCTTTGCTTAATACTTGAGCTTGTCTCTCATCTAACTTGCTTTCTACTTGACTTTGAGTAGAATATAATTTAATTTTTGTCTACAACTAAAGGAAGTTAGTAGAGTGTATGTAAGTGCATAATAAGTAATTACAGTCTTTCTAATTTGTATTAATAATGAAGATGAAATGTTCTTTAGCATATTCATTTTCTCGAAACTACTTCTTGAACATAAAAGTCTGTTTCTCTTTCAAATATTAATTTTCACCTTTGTAGTTATAAATACTCTTTAGGGATATTCTTACATTAAGAAAGTTAAATGTTTCTTCCTCAAGTACAAAATTGCATAATTTAAATATTAATGATGGAAATTGACATTTAAACCTTACATTACAGAAAATTATTGTCTAATTTATATTTACAATTGTTTTTTATTCAATGTGTAAAAGTTGGCCAGTAAGTGGTAAAGTTCAGTTCAAATCTGTAAGGTAAATGTCAACAATAACAACATCTAAATTTTCAAAAATAGACGCCGTTTTTGTAACTTAGTAATTTTAATGACAAAGTTTATTTACGTTTTATTATATTTTTCAATATTATTTTTGGACATTCTTAAAATATAAAATAAAATAATCGTACTTTAAAATTTTCGTCTTCACTGTCAAATTATCTGTCAACCGATTATCGTTTGTGATTTATCTGTCAGCAAATTGGGTTTTTATACATATTTCAGTGAAACTTTAATCACTGGAATTTTCAGGTACACATGAATTACTACCGTGTTATTCGTATTTATACAGTTCATTTTATTGATAAGAAAAGTTAGCATTAAGTAATGGGTTATAAAGCGGCCGTGCAAGTTTTGAAGTAAGTACAACCCTAATTTGGTTATATAAACACTATCATGTATTCTCTTTGTTTAAAAATTATAGGCAAGCGGACGTTTTGAAGGCGAAACTATGTAAAAATAGCGATTTATTAAATGATTCTGAAATATGGGTCAATCAGCAACAATTACAAACGATATACCATCAAGTGCTTGTATTGGATTTAGAATATGCTTTAGATAAGAAAGTAGAACAAGAATTATGGACATTGGGATTCAAAAATCATATATCTACTTTGCAGGAATTAGCTAAGGATAAGAAAGTATAATAAAACATGAATGCTATTAACAATATGTATGAGATGTCATGTTTTTATTTTAGAATCCAAAAAGACAAGATTCTCAAGCTTTATTATCTTGGTGTTTAGAAGCAGCTTCTGGTTTTTATTTAACTCTGTTGCAAGAACTATGCACAACATTCGATTTAGATTTACCATTTCGTAGAACAGGGACTGTGTATGGACAATTTAAAAGTACATATAGTAATTGTGAACAGGTGACCACACCACAATCTTCATCATGCTTATATATTTGTCAGTATTGTCTAGTTCATTTAGGGGATATAGCAAGATATCGTAATCAAAGACAACAGGCAGAAAATTTTTATAGGTAATTGTTATTATACTAAATTAATACAATATTGTGAAATATTTGCTTGTTTAGACAAGCTATATTAGTTTCACCAACAAGTGGACAACCATATAATCAACTAGCCTTGTTAGAAGCCAGTCAGGGTAACAAATTGTCAACAGTGTTTCATTACATAAGAGCCATAGCTGTAAAAAATCCATTTCCTGTTTCATCAACAAATTTGTCAACAACATTATCATCAGCAATGGAAAAGGATGAGTAAGTAAATCAGCATAAATTGTATTTATGTTTGTATATTTATTATAAATATTTATTATAAAATCCCAATATAATTTCTAGTCCTATAACAGAAGTGCAAACTAAAATGTCAGTTAACAAATTGATAAGATTATTTTTACATATCCACGGACTTCTTCGTAGTACCACAGATTTATTGCAAGCTGATATTGGCGTGAAAAGTATAAATGCAACACTTACAGCACTCGTTGCCACACAAAGCTTCACTATTGACAAACTGATTAAGATGGTAGTGATAAACATGTATGCATTGTGGAATATTACTGGAATTGATGTAATGAAAGTTGAAGAATTAACAAAAGATGAACAAAAAGTATGCCAGTTGATATTGGATCTGATTGCAGGATCATTAAGTGCTTTTCTATTGCCTATTTATACTTTGAAAAATGATGAAACACTTTTGGATTATTATGCATTACCAGCAAGTATGTTGCATTAATTATTACAGTAACCCTGATATTCACGGAAGATGTGTTCCATGAAAATACTGTGAACATTGAACTCGCGAATATCGGGCTACAAAAATAACGTAAACTATAGAGATATGTTCTGAGTGATAACAAAAATGTATAATTATAATTTTTAATATATTCTTCTTACTTCATTAACTAACCAATGTTTAAAAGAAACCATAGAATTATAACTATATATTTATTAAACAACGTAAGTTAATGACTTGGTGTGTAGTGTTTAGAATGTATAAAAGTACATAATTTATGAGAAGTAAAAAAGTATAAAATAGTGGGTTGCTTGACTTTACGTTTTTTCTCCAAGAACATAGTCTTGTGGGGATGAAATGTATTCTCTAGTCCAGCTTTAGAAGCTTGTTTTTGAGAATTTACATCAATTGTATTAAGCAAATTTTGGCATTGTCTTAAATAAACATTAATAAAACCCCTTTCCACAATTATGTTCGTATTCTGTATACGTATTTCGGCAACTAAGTTGACATCATCAGTAGATAATTAATTACAGTGTCGCACCTATATCCACGGCAAAACCCGCGCAGAAACAAGTCTGTATCAGACTTTCACCATTGAAAGCCAAACACATTGTCGTTTCACATAATTTAAATTGTATTTTAGTCTTAAACACTAGCCACTTATTTGAACTTACATCCTCTGCTTACATATGCGAACATTTTAAACGGCAGTAACTTAGTTAATGAATCGAAAAAGACAAGAATATGGAATCGGACCACATCGGCGTTTAACACGTTGTTTCTATGAGATATATATGCTTTCATAGGTATTTAATTCACGGTAATTTATCACATTCTTAACCAAATGTAGACAATTCGCGGTTACGTTATAATTATTTACTAGGTCATGCATCGCTAAACTAGATTTCTCAGGTTGATTAAATTTGATATGCGCCATATGTTCCTTATACCGGGTTTCTATTGAACATTTTGTCTAATCTATGTATTGTTTATTGTAATCTAGATATTTCAGTTGGTACATCCTCGACTTCTTATTAACCTCGACTTTGTCTTTAGCATTTCTTAAGAGAGATTTAATAGAGTTAGTGGACTGAAATGAAACTTGAAAACCGAGCTCTTTAAAAACACTATTTAAAGCTTTTGTCAAAGGATGAAATGGTAAATATATAAATTGTTTGTCTTGGTTGTTTTAAGGTGACAGATATGTGATATCCCGGATTATCTTTTTTATGTTAACCTTGCTAATTAATCCACTGATTATTTCCGTATCAAAGCCATTGTATCTCGCAATGTTCTTAATAAAATTCAACTGTCTTTCGTATTTCACTATTGTTAGTGGGAAATTAAGCAAACGATTGATAAGAAAGCTGAACGAAGCCATCTTTTGTTGCATGCTATGATTTGAGTCCGCCGTGATGAATCTGTTGAAATTGGTTTCTTTTCGGAAAATATCAATTTCTATTTTAAGATTATTGCTAATAACCAAGGTGTCCAAAAAAGGCAACGTGTCATTGTTTTCTTTCTCTACTGCAAAATTTAATCGTCGGAAATTTTGAATTTAACTGCTTGACGAAATCTTCCAAGTTGCATTTATGTGTATTGAAAATCGCGAAAATATCATCTACATACCTTGTTAGTGGGAAATTAAGCAAACAATTGATAAGAAAACTGAAAGAAGTCATCTTTTGTTGCACGCTGTGATTTGAATCCGACGTGATAAATCTACTTTCGGAAAATATCAATTTCTATTTATGATTAATTCTAATTACTAGGATATCTAAGAAAGGTAAGGTGTCATTGTTTTCTTTTTTCTACCGTCAATTTAATCGTTGGAAATTCTGAATTTAATTGCTTGACGAAATCGTGTAAGTTACATTTATGTGTATCAAAAATCGCGATGTCATCTACATCCCTGATCCAAACTCTTGCAAAATATTTAGGATTATGTTTAAATTCAACTTCAGAATGACTTTTGAATAAATCTGCTATAAACGGAGAAGGACAATTGACCATTTCTATTCCATGTTTCTGTACATGGAACTTACCTTTGAGGTGGAAACAATTTTAAGACATACATAGGGTTGTCAATCGCGAAAATTCATTTTTCCAAATATTTATATAAGAAAAACCAATTACCTAAAATGATTAGGAACACTAAAGACGCGTTGCAAAAATGTCCAATGATAGATAACAACTCCTAACATGAATTATAGATTAAATATGAGCAATCCGTTGATTCCTAGAGGCCAATTGTTTAATTTCAAAGTAGTTAGTAAATGATATGAAAGCATATATATTTCAAAAAGCAGAAACCATATGTTAAACGCCGATGAGGGTCCAATCCCATATTCTTTTTTTCAGTTTATTGGAAAGTAATATACGGCCATTAAAGAGGTTCACAAATGTAACCAGGGGTATACTTTAAGATAAGTGGTTAGTTTTTGAGACTAGAATACAATTTAAATTATGTGAAATGAATCTACAGTGTGTTTGGCTTTCGAGAGTGAAAGTCCGTTATTGACTTATTTCTGTGCGGGTTTTGCCGTGGATCCAGGTGCGATACTGTGATTAATTATCTGCTGATGATGACAATTTAGTTGTCGAAATAAGTAAATTATTATGGAAAGGGATTTTATTAACCTTTAGTGATCAATTTAATCAACTGCGATTAAAATTTTGTTAACCACTTGGTTTATTTGTCTTCTGTATATACTTATATTAAGTCTCTAATTGTCAATTTTATGTTGGTAATCTCCAGAGTATTGTTTCCGTCAAGATCTTGAAGGCTTTCCTGGAGAAAGATTGTTGAACCCATGGAGGTCAAATGTTCTTCCAAGCGGCGTTCATAGTTAAAGATTTAATAGCACACCGTGATGTTTTAATATTTAATATCACATCCATAATAATATTGGCTTAGGTTTTCTGAATGACTGATAGCATTGTGCTTTACCAACCAAGCTTTAAAGTTTATGTCTTGTGATTTGCAATATGCTTCAACCTCCAGAAGAGCATTTAACTAACCAAGCATTAAAAATTTATCTCGTCATCCATGCCCTTTATTCGAGTGCCTATGCAGTAGTTGTTTTCTACGTTTCTATATTATTAGGAGTACGTAGCTTTTTTTATTAATAGATCAATAGTGATTTACAATGGAAATCTCCAATAATATTTCCACAAAGTATAGGATTTTTTGCTGCTTTAAAACCAGGTGTCATCTTTTCTTCTTTGGAAATGTATGTGCGTTTTGGAGTACGTTACCAGTACAACCCAGTTTCATCAGTGCCAAAAACTTGTTTAGCTGTATACTTACTATTCAATTATTGCGTGAAGCTATTGCAACATGGCAACTTCATGATCTGCGTTTGCAGCTTCACCAGTGAACTAGATGTTATGTAAATGATGATACTTTCAAAACCAGTCAAACTATTCTTTGCTGACAATGAAGTTTTGCTTCTCTAATGATGGTGTTTCATCAAGATCTTACTCTTTTATATGATCATATCTCTTTTGCTGATGTGTTCGAGTCAAATCTCAACTATTTTTATTATCTTCAATCCAATGAATTAGTAACGTTCCTATCCTTCCTACTAGTGGTGGTCTGAGTCTTCACTTTTCGTAGCTGATTATATTGTAGAATAAAAAGTTCAATCGACACAATTGAATTTTATGGATCTAATAAGAGACTCATCCACAGTGTAATGTTTCAATTTCAGATGATTTCTCACCTTTATCCAACCGTTCGATTATTTGTCATTTTGTTCTTAGATCTCGTGTGCACACTTTTTTCCTTTGTAGACTACTTGAAAATTTAATTTGATGTTTCTTACTTTTATAGTTATAAATTTGAATATAAAATAATAAATACTAGATTAAACTTACTGTCAATACAATAATTTCACCCTTTGTTAACCCATACCTACTTAAAAAACTTACTCAAATTGTATACAGTACGTATAAGAATAGCTAATATGATTTGTAGACCTTTAAAGAAATAAACAAGTAGAAAAAGGAAATATCGAAACATTTTACGCCGAATCTCACAAAGCGCACACCGAGAAATAGCAGTAAAAATAGAATCGTGAATATCGGGATCTCTCTATATGTAAAATTATAAATTCATAACTAAAAAACTCAATTTTATTATATAAAGAAAGATGTGATATACATATTGACCTGGAAATAAGGAGACAATATACACATATTTAAATGACAAAAGTTTTTACCAATTGAAAATTTTATGATAACTGTTTATAATAGTGATATAAAAGCCAGATCCGTATTTTCAATTTATAATAAGATAATCCGTGTTTTCACATTAATCAACAGCTTAATGCTAATGAACAGAAGCATTGACAAGACATTACGTTACGAATTAAGGTTTTGGCTACCAATGTCTACTTCAACGAGAAGGTAAATCTTCTCGGGCAACAGGTCCTGAGCGTAATATGCCGGTAATATACCACTAAGCTATCGGGCGGTATTTATTTTATATAATCCGACGCGCGCTAAAATATAACGGATAATTACAGATAATAATCATAAAATGTTTTCGAAAACTTCTTCGAAAAATTTCAGTGGATTATTGTAAATTACACACCCACTTTATTTAATATCTATTGCCAAGACGTGCTTTGCACATCACCGTGTGTTTGTTATAATGATTTTATAAGAGTTTTATAAATTTACAGTAAAGCTAATATGTTGCTGGATTGAGAAATCTCCGGAGACGCTTCGCGAAACCGTTTTTACGAATCGTTTACAGATTTGGCCCAGTTTTTGTAAACTGTTAAATAATATGCAAGACCATTTGAAGGATTTCAAGTACCAATCTTGTAAGAAAATGCATTTTGTTGTTATTCACTTCCAAACTGTAAAATCTCAATTTTTAGATGAATCTACACCTTTATCAGAAGACAGAGAGCTTCAGGGTTTTTTACCACTGACGGAGTCGTTTAAGGCTCTTAATTTTAAATCTGACATTTTACAAACGGAAATGCTATCTGAGAAACATATTCGGGCAAAACGCTTAATAGATTTTGGTGTATGGTTAACTTCATACAAAGTTAACAATAGCAGTCTTATTATAACGTAAGTTTAAAAAAATTTGTCAGCAGTTTTCTCAAATATTTATGCCTTTATATTTTATAGTAAGACAGAAACAAATGGTGTAACGATATTTGAGCCTGGATGTATACAACCTGATCCAACCAATCAGCTTTTAGAATTAATGAAATCTGTTAATGTAACTGAAGTAGTGGAACCGAAAAAAACGAAACGTATGTACATATTAGTGAATAAATAAATTTTCTTTAAATTTTGCTTTTCTATTGCAGTTGGTGAAAAGCGAACTGGAATTTTAAAACCTCAAGGTTCCTTGGAAAGGTCAAGAGAGGAACGTGAACAAATACAGAATGTTGAATCGGTTGATCTGCAAGTTAATGGAGCAGTTTCAAAGACAGATCCCGGTAAAATGAAAAGGATGAAACAAAACGTCGCTCTGCAGTCGATATTCAAGAAAATGGAAGAAAATAAACAGGTGAATGTTATTTTGTCGTGCTTTAATATTACATATTATTTAATATTGTAAATTATTAATTTTTCTTAAATATATTGAGATGAATGTATAATTCTGGTTTTTCCACTTCAAACTAAGATTATATTGAAAACAACATATTTGTAAAAGATTATGTTAATTATTGTCTAAAAGAAACAAAGTGTTTGAAAAACTGAAAAAAACACATCCTTCATTCATGTTTAATAATGGAGTTGAGGTATCAGAAGTTTTTGAAGCCATTTGTGTAATGCAGGAGAAATATTTTATGCTACCAATGCTTCACATTTAACAGAATTACAAAATTTTGTTGATAGTCGATCAGATATTTGATCTATAATGATTTATTTAAACTTTGCTTAGAAGTGAACACTGCAATGGTCTCTGAATAAGCTATCAACGTGCAATATCGATATTCTATGAGCAAAAATCAATTACGCCTATAGACGGCGCTTATTTTGAATTAGTATAGCAAAACCTCGCTATTAATGATTGTCTTTTGGCCAAAAATGCTTTGTGCTTGCTCTGCCATTAATCTTTGCTGTTAATAGTTTCATCGTTTTAAAGTCGCAGTCTAAGAAAAACAATTTAAAAAATTTCACTAAATTACGTTGCAGTGTAATAATGCGTCAATGTATTAGTTTACTGGTGAATTCCTTTCTTAGTCCATTAAATTTATTGAAAGAAATTTTGTTAAATAACGACAGGTTTATTTTTTAATTCTTTGCATTAGTGGAGAAATTATTTTAATTTATATTTATCTATTATTATTATACTATTTTATATTTAATTACATATATTTTGGATACTTATTGTTAATTTTTTCTTGTATGAGAACTATATATATACTATTTATTGGGTTGGCAACTAAGTATGTTACTTTCGGTTTTGTAGTATAAAATAAAAAACTTTTTTTTTAAACAAAGAATAGTTTTTAATCAATTATATATTTTCCATTTTGCTCAATGACCTTTTGAAATCTTTCTTTCAGCTGCATGATTCCGCGCTCATAAAATTTCTGGTCCTTATCAGCAAAAAACTGAACCAGGTGCGAGTGAAGGTCATCGTCATTTGTGAAAGTTTTACCATTCAAAGAATTCTGCAAACTTCGAAATAAATGGTAATCAGATGGTGCTAGATCAGGGCTGTATCGGGGATGTGGCATCACTTCCCAGCCAAGCTCCAATAGTTTCCCACGAGTTGCCAAAGATGTGTGAGGCCTTGCATTATCTTGGTGGAAAACTACACCTTTCCGATTTGACAATTCTGGCCGTTTTTCTTTGATTGCTTCATCCAGTTTTATTAATTGTTGACAGTAAACATCAGAATTGATCGTTTGGTTCCTTGGAAGCAGCTCAAAAAACACAACACCTTTGTAATCCCACCAAACTGACAGCATGATCTTTTTTGGATGCAATTCAGCTTTCGATGTGGTTTGAGCTGGTTTATCGTGTTTGCTCCATGATCGTTTTCGAACTATGTTACTGTACAGGACCCATTTTTCATCACCAGTGATGATTCTTTTTAAGAAAGGGTCGGTTTCATTTCGTCTAAGGTGCATATCGCAAAAGTTGATTCTTTGTGTTAAATGAATTTCTTCTTAACTAGCCCAAGACATTTTAAATGTTTTTCAATTGTTGTGTGCGATACATGTAGCCTCTCCGCAACCTCTCGAACAGTTATATGACGATCCTCTTCAATTATGACTTTGATTTGGTCATCATCAACTTCAGTAGGCCGACCAGAACGTTGCTCATCTTTGAGGGAAAAATCTCCAGAACGGAATTTTTAATACCAATTCTGACACGTACGCTCTGTTAAGCAATTAGCACCATGAACTTCACATATCTTTTGTGAGCCGCAGCAGGTTTTTTTCCTTTACGGAAGTAAAATAGTAAAATATATATGTCGAAAATGTTCATTTCTGCACTCCATTTAAAATTAACCCACAACTAATAGCTTTAATAAAAATCACGCACTACTTGCTTCTGAAATTACGTCAATGTGACTAGTATCACGCGACAAACGGTAAAGTACAGCACTAACATACGTTATACAAAAAATAAAGCAACGCTCTCTATCAGTAAAAACCGAAAGTACTTAGTTGCCAACCCAATATATTGTCCTATTAGGGGAATTTTTTTCTGTTGGGCAAAAAATCATATTATTATTATTATTTGTCTCAATGGAAAAAACTATTAGAAGAGTGGAAGGGAACTATGAAAATTGTAGGAAATTATCTTACTTTGCCTGTTCAGAGAAATTAAGCTCAGGATTAAAAAATGCTTCAAATTAATATTACCAAATCATTAAGAAGCTCTTAAATTACAAAATTATCAATAGATTTAATAAATTTTAACATATCTACAAGAATTATAATGATTTTTATGTTCGTTCTGTTAACTTTTTCATCTTTTTAAACTAATGAAGTGCTTTATGTTATAGGTCAAGTTTAGTGAAGAAACTACAGATAAAGAAAATGAAAAAACAAAAGTAAAGCAACAGCAGCATATGCAACATCAGCAGCAGCCCCCCCAACAACAACCGCCACCTGCAACTTTAAAACCTCCCATTACAGCTACTTCTATTTTACCTCAGCAACAGTATCGCACGCAAACTTTCAACCAAAATCATCCCGGCCTTTCGACTAATATTCACCAAGATTTCTTTGCACCAAATGTACAAACTCTACCAAAAATGGGGGAATTACCGCCTCAGAATATTTATTTTCAAAACACGGAATTGAAAAATAATTTGGCCAGTACGTTAAGTAAAATTCCCCAAACAATGCAGTATACGGTACCGCCCCCCTCTCAGCCTGTGTCCATGAGAGTGGTGCCAAATATTCCCAGTCAAAATAATAACCAATTCAATGCAATGCCATTTAGGCCTGGGCCTTGGTCTAATGACGATAGAAATCATCCGCCTGGTAACTGGTGGTCAAATCAACCCCCGCAAATTTCTCAACAGAAGGAAACCTTTCCGCAATCATCACAACAGCAACAACCGCCACAGCATACCCAGCAATCACAACACGATAATTTTATGGGTATGCCATTCGGGAATAATTTACCATTTGGACAGGGTCGGGCACTTCCTATAAATGTCGATTATAATCAACAAGCGCAGAACACTGGCGTTTTTAATATGTGGGGTAATACGCCAAGAACGGCACCGATGAATAGTTTTGGTTCCGTAAACCAAAGTATGTCTATGCGGCAGGCAATGTTGAATGAAGCAAAACACATGGGGCCAATAGGGTCAGGAAATACTCCAATAGGAAGCAACGTAAGCATATGAAGTCTTTATATTAATTTATTACAAATAATTTGAGGTGAACATTGGACACTGAATATATAAAAAGAATTTTCTAATGCTAATTTCGTTTCAGATACCAAAGCACCCTGATACCTTACAACATCCTACAACTCCTGGTTATTCTTTATTTGACACAAACTGGCCTCCGTCGTTACCAATTAGACAACCGGATAATACTCCTCAACGTACCATGGCCAGTCCCCATCATTCATTATTTTCAGGACCATCTCATTCGTCACTCAAACAATTGTTGGAGCAACAAAACCAATTTCAAAAATCTGACAAATAATTTGTTGTATTTTGTACTAGTGTTAACTCATATTGTAAATGTTATTATTACAAATAAATATTTATATCAAGTACAATTACTCGATGCAGTTTTTATATAAAAAAAGAATGGGACGATTGCATTCATTTGTATATTAACAATGTTCGTTTTTGTCACACATAAGTGTCATAATTCTTGAGCTTGGGTGCACAATCCAAGCTCACATTTTGACTGTTTATGTGGATATGTGTTCAAAAAATTCACATCCCGAGCGGCTGTAGATCAGGGAATGTATGTCTGTAACAGATACATGCTATATTTTTCAATAAAATGTTCTTATGAGCAAAAAAAAACGTTTTCGCAATGAAAATTGGTGTTATTCTATGAATGACTAGAAAAGAATTCTGGCAAAGGTTTTCAAGTTAATTCGTTGATAAATAGCAAGTTTTCCTGAAGTATTAAAGCAGCATATTTTGAAGAAACAAGTTCTGTAAATCATATATAATAAAGTCGAAGCAACGAAAATATTGTCGAATAAGAAATATAATTAATAAAAGAGCGACTATCTCAGTATGACGGCTGTCTTGTTGGATCGACACATATTTTTCTTAAAAAACCTTCAAATTGCAAATATACTATGAACTTCTTTCTCCAGATTATGTAAAGTTATATATTGCCACTGGTTTAATAACAATAATGTTAATGACAAAGTTTTGAATAAAACATTTTTACTAATGAAACAGTTTCATCTAACTGAACATGCCATTCCCATAATATGCATGCGTTCATTGGGCACGAACAACGAAACTGTCTTACATCCTTTAAAAATTAATAGTATGGCCATTACCAGAAGAAGAATCATTGGTCCAATATTTTTCTATGGAAAATATCCTCGAACCGTTTATAAATCAACTTCGTGTTGAACTTCAAATTGACTATTTCTTCAAGATTCTGCTAGAATACATGTTACGTAAAGTACTCTAGATAATTGCAATGTATTGTAATATAGATGTTTCAACGCGTTTCTAATTTGTTTAAGAGGCAACTGTTTTTTGTTATCGCTAACCATAATAATTTTCCTTGATGTATTTGTCAATGCAAGTTGAAGAGAAACAATAAAATTTCGTAGTAAAGGGAAAAAATTACTTAATATCTCTTCCTTCGACGATTTTTCTAATTCCGTGATAAATTATTGACGAATCGTGAATGTAACATAGATATCAAAATCCAGTTACAAAAAAAAGTTTTCACCAGTAAATTTTGTAAACTATTTGGTTTGGTGAAGTTTCTATATAATAATTTCGTCTATGCAACGCCATTTTATTATTTCTGAGTCGTACTGAGATTATTGTAATTATTTGTTTATTATATTATTTTAACGCTTTACCTATAAAAACTCGTCTTTCTATAGGCAGTATATTTCAAGATGTAGCCCATGTAGTCAGTAAATTTAACAATATATAGGAATTATTTACGTAAACAAAGAATTATAAAATATTGAATTTTCAACGTGATTTATTAAAAAATTATCAGTATTATTTTGAATTGCTGGCATTTGGAACAATCATTTATATGCAAATAATTATGGAACTGATATGGTATAATAAATTCTTAAACAAGAACTTTAGATAGGTTTTTACATGAATATCATAATTAAAATTCTTTTTTTTTTGTGAGGTTTTAGACACTTTACGTTTACTTGGTTCTGAATTTTTCCTCTTTTTAAACTTTCAAATATTCTGTTTTCATCATTCTAGTCATAACTGTGAAAGTTGTATTTCAGAAATATACGGAACTGATATGGTATAATAAATTCTTAAACAAGAACTTTAGATAGGTTTTTACATGAATATCATAATTAAAATTCTTTTTTTCGTGAGGTTTTTAGACACTTTACGTTTACTTGGTTCTGTATTTTTCCTCTTTGAAAACTTTCAAATATTCTGTTTTCATCATTCTAGTCATAACTGTGAAAGTTGTATTTCAGAAATATTAATAATGTACAATATGGATAATAGCCTAGACCAGGATATTGTTTATATACCAAATTTTATGTAGGTTTTTTTTATAACTCAAATATTAATTTCATTTATGTGAATTCATTGTTATTACAATAACGCACAATACTTTAGACACCTGTACATCTTATATGTACGGCCACTCAAAAGGTACAAAACAGAAGAGATGAATATAATATTTAATTACGCTGTATTTCTGAGAACTTTATTAGTACACAAAAAATATACTATACAGTACAAATAATGTTCTTGATTGGATACAACATATAACTAACAATAATATATAAGTGATAAATTAACTAAATTAATTATTTTAATTTGTTTATTTATTAACTTTACTTTCATTTTAAAGAAATACAGACCTCTGTCATAAATAAAATGTATTAATAATTTAACGCTTTCCGTTGTTATAGTTCAATGTCCGTAATGGTGCTTTAAATGTTTGGGCTGCCTGTTGTTGTAATTGATATGCTAACGGATGAATTTTAAATCCAAATAATCTGAAAATAAAGTAAGTTGATGGTAAATTTTATTGGAGATTGCAGTTAATTAAATTAATCAAAAAAAGACAAAAACTTATCACATATGTTTGTACTCTGTATACGCATTTCAGCAACTAGGTTGTCATCATCAGCAGATTATGAATCACAGTGTGGCACTTGGATCCGTGATAATGCTCACACAGCATAAATTCCACACACTCATTCTGCCAAAGCCAAATACACACACTTCGTAGTGTATCTGGATTTGGTGGGATTAATAATCTGCTGGTGATAACAATTTAGTTCTTAAAATACATATCGAGTTTTGCCTTTTTTGATTATACAAGTTGATGTTATGACTACAATAGTCGGATTTATAAAATATAATTAAAAATATTAGGGCTAAAGTCTGTGTATGAGGGATTATAGAAGATAAAGATACGGGGTTAATCAAATATAGAATCCATTTATATATCTTAATACAGCTAAATAGATTTTAATAAAGTTTTTCACATTTAACTAAATGCAAATAACGGATTTGATGAGCGTATTTATGTTTGAATCAAACCTGCAGTTGAACTGGAAATTATGTTAACTTTTTTACTTCAAATGAACAGCCTATTTATTTTTTGGAAATTTCAATAAAGTTCTGCTTTGGGAGTTCAGTAATAATCAGGTTTAGAATCTTTCTGATCGATAGTGGGGTATCTAATTAAAACTGATATTTTAAAATAATTTTCAAAATTAACTTTGTAAACATCCAAATATTTAGAATGGTTCGATTAACTGATGGTAATTACAGGGGGCATCAGCAGGCCCTGAGTTATTATAACACCCATGTTCGTAATGCGACTAAAATCTTTAACTGCCAGCAATCCTTTTAAAGATAAAAGCTCCCAAACAGTAGACTGTCACATACGACATGATAAGCCAGTAACTTATCACTAGAACAGTTACGTTTGTCTGCACATCAGGCTCGCAATAAGTACATGTCGAACATTTACGGTGATTCATTTAAGGCCGATAGCTTCAATATGTTGAAAGACAACCAGAATTATTAAGTAACACACATTCTTCATTTTTTCAAAACTTGTTAATGAAGATAGGGCAAAACTCGCTGACTTGTTATAGAGAATCACTCAAATTTCCCTGCGACTCTATTAGCCATTATATTTTCCAAGTTATTCACAATATTTTGTCTATAAATATCAAATTGTAATTCAATAAAATGTTAATTAATATTTTGATAAAAATTGGTTTGTTATAAAAAAAAAAAATGCAAGATCCAAAAAAATTTAAATTTGTACATGCAGGCCCCTTATTATTTGATATTAATTATGATGACGGTGTTAATTTTTTTTTGAAGGATATAAATTATTTCTTTTAATATATAAAATAACCTTGGTACAAATTGATTCGTAGCACGTTTTGGTCTATATTCAGGATGCACCATAAAAAGCATATGTGGGAAACCTGTGCCAAAATATGCACCGTCTGTATGGTGGTGACGTGATGATTTTGGTGTATATACATCCATGCATTTTGGACAATAAGATTTTACCATAGCTTCACCAGGAACATCCGATAAACCTGAAATAACGAATTATTTATCTACATATATAAGATAAATTTCCTCATGATTTCATGTTTCTATATGTTATTATAAAGGTAGTTGCAAATTAAATTTACCTAAAGGTAACATTGGTTGAGATTCACAGTACACTCTAGGACAATGGCCGAAATCACCTGATTGATATTTTTCTATCATTTGAGCAATTCCTCGATTTGTTAATATATATCTAGCATGTATTAAACCATATAACATTTCAGCTGCTTGTTCTATTAAATCTGATTGGTTCGGATTATCATCTAGTTCATCATCTACAAATTTGAATATACACCATAATCCACAAATATACTATGTTCAAGTAGATATAATAACCTGGTTCTAAATCTAATATCATATCCAAAGCTTGCCTATAATGTGGTACTTGTTCATTTAAACCTGTTAAATTAAATTTGTCCTGAATATAATCTTCGTCGACCTGAAACAAACAAGAGAAAAATTTCAGGATTGTTGTTCATTTTGACGGATTTTAAACTGTCTTTAATGCTTACCTCACAAAAAAATTCATTTCCCCTTAGTCCGCAAAACCATGAGATCCAAGAAACCTCCTCTGAGCTACTCATTTTCCTGCGGATCAAATAATTTACATCAAAACAGACAATTTTCAATGATGGTGGGTGTTACGACCCGATGTTTTGAGTTACGTTTTATTGACGTATACAATTTATGTAAATGGAAAATCGTACGTTCCGAGCAAAATGGATGTATCCAATTGTGGGTTTTTACAGTTACATTACCGAATTTTTGTGATAAAACACTGAAAATTTGGTGAAAATTACCTTTTTGTACCTTGATTAGCCACGCTTACGCTACCTACTTCATCTACACGAGAAAGAAACCAAACTCACTGCCATCTACCGATGTACTCTGTTAATATATTTAGCGCAAATTTAAATGCGTACATGTAGAGAACAAAATAGTGTTTACGTAATAATTGCAATGGAAGGAAACATAATGGACATAAATATTACTTTCTTAACGTTGGTAATAAATTTTGTTTAACATTTAAATATGAGATCCATATAATTTCATTATTGAATACTATTATATCCATAATATTTTGTTCAGTTCAAGGAGATAAAATCACTTATTCATTACAAATTATACAAGTATGATGATTATTTGATTATGCCTATCTAAATTTATGATTTAATTTTAATTAGCATTAAATATTTAACTGATATTACATTCCGATATTGAGATAAATGTAAATGATTAATAATTAATTGCATATTCATTTTTCGCTAAATTTAAAAGTATGTAGCTGATATGTTATCAGTTTTTGTTTATAAAAAATAATAGATTCATATATCAAGATTTTTTTATTATTGACACAAAAGCATACCTATGTAAGTATTCATGTTAATGGTAATATTTATGATTCATTTATAAGTTGCAATAGTATTTATATTCTATATGTTTTGTTTATATTTCCTATCACCGGTGTTTTAATTTTTTTACACTTGTATTCGTGTTTTAACAAAGAGTCTTCTTGTTAACATAAAATGTTTGAAATTGATAGGTAAAACATAAATTTAATAGGTAGTTAAATTTTAAAAATCAAACGTTGCTGAAAAACAAAAGAGTATACATTAAAATTACATTATTATTGCTATAAATTATAATTATGAATACAAAGGTAGATTTGTTTACGAATAGTGTGTGCCAGAATACTCTAAAAAGTACAAAAATCAATATTAAAATTCTACGAATCAGGAACACAAAACAGGCTTATTAATCTAATTATTATTAGATATTTTATGTAATTTATATTTAATAATTGTATTTGTAAAGAAACGATTTCATTATGACACTGTCTAATAACATTTAAAGCAGAGTCGAAATTTCGGAGAATTATTTTTTTTACGATCAATTTATCTTATTTCACAATAGCATGTTTTTAAATTCCAAGCGCAATAACAATGCAGTCAGAGATGTCAAACTGTAATTTTATTCTTGTTTGGCTCAGAGGATCCATGAATTTGTTCTTTTTACTAAAATGTATGCAAGCCTTCTAAAATCAGTTAGATGTGATACCGTATGGTTAATATATCTGCTGTCTGTCGTTGAGAGCAGTGATAATTGTTTTCAACTCAAGCCTTTTCTTGATCTTGAACATTGGTGGACGGTCTTTAAGGGCGCAACGTCTTCGAGGTAAAAATTACCTGCTCTAAATTTAGTAAATTACTTGCAAAAGTAAGTAAACACTAGACACCGTTTGCCAAACGAGTTCGAGAATTTCACAAATGGTGCTCCCGTATTCCCAAACCATCACAGCTACTCCTTATACGTTGGGGACATGGTTGATGACAACATTTATTCTGAGTACTTCTAACAAATTAAATTTGTGATTCTGCAATTCAATCGTGATAAAGCTGTAGCTATTAAGACAAACCAGATAAGACACTTCCGTTGAAACAGATTTACGATAATTATTAGGATTATTTGGCGCAATAGAAAAACTGCAAAATACTGTGTTTGTCGTTTGGGGAGTAGATGCAAATAGTCTGCTATAAATAACATAAAAAGCATGAGTGTTTTAAAACACTTCGAAGGTGTTATCAACAAAGATTTAGATTTTACCACATTAAGACAGACTTGTGATGATACTTCTATAGATCCGTTATCTATTTATAAATATTATTTGAATTATGAGTGTTTTACATCAGTAGATGTCGATCGGTCTTTCTCAAGATATAAGAATATATTTCATTATGGTGAAAATTGTCCGAACAAATAATGAAACATACTTAATGATGCAAACTTTTCATTAAACCTATCCACTTCTCGCTATGCAATAACAGCTATAAACAAGGTACGTGTCAGAAATTTTAAAATTATGTACTTCTCTTTATTTTATGCATCGCCGATTGTTAATATTCGTTTCTCTTACATCTGATTGTCAGTAGGTAAACACGTACTAAAGGGTTTTCCAATAAGGACTTGACAACTTTTTTTCAAAATAAAATGCAGACCATTTGAGATATTTCAAAAACTTTATTATCGGGTTGAAGTACAATCAAAACATTTATGAATGGAACTCGACTTCGTTCATATGGCCACTGCGGGCACGTTTGCAGCGGTCGATTCGTTGGACCCAATTTTCGATGACTCGGCCACACAATTCGGCCGAAACGGCTGCTATTTCGCGTTCAATGTTGGCTCTGAGCTCTTCCAACGTTGTAGGCTTGTTGGCATAGACCAATGACTTGACGTAGTCCCAAAGAAAAAAGTCTAGAGGTGTTAAATCGCACGAACGACGCGGCCAAACGACTGGTCCATTTCTTGAGATAACACGCTCATCAAACTTACTCTTCAATAAATCGATTGTAACGTGTGCTGTGTGGCTTGTGGCACCTTCCTGCTGAAACCACATGTTGTCCAAGTCCATATCTTCCAATTCGGGCCAAAAATAATCGGTAATCATGGCGCGATAACGATTACCATTCACAGTAACGTGACGATCATTATCGTCGACGACAAAATATGGCCCTATGACGCCGCCGGCATGCAAACCGCACCAAACAGTTATTTTTTGTGGATGAAGTGATGTTTCATGAAGCACATGTGGATTTTTACCCGACCAATAACGCATATTTTGCTTATTGATGAACCCATTGAGCCAAAAATGAGCTTCGTCACTGAAAATGATTTTGTGATGAAATTGATTATCTTGGCGCATCTTTTCCAGAGCTCAATCGGAGAACGTACGTCGCTTCAAATGGTCCATCGGCTTCAATTCTTGAGTCAGCTTGATCTTGTATGGGTGTAAACCAAGATCCTTACGCAAAATTCGCCATAAAGTGGTCTGGGCGATGCCCAACTCTTGAGAACGCCGAGGAATTGACTGATTTGGATCATTTGCTACGGACGTTTCAACGGCAGCGACATTTTCGACACTTCGACCAACCCGTTGTCTCACTAGCACGGCAACATCACACAACGAATATGTAGAATCAAATTTTTGCACTGAACTTGTTACTGCCTGTCTACTAGGGCGAGAATTACGAGCGAAAATCGGAGTTAACGCTCTTAAAGTAGCAGTTTCTCTCATTTGCAGGTGCGGTTTGTCATTTGGTGCATAAAATATTTGATACTAAAATAAAAGTTTAATGATATTGTACACATGTTAAAATAATAGACTTAATTTTACGATTTAAATTCTTTTATTGTTATTATGTACTACTACGTAACAGATAGAACACGAACACATAAAACATTGCGTGTAACTCTATAACGTATATTAGTAGACCTGTCGTTATTACTAATTTATTTATTTAATATATGTATATATCTACCAAAAATTGAATGCATATGCTGTACGCATTAATTAAGCTGTTAATTTTAACATAACGATGTAATATCATCAATGTTTCTAATATAGTTTCACTAAAAGATGAATGTCGGATGATAATGTATATACATATGTATACGAGGCTAGCCGTTTATATTTCAGGAATAGCAAACAAAAAAATTCTTTTATTATCGAAAATAGTTTTATTGCTTTTCATAATATTCTCCTTGAAAATCAATGCACTTTTGCATTCGTTTAAACCAATCCGAAAAGCATTGCTGCCACTATGAAGGCGGTATCTCCAAAATATGAGTTTTGAATGCCTCGACTGTCTCCTTCGGCGTAGAAAACCGTTGACCACGAAGTTTATTCTTCACGTGTGGGAACAAAAAGAAATCACAGGGTGCTAGATCAGGGCTGTACGGCGGATGGCTCATCAATTCAATGTTTTACCCGGTCAAATATTTAATTGTTTGAATCGACCTGTGAGAGTTCGCATTGTCATGCTGCAGAATGATCTGTCGTTTTCAGTTTGTTTTCCTTATTTCTTCAAAAACTTTTGGCAAACAAATAGTTGTGTACCATTCGGAATTGACCGTACTACAACTCTCTAAAGGAACGGTTGCAACGTGACCGATTTTTCCGAAAAAAAAACAGGCGACCATTTATTTTGATGTGCTTCGAGCGCGAAAAACTTTTGTTGATTTTGGCTCATCTTGGAAAGCCCACACAGTCGACTGCTGTGACGACCTTATAAATGTTCTTTGAAGCACCGTTATTGTATTCGTGCATTTTTTGGCACCAATCGACGCAAGTCCTTTTTTGAGCGGTTGTCAAATTATGTGGTACTCAACGTGAATAAAGCTCCTTAACGGCTAAATGTTCATGCAGGATTTTATGCACGCTGGTGTTACTAATACCTAGAGATGCCTCTATCTCACAGTATGTCACTTGACGGTCTTACATTATTAATTCAGACACTGCATTAATGTTTTCCGATACAACAACATTTGTGGGACGACCTTCACGAAATTCATCGACCAAAGAAGGCCGTCCAAGATTGAATTCACTATACCAACAATATACTGTAGTTATTGATGGTTTTCCATCACCATATAAAAGAATTCAGCTCGCCGATACATTCTTGTAGAGATAATCCACGCCGAAAGTTATGAAAAATAATTGCACGAAATTGTTCGCTGACATAAAATTTTCAAGTTACTGTCAACAATAGAAATAGCGATCGGATAAACTGTCGAGGTAAATATATTGTCAATGACATATTGTAGTTTTCGATGGTGCTTCATCACCATTTAAAGAATTCAGCTCGTCGATGCATCCACGCCGAAAGTTATGAAAAATAATTGCTCGAAAATGTTCGCGAGTTAATTCCATTTTTTCGCTGACATAAAATTTTCAAGTTACTGTCAACAATAGAAATAGCGACAGGATAATAAAACTGTCAAGGTAAATATATTGTCAAAAATTACAAACTTCACGATGCAATCATCAGATCGGAGGCAATACTAACAGTGTTGCCAGTTCCCGAAATATAAACGGCTACCCTCGTATATACATATATCTGTTAGTGATTGGAAATTATGACTTATGTTCTCTATGGTGTTCAAAGACCCAGCAACTGATAATGCAACTCATTTATTGCGTTCATTAATTGCATATAATTCTTGCGCAAAATACTTAATTACCAGGAACGTCAAGCTGCTGCTAGAATTCTCTTATTGTATTAGATTATACGTTGTCTCAGAATAAGAAGGAGTGATTCAAATATTGCGCCAAAATAGTATATATTTTAAGGGATTTCATTGGTTCTTGAACAAGCAAGTTTAAAATGGAAAAATGAATGCCAGATATCCGCCATTTTTCATAACCTGTAAACGTTTAATTACATTATTGCAATGTTTTACTATATTTTTCCGTATTATTTAATAAAAATCTGTACTTTTAAGTACAAAAATAAAATGAGTGATCACCAAGGTTCTAGCATTTATTTTTATATAATAAAGAAAAAGATTAATATTGTTGACAAACTACTACATTCACAATCGTTTATGTTTCATTTGTATGGTAAGTTACATTTTTAAGCTGTGTTCCACGTTTTAGCGGCATATTGGAATCACTCCTTATTTTGAGACCAGATATAATCAGGATTGATATTTATAATCATAGAACGCAGCGTTTAGCCAAAAATTGGTTCAGGAGGCTAAAAATTTTTAGATAAGCTCCGTGCAACACTTCTATGCGATTTGATGACTAAAACTAACTTGTCTAACTTGGCAATTCTTTTTACTATTTTTTTCTACCAAATGTAAAACGTGAATTATACATGTTAGATGTAATAATTTGGGAAACGCGCTTTTTTTAAGAAACTTCAGCCTGGCACGTGATTATTTACATTAAAATGTCTAAATGTTCTCTACACAAACTGCGTTTATACATTAAGCATTGATGTTGCAAAGTATTAACACTAAATGTATAAACGCAGGCATTGAGATTTGAGATATGTATGTGTTGTTAGTGTATTTGCTTTTATAACACCTTATTCTCTCTTACCGTCTGTAGTTTTAAGTTTCATAAACGGTAATCTATATTTTTTTTATTTAGAATTTATGATGGTGTATAATTTTCTAACACTTTCAGATATGTGGCATTTCTTTTGTAACGTATGTTTACTGGATGGTTTAAAGCTTTTTACATATTTTTTCCTAAAATATACGAAACTGTCCTTTGTCGAGCACATAATAAAACTATTACATGTATATAAAGAAATAAAAGTTCGTAAAGAAATATTCCATAGGGTACTAGTCGTCCCTTGCTGTGTATGTGCCGTTTAGTACTCTACTAATGCTTTTCTATATTTCTTCGTGCCCTGATATGCCAATATTTATCACACGACAAGCAATATACTCCACTGGCTTCACTTTTTAAACCTGGGAAGTTTATTAATCATTTTTGTATTTGCGAAATAAAAGGCAGCCTTTTTCGTTTTAATATCTTTTATAAACTAAACTATTTCATATGAAAATTCTCGCACTAGTCATTGTTCGATGATATCCTGTGAATTACCAATTTTCTTTGGCGATGTTGTATGATAATGGTAATTTTGATGGAGCCTGTGGTTGATTCACTTAATCACTGAAGGTTGATACATAACCCCTTGCCACATTAATTTTCGAATTTTGTATACGTATTTCGACAACTAAGTTGTCATCATCAGCAGATAATTAAAAAGTGTCGCACCTGGAAAACTACGACGGAAAACACCCTTACGAAAACAAACTCCGTACGCGATCCGTACCGTTGAGAACCAAAATGTACACGTTCTCAACGGTACGGATCGCATACGGAGTTTGTTTTCGTTCGGGTGTTTTTCGCCATAGTTTACAACTTAGTTGTCGAAATACGTATACAGAATTCGAAAATTAATGTGGCAAGGGGTTATATATCAACCTTCAGTGATTAATTGTATGATAATGATAAAACTAGTATACGATAAACAAGAATTTTACTTAAAATATTTACTTAAATAATGCAAACGTTCGATAGGAAGCCGGTATAAAGAACACATGGTACACATCAAGTTTAATCGACCTGAGAATTTCAGTTTAACAAAACAATATTTACCGTGAATTAGATAGTTATGAAAGCATATTTATTGCAAAGAGCTAAAACTGTGTTAAACACAGATAAGGATCCGATAACATATTCTTGCCTTTTGAATTCCTAGAAAACACGACCTTTAAAAAAGGTCCGAAAGTCGAACCGGGGGCGTGTATGTTGGAATAAGTAGTGGTTTTAAGACTAGGAAATATATTAAACTATGTAAAACAGATCAGTGTGTATTTAGTGTTATTCTGTGCGAGTTTTGCTGCGGATCTAGGTATAACACTGATTAATTATTTGCTGATGAAGACGATTTAGTTGTCGAAATACGTATACAGCATACGAACGATGACGTGGTAAAGGATTTTATTTACCTTATTTGGTTTATAAAAATTATATTTTAATATTAAGTTTTACATGCACCAAATAACGAACCGCTTTTGCTAATGAGCGAAAGTGCCCATGTCTGGTTGTAATTACATTAAATGAGGTTACGCACATATATTACTACGTACTGTGTAATAAATTTTTATTAGGCGTCTAAACTTCAATGACCGGTAGTATAATTACGTTCAAGTACGGATTTAACATGGAATACCATACGTGTATCACTAACAAAAATTTCTTTTATCGTAGGAAACCACACGCGTACACGAAAACGTATTTTCTTTCTTTTTTTTTCGGTGGGGATTTTACTCTTGCATTCGAGACAAGTCTTCAATGCAACACGTACACCACACTAAAGGTTCATGATCAGGTAGTCCACAATCAGACGTGAAAGTGTTAACAGAGAACAACGGATGCGGTTTCGCGGCTTTTAAATTTGATGCACCCGTTGCTTTTTATCGTCGTCGAATTGACAGGGCGACGCTCCAAAATCTTCTTGTCGTTCCTAGACGTCCAGACGTCTGGGTCGATTTGACGATATTCACTTTCTCGCACTACTGGATATGTCTGTTCTTTGTTTTGATTCGGCTGGTAGCAATCGTGGAGGTGGTAGTGAACGCGTGAATGTAAATTCGAACATTCGAAGCGCGAAACTCATAGTGTTTAACACAAGCATATAATAAGTAAAAGTTGGGAATTTTGTTTTTGACGGACGTTTCAATAGATATGTTGCATTGTTTGTAACATTTAAAATTAATTTGTTAGTGTTTATACAGAAATAACAATTCATATTGAATATTACGTAGTTTTGTCTGCATGTACTTTAATGTTATTAGTTAATTGGAATTGGAATTAAAATAGGTAAGCTGAATGTCAAATTATTTTCATTACTGATGTTAATTGTAATGTATCATGCTAAGTAATTATATATACATATATATATTTATATATATATATATATATATATATATATATATATATATATATAGTTTCAAGGTTAGTAGTATTTGTTTACTTCGTTTTATGTATTTTTTAAACGTCGGTAAAAAGATTTAAATACAACAGAAATGCTTCTATATAATTACATATAGCACAAAGAGCATATAAAGAATTATTAACTTAATTATTTCTAAATTAAGAACCTTATAAATGTCTCTAGGTGATGTCTTTTTGAAATTCGACAGGAATGTATTTTTAAACTCCTCTTCATGTATATCTATTTATATAAATATTACACTATATCCTGTGAATATGATTTGGTAGACATTTTGAGAAAAATATTATTTCCAATTAACTTTTTATTTGTGGGCCCGGCATTATCTACAAGCTGGTGTTAATTAAGTTAGAATTACAGAGTTAATTTACACTGAACAGCTAATAAAATTTTGTGGTAGTAAAACAGACAGTAACATTATTTACTATCTATTTTAGAATTGTACAGTCAGTGATCAAAAAATGAATTCCTAATACATACGGAATAGGAAACTTAGGAAGAAAATAATTTAATTTTTTCTGAGAAGTTATTGTTTGTATATGACTCATTTTTCTTTGTTTTCTTTGAGTACGATTTGACGGGATTTTCGGAACAAATGAATTTGGGTATTACCTTTTTAATGAATTTCAATATATTGCGTTTTCAATGCACTTATTCACACGATGGGAAGTTATCGTCCATTAAAAATAATTTCTTTTCCTACTTCTGCTGCAAAAGAAAAAATAATAGGTCCCAGAATCTCTTCCAGATATCTCTGGGTAGTGAGAGCTCCATTTTCTAAGAATGTGTCTTCCAGTACTTACCCCGGATTGTACGATTATACCACCACTCTCATATCGGATAAATTATGAGTTATTGGTGTTGACGGTTCACGCCAAATTTGAATAAGTGTATTATTTTCCTACTCTTTACTATTATGATCCTAATTGATTCATTTGTCTATATTCTTTATGCTATACAATAACAGCAATGCAAATCAATGGCCTTAGGCTATATATGTATGTCAGACGCATGCAAATGATTTCTTATTGCTTCTATTAGTAGTAGCATTCCAGTGGCAGCATCAAACGCAGCTCGAATCTAGGTTGCATTAAGAGCACGATTTCTACGTGCAGTTTCGACAATTACAATAATATAATTATATATATATATATAAGTGTTCCAATAAGACATTTCATTTTCAATAGCCCGCCATTTTAACAGTTGTCATGACTCAACCTGTAACTACTTGACAGATGACAAGTAAAAACTACGCCATTAATAAAAATGGAACGATATACGCTTCAACAACGCATTGAAATTATTAAAATTCACTACAAAAATAGTGAAAATTCCGCGGTCATAGTTCACAAAACTAAAACATTTTTGGGTCGTCGTGAAGCTCCTTCTCGGCCAGCAATTGTGGACCTGGTGGAAAAATTTGAGCTGCTGGGACAAGTTAGTGATGTGAAGAATCAAACTCGTGCACGTCGCTCAAGAAAAACTGAGAATATTGCTGTCGTAGCTCATAGTGTTGAGGAAAACCCAGGTTTTGCATAAAAAACTAGGTCTTAAGGCTTCTAAAGTTCAGTTGACACAAGAACTCACGCCTACCGACCATCAACAACGTCGTGTTTTTACTGATTGGGTCCTTGAAATGCATCAAACTGTTCCGGAATTTCATTGAAAAATCATCTTGAGCGATGAGGCCCATTTTCACCTCGGAGGCTACGTTAACAAGCAGAATTGTCACATTTTGGGCTCGGAAAATCCAAGAATTATTGTTGAAAGGTTTCTCCATCCTCAATGTGTGACTTCTTTGGTGCGGTTTTTGGTCTGGCGGGGTCAATGGACCTTACTTTTTAGAAAATGAGACTGGAGCAACTGTTACCGTGAATAGATTGCGCTATCGAACGATGATTAATGATTTTGTATGGCCGGAATTGGAATATATTGATGTGGATGACGTTTATTTTCAACAAGACGGCGCTACGTGCCACGCAAATAACGATACCATCGCCCTTTTGCGTGAAAAGATTCTTGACCGTGTGATTTCTTGAAGAGGCGATCACAATTGGCCACCGAGATCTTGTGATTTAACACCTTTACACTCTTTTCTTTGGGTCTACGTGAAAGGTAAAGTCTATGCTAATGGCCCACAATCGATTCAAAACCCCAAAGATGGAATTCGTGAAGTTATCGAGGACATACAGCCGCGAATATGAGAATTCATGATGGAAAATTTCATGAAAAGAATATGGTCCTGCAAGCGTACCCGTGGCGGCCATTGGGCTGATATTGTTTTCCATTATTAATGGCATACCCTTCTCTTTACAATTAAATAAACATCCGATGATTTCGCTTCAAAATACTCATTTCTTTTTACATATCAAAATGAAACCTCTTATTGGAAGAACCTTTATAATATATATTTATATATAATATTATATGTCTGCAAATGCTATTATGTCATTTTTGTAATAATTTCTTACAGAATCGTCAAACTACTGCTCCGTTGCTGAAACGAGTTCTTCATTCCAAAAAAATTTCTTTTTACCAAGGAAAAATTTCAGTGGCGGATCTAGCAAACAGGTAAGGTACAGTCTAAAACCTTAGTTAATCCAATTTTTCGAGAATAAATAAGCCGGCATGTGAATGTCCGTTATTATTTGTTTACCACAAGGAATATCACTTTTTAACGTTTTTTGAAGCTTTAGCTAATTTTTTTCCCCAATAGTCAAAATCCGACGTCTAGCTTTGTTTTTTTTTTGGGGCTGTCTATCCCTAGTACACTTCAAATCGTTTCACTAATTCATGGCTACCTTGATTACCATTGTTTTTCAAAAATTGCTTTCTTGAATTTGTTTAGGAGACGGTAGGCAGTTTATTATTCCCTTCGAATCCAGAAAAATCGTGGTCATTACTTTACTCACTCATAGAAGTGTTTTGACTTTTTCTGAAATAAGGCTGCTACGAAGTGTACAGTGTCAAGCTTGCGATTTGGACTCAGGAACACCGTGGTGAAGCCAGGCTTTGTTAACCGTAACAAAGTTTCGTGAAAGTCAACTTGGTTTTTGTTTAACAACTTAAGTGTTTTAATTTGGTACGTAGACTTCCGCGGTCGTGGTCCATGCTATCTGCTTCTGGGTTTCCGGGCTGGAACCGCGTCACTAGTATATCTGCCGACGTTTCGTACCCATTTGTATGGGACATCTTCAGGGCTGAACTACTGCACTGAAACTGGTATAAGTCGATGGGGGACGTGTTTATATATGGATAATGGGTCATGGGTCAATGGAGCGTTACGGTTACGGTTGGGTAGATTAGAGATGCAGGATTGCCAAGCGTTATGTAGGGGGTAGCCATCATCGCGGTTAAGATTATTGGGGTGCTTAAAGATCTCTATAGTTTCACGGATTTTGCGACCATAGAAGTGGTTAGTGCGGGATAGGATCTTGGTTGAATTAAACTGAATATGGTGCCCGGTTTCCAGCCTATGCTCGGCAAGTGCAGAACCGGCTATGCGCAGCAACCTAGTACAACGCTCATGTTCAGAAACACGAGTGCCGACAGACCGCTTTGTTTCACCAATATATGCCCTGCCGCATGAACAAAGAATCTTGTACACACCAGCTGATTCTAAAGAAACATGGTCTTTTACGGAAAAAAGGGTCAGATAATTTGGAATGGGGTTTGAAGATGGTTTTGATGTTGTTTTTGAGAAGAACCCTACTGATGTGGTCAGTAACACGTTGTATATAGGATAGGTGGGCTTTAGAGAGGGGGGGAGATGATGTAAGCTGTGTATTAAGTTGTGAGATTTTGGGATTAAGATGTCGATCTATGGTTCGCTGAATATTATGGTTGGAGAAATTATTATTTATAAGAGCTTTGGTAACATGACTTAATTCCTGGGATATAGAATGCTGGTCAGATATGTTGACAGCTCTTTGGACTAAGGAATTGATAACGCCTTGTTTCTGGGCAGGATGATGATGGGAGAGGGCATTGAGATACCGATCAGTGTGTGTGGGTTTGCGGTACACTGAATGTCCTAGTGAACCATCCAGATGACGAGTTACCAAGACGTCGAGGAAGGGAAGGGAACCTTCAGATTCAATCTCCATGGTGAAATTTATGGAATCGTGTTGTGAATTTAAGAAAACGAGGAAGTTGTTCAAGGAATCCCGACCATGGGGCCAAATAACGAAGGTGTCATCCACATATCTGAACCAACATTTTGGTTTTTGGTCACAGGAGTGTAGAATTTGTTCTTCGAATGCCTCCATAAAAATGTCAGCGACAACAGGAGAGAGAGGAGACCTCATAGCTGCACCCGATACTTGTTCATAATAATTACCACGGAACTGAAAATAGGTGGAGGTTAAACAAGTATTCACCAGGTTGGCCAAATCATCAGATTGGTTGTCAGTGGAAAGGATTTGACGGATTATCTGGATAGTGTCGGGTATAGGAACTCTGGTAAATAAAGATTCGACGTCAAAACTAACTAGTAGATCATGAGGATCTACCGTTAGGCCATTTAGTCTTTGGACAAAATGTTTGGAATTTTTAATAAAAGAATCACTATTGCCGGTGTAAGGTTTGAGAATGTTCGAGAGATATTTAGATAATTTATAAGTGGGACTGTTTATGGTACTCACTATGGGACGCAGAGGAATGCTGGGTTTGTGAATTTTTGGGAGACCGTACAGTTTTGGGGCTTTGGAGTCGCTGGGTAATAAGGTTCTGTGAGAATCGGTAGGGATAGAAGAGGTTTTGATAGATGATATGATGGTACGTTCTATTCGTGAGGTGGGATCTCGCTTAAGAAGTTTATACGAGCCGTCCTGGAGAAGAGTTTGTATTTTAAGCTCGTACTGATCACTGTCCAGGACAACAGTGGCGTTACCTTTATCAGCTCTGAGTACAACGATGGTGGGGTCAGATTTCAGGACTTTATGGGCTAGAATCTCGGATCTTTGAAGATTAGATTTCGGTGGTTTGGCCTGCGTGAGGATTTTTGAAGATTCGAAACGGATGGGATCGGCGATAGCCGGAGGAATTTCCAGTGAGTGGAATCCTTTCCACTGACAACCAACCTGATGATTTGGCCAACCTGGTGAATACTTGTTTAACCTCCATCTATTTTCAGTTCCGTGGTAATTATTATGAACAACAATCGGGTGCAGCTATGGGGTCTCCTCTCTCTCCTGTTGTCGCTGACACTTTTATGGAGGCATTCGAACAACAAATTCTACACTCTTGTGACCAAAAACCAAAATGTTGGTTCAGATATGTGGATGACACCATCGTTATTTGGCCCCATGGTCGGGATTCCTGGAACAACTTCCTCGTTTTCTTAAATTCACAACACGATTCCATAAATTTCACCATGGAGATTGAATCTGAAGGTTCCCTTCCCTTCCTCGACGTCTTGGTAACTCGTCATCTGGATGGTTCACTAGGACATTCAGTGTACCGCAAACCAACACACACTGATCGGTATCTCAATGCCCTTTCCCATCATCATCCTGCCCAGAAACAGGGCGTTATCAATTCCTTAGTCCAAAGAGCTGTCAACATATCTGACCAGCATTCTATATCCCAGGAATTAAGTCATGTTACCAAAGCTCTTATAAATAATAATTTCTCCAACCATAATATTCAGCGAACCATAGATCGACATCTTAATCCCAAAATCTCACAACTTAATACACAGCTTACATCATCTCCCCCCTCTCTAAAGCCCACCTACCCTATATACAAGGTGTTACTGACCGCATCAGTAGGGTTCTTCTCAAAAACAACATCAAAACCATCTTCAAACCCCATTCCAAATTATCTGACCCTTTTTCCGTAAAAGACCATGTTTCTTTAGAATCAGCTGGTGTGTACAGGATTCCTTGTTCATGCGGCAGGGCATATATTGGTAAAACAAAGCGGTCTGTCGGCACTCGTGTTTCTGAACATGAGCGTTGTACTAGGTTGCTGCGCATAGTCGGTTCTGCACTTGCCGAGCATAGGCTGGAAACCGGGCACCATATTCAGTTTAATTCAACCAAGATCCTATCCCGCAATAACCACTTCTATGGTCGCAAAATCCGTGAAACTATAGAGATCTTTAAGCACCCCAATAATCTTAACCGCGATGATGGCTACCCCCTACATAACGCTTGGCAATCCTGCATCTCTAATCTACCCAACCGTAACCGTAACGCTCCATTGACCCATGACCCATTATCCATATATAAACACGTCCCCCATCGACTTACATCAGTTTCAGTGCAGTAGTTCAGCCCTGAAGATGTCCCATACAAATGGGTACGAAACGTCGGCAGATATACTAGTGACGCGGTTCCAGCCCGGAAACCCAGAAGCAGATAACTTAAGTGTTTGCTTGTCAACAACTTGAATAATATAGATAATTCTGTGTATATATACATATATGTGTAATTAATGTCTATTACCAATTTTCTTCGTAATTTCCATAGTCGTTGCAATTTTTGATGGTCTTGATCGCATATCATCTTAGATGCTTATGTCACCATATACAGACTTGTGTAGTTAATATCGTGGTTTCGTGGTTATCGCTAATTAGAATATGCTCAACCAACTTAACTAGTATTGATTATGTGCGGAACCGGTAGTGGGACCAAAATTCTAGCTTAACTCATTACATTACCAGAATCAGTTGAAGAAGGACTTAGTACATAACGTGTTTTAACAGGTTGTGTAATTCGGCGACAAAAAATGAGCAAGTTTTGTGCTAACACAAAATAAAAATAGATAAAACGAAGATACTAAAACAAAGAGGTTGATGAAAGTAGCTGCATGGTATGGGAAAGCGATATTTTCTTATGTTTTATCTTTAGATTAAATGCAACATGAAGAAACATTTTTCCAATTTCTTTCGTTTATCGTATCTACTACGAGGTATTCTCAAAATCAATTGTTATTAAGATTTCACATGCTGTCCATTAGTGCATAAAGGAACGTTCTTTGTGGAAAATTATTTTGAAGCTTTTAGAAAACACCGTTGGTTGCTCTTTTATACTTCACTGGAGGTATTTTTTTGTTTCTTGCAACAGCAGATGTTTAGAAGGTATATTTTTTTAAAATTAAACTCAAGATAAAAGTGTCTTGCGTTAAATTTTTTTTTAACTGTATATTTTCCTTTTTGCATTCGATTCTTTTAGTTTGTAAGGCACTCTTATTTCAATGATTTACTTCTTTTACTTTTTTGTCTATTGTATACACCTGATTTATAAAGGGTTTTCCAATAGGGACTTGACAACTTTTAATTCAATTTGGGAACGCACCCTTTCATTAATCATCGAACTGTCACTGTCAATTTATTCAGTAAACTTAACATTTTCATCATGGTAAAGTTCACGAATGAACAACGTCTGCAAATAATAAAAATTTACTACAGAAATTCGGAGTCGGTGACCGCTACTTTAAGAGCGTTAACTCCGATTTTCGGTCGTAATTCTGGCCCTAGTAGACAGGCAGTAACAAATTTAGTGCAAAAATTTGAGTCTACATATTCGTTGTGTGATGTTGCCGTGCCAGTGAGACAACGGGTTGGTCGAAGTGTCGAAAATATCGCTGCCGTTGAAACGTCCGTAGCAAATGATCCAAATCAGTCAATTCCACGGCGTTCTCAAGAGTTGGCCATCGCCCAGCCCACTTTATGGCGATTTTTGCGTAAGGATCTTGGTTTACACCCATACAAGATCAAGCTCACTCAATAATTGAAGCCGATAGACATTTTGAAGCGACGTACGTTCTCCGATTGGGCTCTGGAAAAGATGCGCCAAGATGATCAATTTCATCGTAAAATCATTTTCAATGACGAAGCTCATTTTTGGCTCAATGGGTTCGTCAATAAGCAAAATATGCGTTATTGGTCGGATGAAAATCCACATGTGCTTCATGAAACACCACTTCATTCACAAAAAATAACTGTTTGGTGCGGTTTGCATGCCGGCGGCGTCATAGGGCCATATTTTTTCGTCGCCGATAATGATCGTCACGTTACTGTGAATGGTAATCGTTATCGCGCCATGATTTCCGATTATGTTTGGCCCGAATTGGAAGATATGGACTTGGACAACATGTGGTTTCAGCAGGACGGTGCCACAAGCCACACAGCACACGTTACAATCGATTTATTGAAGAGTAAGTTTGATGAGCGTGTTATCTCAAGAAATGGACCAGTCGTTTGGCCGCGTCGTTCGTGCGATTTAACACCTCTAGACTTTTTTCTTTGGGACTACGTCAAGTCATTGGTCTATGCCAACAAGCCTACAACGTTGGAAGAGCTCAGAGCCAACATTGAACGCGAAATAGCAGCCGTTTCGGCCGAATTGTGTGGCCGAGTCATCGAAAATTGGGTCCAACGAATCGACCGCTGCAAACGTGCCCGCAGTGGCCATATGAACGAAGTCGAGTTCCATTCATAAATGTTTTGATTGTACTTCAACCCGATAATAAAGTTTTTGAAATATCTCAAATGGTCTGCATTTTATTTTGAAAAAAAGTTGTCAAGTCCTTATTGGAAAACCCTTTATTATCTTATAATAAAGCTTCACCAGTTATAGTAATAAAAATATTATTATTATTATAAATTGCAATGAAGTATATATTTATTCTTATTTCAAAAGTTGATCAAAAGCTTTGTTTACAGAATACTAATTGTACTATAAAATCGAAATCAGACAACCGGAAATATTCGAGTATATTTTACAATTTTTAATCAAATTAAGTTTGATTATAAAATTTTCGTATATCTAAGATTAAATAACAAAGATAATTATTATATTAATGTATATGTAGGTATATGTATTATTAAATGAAGTGGTAAAATTGTTATTGGAAGCTCTTTTCATGAAAGGAGACATTTTTTGGTTATTATTGTTAATAATGGTGCATAACTGTGACATTCAAGTTCTAAAGATAAGATTAGATTTACGGCTAGTAAATGTCAGGAAATTTTCGCTACCAAATAGACTGTGAAACTTCCATCTGTATAAATTATGTAGGTAATAGATTCATTATATTTTATTTTGAGAGCTCTTACGTAAGTGATTTAACAATATACACCATGAACGAAATGAAATTTATGAGGCATAACTCAAGGGGTAAACATACAGTAATTTTCTTTAAAATAACACCTTTTGAATACATCAGATTGTTGCATAAGTTGGCAGCACTTTTATTGAACTTAAAATTCATTATTTTTTACCAAACATGTTACACAAACACTAATTAAGAATATATTCTCTGCCATTATTTACGATTGCCTTCCAATGATTTGGCAATTTTTGATATCACGCCTGAAGAAATTCGTTGGTTTGGTAGTGAAGAATTCGTCAAGTCAATTTTGATATACATCGTTACTAAAAAGAAGATTCCTCGAAGGTTATTTGATAGAGAGCAAAAGAGTTGGAAATCTGATGGAACGAGATTAGGAGAATAAGGCAGATATAGAATGACCACCTAACCGAGTCTGGAATAGCCTCTTTTGTAATGTAAGCAGGATGAGACGGAGCGTATCGTGCTGTAAAATGAATTGTTGATGTGTTCCCTGTTTTTTTCTCTTGCTTTGCGACCTCAAGCCGACGGAGTTGACCGTAAATTTCAATAGTGATGGTTACATTCCTCGGAAGCAATCCATAGTAGACAATTTTTTAGTGCGAATAGCGTTTACAGGTTGCTGTTGTCTCTTTTTAGTAATTTTTTAAATAAGTGAGTTTGTGTGGAAATAACGCGCAAAAATTTTCGAACTATGATTTTCTACGATTTTAAAGACCGTCTCACTCGACAAGAATGTTCGCAAAAATGAAGCGATTGTTTGGCGATGAAACACCATTCTTAGCGACTGTCGAACGATGGTATAACGAGTTCCAGCGCGGACGTGTTTCGCTCGAAGATGAGCATCGTGGGGGACGATCTGCCACCGCAGTTACTTCAGAAAACATAGACGCCATGTACAACATGATAAAGACAGATAACTACTGCTCGTACAGAGATATTCGAGCATCATTGGGTATAGGTATAATCCAAATCAGAACTATCCTGCATGATCAACTTGCTGTCAGAACGGAAGCTCAAAAAAAGCGCGTATGGATTGATGCATGCTTAAAAATGTTTAAAAAATTCAACCGAGTCGAGCAAAATCAGTGTACGACATCGTTACAAGTGACGAAAGTTGAATTTATTGTTACGAGCCAGCAAGCAAGCGACGATCGTTTAAATGGGTCTTCAAAGACGAGGAGAAATCCACGAAAGTGAGATACGGATGAAGCTCTGGCAGGAAAATGGTGACTTCTTTTTTCGGACGCCACAGTCATCTTGCTACTATTTCTCTAGAGGATCGTCGCACAGTCAATGCTGAATAGTATACACCATTTGCTTGCCAACTGTGTTCCAAAAAGTGCGCGAGAGACGACCAAGGGAACGAATCATTCTGCACCAAGACAATGTACCATCACAAAATGCATCTTAAACATCAGAGTTTTGTCGTTTCACGAATGGAATTGATGACTCGTCCGCAAAATGCGTGGACTGAAATTTAATATGTCGGAGGCGATTGTGGAAGCCTACGAAAACTTCGTATCTGGAGTGACTGAAGGACAATGGGCTAAATGTTTTGCGAACTGTTTCTACCGAATGCAGAAGTGCATAGGTCATAAAGGTGAATATTTTGAAAAACAAAAAAAATGGTTAAAATAATTGATTTTTTGATACTATGCATGCTAGTATACATTTGAATACATATTTACAACTACAGGATATATTTTTCGATACTTAGTCAAACCTTCCTTAACTTTTGCGGTGTCTTGCAACTTTCTGTTTTCTTTCCAGTTTTTTTCGATATTTTCTTTTAAAACGCTGAAATTGAAATTTTGGGACGGGTAGAAAATAGATTTAAGAACACTCCAAACGTTTTCGGTCTGATGGTGAATTTCCAGGCCAGAGCAATACTGATATATCGAAATCGTGAAAAACATTATGGACAGATTTCATCGTATGGCATGGAGCTCCATCTTACATAGACATGAGAAGATTTTCCTTGAAGTAATAAATAATAATAATGATAATAATAGCAGTAATAATAATAATAATATCTTTATTTGTCCAGTAGAAATTTTCTTGTCCAGGACAACAAATGGATTACAAGATAAGCACATCTATACCTATTTCTATTGTCTATTTATACATACGCTAAACCTATTGCAAGCAAGCAATAATTCTTAGCTATTACTTTAGGAATAACATTTAACACTTCTCACAGCGATTAATCATCAAAACTTGAATTCACATTACGGTACAAGTTTATATCATGGCACATTATGTGTATAAGTTAATCGTCAAAACAGATTCATTTCGCAGAGTTTAATTTATTTATTTATTCATTATTTAAGCAGAGGATTCTTTTTGCAGGACAGCACAAAGAGAACACACAACTCAAGACATCCACATCCACAACTACATCCACATCCACTCATACTACTATGTTACTCGTACTTAAAGTATGTGTACTGTTATTGCAAGAACTGACAATAATGATTAATGGGTAAAGCTCATGTGCACTCATCGAACGTGCAGTGAAGTGCCACTTACAAATTATTATGACAAAAATAAGATGTTACACACTCAGGCACTTTCTGTAGAGTGTCATGGTAAATATCACACACATGATCAGCAACCAAGTTTACAGCACGGCACATTATGTTCAATGGCAAATTGCCAACTATATTAGTCCTCACAGTTGGTAAATGAAAGGTGCGACTTGAGCGAGTGGATGGTCTAGGTACCAGGAAATTAAGTTGAGAGAGAAGTTGTGGACAGTCAATCTTATTGTGTACGATATTGTACAAAAATTTTACTGAAACCAACCCACGCCTGCATTCGAGAGAAACTATTTCAGCTCTAGCAAATAATGCGTTATAATCGTTACCTTTGGCAGGGTATGTCCCGTCCACGAAGTAACACAGAAACTTCAGAAACTTTTGCTGCACTTTTTCAACAGTAGATTTATGCACATCATAGTAAGGGCACCATACCAAAGAGGCGTATTCCAGCCTTGAATGGACGTATGTATGATATAAGATCATGCTAGATTGAGGATCCGCGAAAGCTCGAGAAGGTCGAAAAATAAATACCATAGCTTTTAACGCAGACTATATAATTGATCAATATGTTTAGCAAAACTGAAACTTTTATCGAAGAAAAAACTAAATCTTTAATTTCATAACTTCGAGTAAGCACTGTGTTCTCCAGAATATAGTTGTAAACTATAGGTGCACTTTTAATCGAGTAAGTCACAATTCTACATTTCGAGACGTTTATAGATAGTGTGTTGTTTGAATACCATTTGGAGATCTTACCCAGATATTTTTGCTGGCGAAGACAGTCAACTATCGTGGATATAGCGCAATATATTTTCAAATCATCAGCAAGAGCGCACCTTTTGCACTCCAAAACATTGAACAAATTATTGAAAAAAATTAGGAACAGCATTGGTCCTAGATTAGAGCTCTGAGGCACTTTAGAAGTAGCATGGAAGGTGTAGAACCTGTAGCCGTGGTGAATAATATCTTGGTGCCTATTATACAAATATGATCCGAAAAATGATAAGGAAGAATCAACAAAACCAAAAGATTGTAATTTATGATGGAGAACGTCATGGTCAATACGATCAAAAGCCTTAGCCAGATTCGTGTAAATAACATCTACTTGCCGAGAGTCGAGGGCACAGACTGCGAAAAGTAAACTAAGTTGGAGACAGTACATCGTCCTTCCATAAATTCACGCTGAAATGGTGAGATGTAACACTTTATCTTAGAATATATGTGTGAGTATAAAGCCATTTCGGAAACATTATCAAAATTACTAAGAATTGATATCGGGCGATAATTAGTAATATTGATTGCAGGATTCTTCGTTGGGATTGGACATATTTTAGAAGTTTTTCATATTTTGGAAAATGTATTGGTTTTTAAGGCCAAGTTAAAAGAATTGTTAGCGGATACGTTAAAAGAATACTACAGTCACGAACTAATAAGCTAGACATGCGATCTTGTCTCACCGTCATTTTATCCTTTAAGTTCCCTTATTGCCCTGCCAACATCTTTTTCTGATAGGGAAGAGACACTTACAGAGGAACGTTATTAGTTTTGATAGTGCTGTTGCTATTCTGTCAGGATATATAAACGCTTGCAAAGTAATCGGCAAATCCATACACACGTATATATAAAATATATATATAATATATAAATACCAGTAGTAGCAAAAACCCAAAGTCACGATTAATCACAGCAAGGACTAAGAGTAAAAGGGCAGAGCCCTAGCTCGAATTAACTAAAAGAAGTTGAAGTCGGCAAATCTATTAAATATAACCTGCGCGCCCTCCAGTTCATCCATACCATAATACATTTAAGTAGGTATTCGCGATTGGCCACACTTCTTATTGATGAAACTCCAAAATATTTTGGGATCCGTAGATACTGACGACTGAACACTGGCTAGATATACATTGTATGCGATCTTGATCTGCCTCTTTATCGTACGCTTTAATCGTTTGAATTCATCCAAAAAATACAGGTTGTTTGTTCGTTTAAAACGATTTAGATAATATGCTTTTGATTTCATATTTTTAATTATTGAATTGTCAAACCACAGTGGATATTTGTTAACTGTATTCTTATACAGAGGAACGGAGACATCAAGCAAAGAATAGAGTTCCCAATAACGAGAACATGCGTCACCAACGTTCTTAAACGAATCCAGAAATAACCAGACAATCGCAGACATAGCAGCATACAGACCATTGAAATTAGCTTTGTCGAAGTTGTATTTCTTCTGTTGAGAATTAGGTGGGAATTTAAAACAGTTAGAACTTTTCAGTATTACGTCAAGAACAAGTGCAGGATGATGAACAGCATTTTCTGGTACCAAAGTTTCCTTCGCATCTAAAGACACTGGGTTCAATGTCTGATATTACTAAATCTAGCAAACAATCATTAGAATTAATAACATTGTTAAATTGCTTCATATTAGCAAAGTTAATGTGACAAAATCATTATTGCAGTGTTTAATATTGAAATCACTCATGACAATTATATTATTGTGAGATATGTTAAATTGCTAAAATGTATCCAAGAAACTTTCATGATTTTACACAGGAACATATGACAGAATATAAACAGAGTATACGTAAATAGTTTGATATCTATCTAATACAATTCTACAACCCACAATATCAATAGCGCAAAACAAACTTACGAAAATGGATAAATCTAATTGAGAGGTAGCAAAACGTTCCTCGACGCCTAGCAGAACTCTCCAAACGATAGCGCGTCCAATCTCTTCCACCCGATCTCACCTAAATACCAAGTACGACGATGGCAAGTACTCAGAATTCGAGATATCTGGTGTAAGCCAAATCTCCGTTGTTACCACTGGAAGATACCGAAATGAAGAAATCCACTTGTTTTGTACGCAAACCTCTAACATTCTGATAGTACATCACAAAATTGATATCACTGTTGTGCACATTTAATCTACCGAAGCGATGTTTGGAAGATCTCACACGTATTTTGTCTTAAGAATTTTTCATCGTTTACGGTTTAATCTGTTTTAATTGTTCTATCCTGTAATAATAACTTGCCTTGGAGTGCGATGCAGAGATATATTGACCATTTGGAGTATATCGCTCTCCTTAAGTCTCTTAGTATTCCTTATCAGTATGTGTGCTACGCTCTCGTCTGAAAATGTAAGTTTTAGCGGTCTAGGAGAAGCTTTATTGGGATCATATTTATCCAATTTAATAGGTTTAATGTAGTTTGTGTTAACAGCAGGTGTAAGGTAATCGATTACATCGGTAATGATTTGCTGCTTGGGCTAAAAACGCGCATCCCTGTCCGCCGCAACAATCTCTTTCACCTCAAAGACAATTTCGTTATTTTCCTCTTCTGATGCTCAATAAATTCTTGCAGAATATCTTCAAAACTGCCAACGCTGGAGGTTTGCCGCCCCGCCGCCTGAGCTTTTTCTAAAAAGGAAATTTGAGATTTTAATTTTAATATTTCATCTCTTAGTTCGACAATAATTGATGAGGTCATTAATACCATCAGCAATACCGCAGCACTTGGAGCAGGTCCATGACACGCGAGATCTTGTCGTAGCAAATGTGTTAATTGCTCTAACTTCAGACAATGACAAGCCAATACACGAATAATTAATTTTGCTCTTACAAATAGAGCAGGAAACCAACTGGTTTATATCAGTCGATTCAGTCGATGTACCGCAGTAATCACGAGGCTCCGCGGCTATACTAGGCATACTTCAAATATACGAGGGAGCGTTTTTATATTCGCGGAATGGGGGACAAGGGGTGGAAATAAAAAAACCAAATTATTTTTCTTTTTCAATATATTCACCTGCAAGACGGATACATTTTTCACATCTTTCAATTAATTTATTTATACCCTCATAAAAAATGATTTCTCTCTATCTGCAAAATACGCCGAAACTGCCTCCTTGACTTCATCATCGGCAGTAAATTTTTTACCCCGCAGCTCTTTTTTCATTTTCGGAAACAGGTAATAATCACTCGGGGCCAGGTCTGGGCTGTAGGGTGGGTGACTCACAATTTCGAAGCCCTCCTTATGCAGGGCAGCTAACGCAACGCGGCTCTTGTGGACGGGCGCGTTGTCGTGCAAAAGCCGAACACCTTTTGTCAATTTTCCCCGTCTTTTCTCTTTAATGGCTCCTTTTAGTCGCTCTAATATTGAAGCGTAATATTCTCCGGTTATAGAAACACCTTTATCTTTATAATCAATCAACAATATTCCGTCCGAGTCCCAAAATACCTTTGCCATGAGTTTCCCAGCTGATTGTGACACTTTAAATTTCTTGGGAGGTGCTGTGCCCTTTTTATGCCACTGCATGGAGTCTTGTTTGGACTCAGGTTCATAATGATGAACCCAAGTTTCGTCTCCAGTAACAATTCCACTCAATACACCATCCTTGTCTTCATTACAGAGGTCCAAAAATGCACGCGAACACTCTACGCGCTGTTGTTTTTGCGGCGGCGTGAGCATTCTCGGCACCCATCTTGCGTTGACCTTAGACATGCCGAGATGATCGTGTAGGATTTTAAAAATTGTTGTATAGGATACTCCAACCATATCTGCGAGTTGTTTCTTCTTTAGTCGAGCATCTTCGAGTACAATTTGTTCACCTTTTTGGATAAGTGCTGGCGTACTCACCTCAATGCTCCTGCCCGGCCTCGGGTCGTCTTCAAGGGATTCCCTTCCTTGTTTAAATAAACTATGCCACTCGTACACCATGGTTTTTCCTGGACAAGAGTCGTCGTAAACCAATGACATCTCATTCATTATGGTCGCGACTGATTTTCCTTGCCTGGTAAGGAACTTTATAACGGCACGATATTCGATTTTTTCCATATTTCACTTTTCACTCCTGATTATGTGACTTGGTTGACGATAGCTCAAAGACTAACTGTCTAATAACAATGAAACTTCGTATTTATACTAATCATGAGTCGCTGCACAGGCCACGCCCCCAATGCGCCTACTCACCCCTCTACAACCCGCTCATTCCGCGAATATAAAAACGCTCCCTCGTATATGTATATAATATATACCGTGAATATATTTTATAATGCAACATGCACATACACTAGTTGCTAGAGTAACGTAATAATGAAATGACAGCAATGTATTTTAGCGTGTATTTTATTTTGCAACATAGGATGTGAAATACAGTAGATGAACAAAATTTAAAAACTAATTTAACAAATTTTCAAAAATGTCACCATTGACGGCCAGACAGTATCCTAAGCGATTGTAGAGTTCATTTATTGTATTTTGTATCTGCTCTGGAGTTATTTCTCTTGCAGCAACTCGTATTCTATTTTTTAATTGGTCAATATTGTTTAGAGGTTCTCCATGAAAAACTTTATTTCAGATACATGACCAAAGAAAGAAATCGTTTGGAGACAGGTCTGGTGACCTTGCGGACCATTCTACTTCTCCTCCACGGCCTATCCAACGGTTTGGAAATCTTTGGTTGAAAAATGTTCTAACCATATGAGAATTATGTGCCTGCCGGTACCAAATCTCACCATCGATATTTAAAGCGTGGAGGGCTGGTATAACTCTGTACTCAAGCAATTCTAAATATTTTTCTCCTGTAAGAGTACCCTCAATAAAAAACGGTCCTACAATATGGTGTCCAATCAACCCAGTCCAAACATTGACTTTCTGTGGCCGCTGAGTCCTTGTGATATGATATCTATGCAAATTTTGTCTACTCCAGTAGCGGCAGTCCTGTGAATTTACTTCACCATTTACATAAAATGTTGCTTCATCTGTAAAGCAAATTCTGCGTAGTAAAGTATCATCATTATGAAGCTTATCCAACATGATTTCACAAAAGTTACTTCTTCTTTCTGCATCATTCGCAATTAGTTCCTGATGGTTTTGAAAATGATACGACTTAAAATGTTCTCGTTTTAGTAGTTTATGCACGGAAGATTTGCTTACATTTGTAGTTTGTGCTAAAGCTCTTGTGAAGAGCATATTATTATTTTCGATTGTTTGTAGAATTTCATCTCTTTTGGCGTCAGTAATAACATATCTTGGCCTATTCTTTTTTTTATGATTAGGAACGATGCATCCATTATTTTTATACTTCTGTACTAACCTACTTATTGTAGTTGGACTCGGTCTTGGACGGTCAGGATATGTAATTTGAAACAAATCTGCTACTCTCCTCAAACTCATATTCGAGTTATACCAGTTCACTAATAACAGTTTTTCTTCTACACTATACATACCTCAAAAATAGAGTAACTTATTTTGACATCCTATGTTGCAAAATAAAATACATGCTAAAATACATTGCTGTCATTTCATTATTACGTTACTCTAGCAACTAGTGTATGTATGTATGTGCATGTTGCATTATAAAATATATTCACGGTATATATACATATATATATATATATATATATATATATATATATATATATATATATAAAATTATACGAATTATAAGTTAGGCAGGGGAATGGGGAGCAAGGAACAACGTGGACACTCACAAAGAGAAGTAAGCAAGGCAACAGGGTTAACAAAAGACACAAAAAGAAAACCACAGTAAACTTTACATGTAATAAACAGTCCCTGTATGCATGCAAGAACTCTCGCATTTACATCCAGCAAAAACTGCCAATCCAAAGAAGCACTCCAACAAAAACTCACTATTTTTAAAAGGTAAGGATCAAGCGAAAGGTAAAAAAGGTTTTCAATATATTTAAAGCACACATTACTTTCTATAATGTTCCGAACTTGTTTGTCTCACAAATTTGATAGATTCTGGTACAACCGCTTCGAGTCATGACTCGTCACTGAATATGACCTGTGATTGAGAAATTAACAACAGTAACCAACACGTAATATAAGAAAACATTTTTAAATTTAAAATATATGATAAATAAATATAATTTTATACAGAGATCTTTCACCATTTTCCAACAGTAAAGTGTTGATGCATGTTGGCCCACTATCGACTGTATACGCCTTTACTTCATTATTTTGGTAAACGCGTTTTTTTCACAGGCCGGCGAAATTTTAATCAAGCAGCGCATGATCGAGTTCGCCAGGTCCACTTTCATACCTTCATATTAAACGACTGCAGAAGATGTAACAACTCTCTGATGAAAGCTTCTCTATGTTGCAAAGCAACGTTAATAATTTTTCTATCCTCTCTTTGGTGGTTTTGCGTGGCCGGTGACAATGTTGTTGACGGCTTGATGTTGAGGGCCAATTTTCTTTGATAAGTGTTGCAATTCTTGTCGTTCTGCGTGACACTTTTACTTTTCTTGCAATTTCGCTTTGAGAATACAATCCAGTGTCTAATAAACTTCGTATTTTAATTTTTTCATTGTTTGTTGTATCTTTCGTCTTGTCCATGGCGCATAAGTTCGTTATAAAAATACGAAGTATGAATTCAACGCACCACTAATCTAATTATAAAGCACTAAATTAAAAATGATAAATATGTTATCACAAATATAGTCTTCGAGGATTCTAATAATTCTGAATAAATTTTTCTAATATAAACGTATCATACCACCCCTTCACCCTTCTAGAATTTTGCGAGCGCTGATGAAGATTATGAGTTGGATAATAGATTAGCGATGCCGAAACTTAATACTATGAATAAAGTAAATGTTCATTGTAGGCAAACAGTTTGTGTATTTAAGAAATATGTACATTTATCTTTCCGGGAGAATACAATAATATACCTAGTCCTGCCATAAATACTGATATAAAGGTTTTTAAAGCCATTTGCTTTAATACAACGCCGAAGTCTGCAGGGCCACTCATCAATCGCTGTACGGACGATATCCATGGGAAAATTGTCGACTGCTTCTGTTAACGCTTGCTTCAATGATTCGAGGTTGCGATAGGGTCTTCTGCAGACCATGCCCTCTAATATTGACCACAGTTTGTAGTCGAGCGGATTTAGGTCTGGGCTTGCTGACGGCCAATAGTCAGTACAAATAAACTCAGGTACATGATTTTCAAGCCATTGCTGAGTTGTTTTGGCCTTGTGAGCGGGCGCAGAGTCTTGTTGGAATATCCATGGTTGGTTTTGGAACATGGTGTAGTTCAGGGGCTCCACTACATTGCTTAAAACGTCTCGTTGATAGTTTTTGGCCGCTGTTTTAACACCTTTTTCACAAACATGCAAGGAAGTGACATAGGATACTCCCCACCAAACCATCACTGAAGCAGGAAAATGACCTCGCCGAATCCTTGGCACCACTTCACTGGCTTCCTTGGAGGACCGTGCATACACCCTATCATTCTGCTTGTTAAAAGTTTCTTCCACGGGAAAAATTTTTTCATCAGAAAACAGTTTTTTTTGTAACGCTCTTTGCCGTACAACGATATCAGGTGTCTGCATTTTTTCTTCCTATTCTTTTTTAATTCAACGTTAAGGCGCTGTCCTGTTTGTCGTTTGAAAGCTCCAAGTCCTAGGTCTTGTTTAATGATACGGCTCATGGTTATCGGAGCATTACCCATTTCACGAGCCATGATTTTCTGTTTGCGGACAGGATGTCGATTGATGCGGGACCTCACAGCATTGATAGCCTGTGGTGTACGAACTATGCGAAGCCTGCCAGATCTTTTACGGTCGATTACATTTCCAGTATCAATGAATAACTTAACAGTACGATACACAAACACACGCGTAATATTTAACGGTTTCAATAAATCAAAAATACGGGCTCTTTCTATTCCACACTTATGAAGTGCAATAACCGCAATACGGCTCTCTTTATCCGACCATTCCATAATGACGACTCACGCTATAGTGAAATTGTTCGGCACTTTTGTAAAGCATATATCAAATGTCAGAACTGCCAACATAAAATTTTTGTGCTTTCAAGTTATCATCTGCAAAAAGGTGCGTTTACACCTGTATCAATACTTATGGCAGGACTAGGTATATTTAAAATATGTTAATCATCATAACTGAGACTTGTGCTAATTTAATTACCAGATATTGTATATAAACTAATATTTTAATTACTATTCTATGTAAACTAATATCGTTGATAAGATAGATATATCTTTGTCTTTTGAGAAGCAAGTCTGCATCTCAGCATAAGATAAACTATAAACGTTATTGTGATAACGTGATGTGCACATGCATGTTAATTAAAACAGTAAAAATTGGCTTTTTCCAATTGAATTGATTGTTAAGAAATACGGATTATTAATTATTCTGAAAGTTTTAATAATTTTAGCCCCACCAATTCCTTTTTTGGTAATGCGTTGTGTCGTATCAGAAACACTCTGTTTGTGGCGTTAAAGAAGTACTCTGATTCCATGAAAGTGATAGTATTATTGTTTAAATGTAAATTCCTTGTGGCCTATTAGGAGGTACCGCAATTGAACCAAGAATTGTTTAATAAATGTTTATCATTATATCAGTTTTAACTGGAAAAACGTTAACGCTTATCAATGTATTTCCTAGTATTGAATTCGACATGCGTGGTGTCATTTTAGTTTTACGCTTTCAAAATATGTATAAAGGATTCATTACAATCATTACCGGCTAATGTATTGAGTAGTATCATGTGTTTATCAGTAAATGATTAATTGTTTATTATTGTTGAAAGCCTTTTAAGAAATTATAAATATTTATCAATTAATTTTACCATTAATAATTTTTTAATAACCTTGGAGAATTTCTTATCAACTGTCCTCTATCGGAATACAATGTGTTTGGAGTAAAAAAATTGATAATTAAAATTTTATTAATCGGTGGTCAAGTCGTACTAATAATTAGTATTGCAGTGTAGTGCCAGCAGTAGACAAGGTGTGTTGTAAAGGTCAGTAAAAAGTAGTTCATTGTGAAGGATTATTCGTTTAAATGTATCGTTAACTGGTCATTTGGTACTTGTTTTCGTTGGTGTTATGATTATACATATTTAATACGGCTATATCAAGGATGCATGTTGTACATATTCTTGAATTATAAAAAGCATAATATCGAGATCTAAATATGTATATTCTTCGTATAAATAGCTTCATTTATTTTAGTTGCAAATAGTATAATTTTGCAATTATATTTTAGATGCAGAAAGGTGAAATACTTTTAACTTCGTCATATAAAAATTCGGAATTTTAATTCAAATCTTGTATAAGTGCTTATTGTTTTGAGAACAGTAAATGATTAAATATTCAAACTAACAATCCACTAGGAAAATTAATTAAAAATAACAAAACCAAAATAAATACATCCAACAAATTGGGGGTTTATAAGCTTTCTTGCGGTGATTGCTCTAAGATATACATCTATCAGTCAAACTGATATATGCAAGATCTACGGAAACAAGGATATTGGAACAATAAAGAAGTACTAATTATAACAAAAATGATTCCATCTATGCAGTATATTTAAATACTTGTAATTATTCTTTTAATTCAGAATTCACCATTCTACATTCGGAAAATAAAGGGATAAGTTATCATTATATGAAGCTACAGAAATGAATACATGTAAAAAAGTAATAATTTATTAAATGACTAAGTATTGTAGATTTGAATAATTTTCCATCATTAAACTTATTTCATTGTAATTGTAAATATATCACCTCCACCTTGAAAATACTTAATTGACTAGAATATAATCCGTTTGTGGTAGATTTACCTTTTAGTCTGAAGAAGCTACAATGCTGGGGAAACAATTTTTACTAAGTTTTTTTTAATAAAGACATTTTGTGAAAATCACACAACTGAGTCTTTGTCTTTAATTTTGTTATGTATTTTCATCAAGTAAAAGCCACAGTTAATTTAATTAATGGTTAAATATTCATTCAAAAATTATGTAGAGAGTATACAGAAAATTTAATAATGAGTTTCCGCTGCACATAAACGAACACATTCTACTATTTGCCCGGGCGTATTTCCAGTAAGATATTCTAGGGACCCCTGTGGAAGCTCATTCCAAGCAACTTGTAGGGCATCATGCAACTGTTGCAAGTTCATTGGACGGTTGGAAGTATATCAACACTTGGACTTGTCATGTTCTAGACATGTTCTATGGGTGATAAGTTTGGTGACCGCGCAATCCAATTGAGAATGTCTATGTCCTCTTTTTGCAGGAATCGTAATGTCGCAGCTGCAAATTGAGAATTGATATTATCTTGCTGAAATGTGCAATTTATCAACCTTTCGATATATGATAAAAAGAAGTTCGTCATTGTACTTTTGAATATTTACATGGACTCGATGGAGTATCGAAAGAGTCCTACTTCTTATATTATTTTCACATCAAACCATTGATCTTGTGGTAAGTGCAGTCTTACGTTCTACGGAAAAATTAAAAACTGCCTTTCTCCTCTTGAACATCGGACTCGTTTACGAACATCAAGGCCTCACTAATAAAAATGAAATTCGTTTGAAGAAATGATATTGTTCCATTCTTTCTTCCAATCAACCCATGTATTACACCGCTCTAATCTAAGGGCACAGTGTCGATTGTAAGAGGCAGTATGTATTTTTGACTATAAGGTAGGTCTTGGATAGACTGCCATTACCTACCTATGTACAAAGTGGTACGATTATGGTTGAGAGATAGATTATTTGGGTGGTTATAGGACTTATTCCAATTCAATTTTCTAGATCTATTGCGGTTTTTATATCGCTCTGATGTTTCGTGGCTTCTTTGCATATGGCTGTTGAAGATGGTCTTGATTAAGACTTGTAGTCTCTATGTAATCTTGGCTCTGTTTCATTAGCTTTTATACATTAGCCATAGAAATCCCAGATCATCTAGTTCTTTGAATGTCTCCCTGTTGGACGTTTGATCAGGTGCTGTGCAAGTTCCAGATTATAAAATAATGTTTCGATGAGTAGTGTTATGAATTATGTACACCAGGGAAAGCTGAGGATTTAAGGGTACTAGCTGATTTAGCACTGTTATATAGCAATAATATTTCTGAAGTTGTTTGTTGGCGGCTACTTAAATTTTCAGGTTTTATTAGAGAACTCAATTTCATTAACCCTCAGAGTTGTAATTTTTTTCATTAGTATGATCAAGGCTAGAATACGCTTCCATAGAATAACCTCTGCAACATATGTTAGAGAATATTCAGAGAAAATTTATTGAATTTATGTATTTCTTGTAGGATGAAATTCGAGGTATAACGAAAGTTACTCTTGGTCGCTTAATAATCTGCTTTTCAGCACAAATTTTCTTTTTTCTCCGTTATTATAGACTTTTGAGTGCTCATAGAAAAATGTAAAGAAAGTTTCTTTACATTTTCTCCGTAGGTCAATTGGCTATAACTTAATAATTGAGTTTATGAGAGATATTAATAGTAATGGTTTGAATACAAAATGAATATATAAAAAGATAACAAGTGAAAATTATAATTGTTCCCAAAAGGATCATTATCAGTTATGTAATGCTCTACCTGATGAGTGTAGTGACTAAGGTTGAACAATCCCTTGAATATTAAGCGACAAGAATCGATAAGGGACAAACGCGTGCAGACACTGCGAGGTGAATTGTTAACTGCGATAGGTGTAAGTAAATTTCTAAATCGTTTTCTTATATTAAAATATGGGACAGGCATTAGTAATTAATTTATAATCGTACCTACTGAGTCTTCCCGGCAAAAAATAATAATATTAGAAAATAATCCGAGCTACTAAAAACTAATTTATGAGCACAGAAAATAGCAAATATCGATCTGCTCATGAAATAAATATTGTTTTATGGATTTTTTTATCTAAAGATAGAGAATCCCCGAACATCTAAAGGCAATAAGTTGACCAATTTTGAACAAATATACTTGAAATTAATCAAAAAAAAGCTAAAAAAAACCCTTATCATATAAATGTTCATATTCTGTATATATATTTTGACAACTAAGTCGTCATCATCAGCAAATAATTAATCGTAGCGTCACACATGGATCCGCGGTAAAACTCTCTCAGAATACAACACACAACCACCAAATACACACTAGTGTGTATTTGATGGTTGCACGGTATTGTTCTGTGCGAGTTTTACCGCGTATTATGTAATATATAGAAGTATATATATATATATATATATATATATATATATATACATATATATATATATATATATATATATATATATATAATTCTGTGCGAGTTTTACCGTGGATCCAGGTGTGACACTGTGCTAACTTATCTGCTGATGATAACAACTTGGATATCGAAATACGTATATGGATAATTAATTCAATTAACCACAGTCATAGACCATAGACCGTACAAAATGGAGAAATGTACCCCTAGTCATATAATTACAACCAACCAATTTGACTCAATTTATGAGAAATTCTCTATTTTCAACGAATGTCACAAATAAACGGCAGCTATAATTTCCGAACCATCTATATTCGTTTTTGCGTCGTTACTAACGGTATAGTAGGTACCACAACGTTGTTTTCGATGTACACGAAAATGTATCAGCTGAATTCAATTAGGATGGTATTTGGTATGTAAACACAACTGCAGTCGGGATGTCGGAGCGTGTCTATAATTCATAACGAAATACTACAGAAACTTTATTATATATATACACTACCGGTCATATTTATTTGCCCACCCCAATTTTATGTGTTTCCTGAAATACGGATTATCTTTCGAAAAATCTGTATTATAATTATTCAACAATATTATTAGTGGAAGTAATTCCATATGAATTTCTACGAAAATCTTAAATTGTTTATGATATATCGTAAATGTGTCATAAATTGGAAAAATACCATAAATATTATATAGGCTAATCCCTAGAGTATTAACAGTTTTACCTGCATTTCCGAAAGGTATTACCAATATTGTGTTATTGTACTAACTAATTACAATATTAGGATGTGTTATTCAAAAAGGAAAATAAATTTTATATCAGTCATCGTTCATCTTTTGTTGCGAAACCAGTGAAACAGAGAGTTATTATGAATATTTTAATGCAATGCCGAAGACGAAGGAATTATCTGTTGAAGTGCGTGCTATAATTACTTATCATCGTACGGGTAAAAGTAATCGCGAAATTGCAAAAGAATTACGATTAAATCGCAGAACCGTTGATTATAACGTTAAAAAATTTGAAGAAAGTGGTACATTTTCCAACAAAAGAAGATCTGGACGACGCAAAGCGACGACATCTGCAGATGACCGGCATCTAATACGGATAAGTAGATGCGATAGACGAAAAACAGCACCAGAAATTGCTGCTGAAATGAATAGAGCGCGTGCTAAACCAATTAGTGTGTCAACGGTGCAGAGAAGGTTAAGGCAAGCGGGTTTATACGGAAGAATTGCTCTGCGAAAACCACTACTACGAAAGCAAAACAAGATAAAACGACTAAATTGGGCTAAAGAACATAAGACTTGGACGATTGATCAGTGGAATAATGTGTTGTGGAATCGAAGTTTGAACTTTTCGGTAGTACAAGGCGAATATTCGCAAGAAGATCCGCAGGAGAAAGAGTACTGCCAGAATGTATTGCGCCTATCGTAAAACATGGAGGAGGTTCAGTAATGATTTGGGGGTGTTTTGGTGGAAGATCTGTAGGCGATCTCGTCAAAATTGAGGGAATCCTAAGAAAAGAAGGCTACAAGGAAATTTTAGAAAATAACGCTGTTCCTTCAGGACGAAGGATTCTTGGCGAAAACTTTGTATTTCAACGGGACAACGATCCGAAGCATGCTTCTAGATTGTGTGGCGATTACTTGCTTCAACTAGAAGAGCAAGGGCAAATCTCTATAATGGTATGGCCAGCTCAAAGTCCTGATCTGAACCCAATAGAGCTTCTTTGGGAAGAATTGGACCGGAAGGTTAGAGAACGTGCTCTATCATCCACCACTGTACTGTGGGAACAATTTCAAGAAGCCTGGGCACAAATTACAGAAGATACACTGCAAAAATTAATTGAAAGGATGCCACGGTTATGTGCCGCAATTATCAAAAATAAAGGTGGGCACATTGATGAGAGCAAAATTTAATACTAATTAATGATAAAGTTTTTATATAAGAAAAATGTAACTATTTTATGTTTACTTTACACTATTGTATTGGTACAATAAATAAATTTTCAGTACACATATTGATAGTTTAATAATTTTGGCTGAAACTAAGGGTGGGCAAATAAATATGACTGGTAGTGTATATATAAATATATATATATATATATATATATATATATATATATATATATATATTCCATAACCATAATAAAATAGTACAGAAACTGTAAGAATAAATATCAAATGCTATTTTATTATGGTTATGGAATATTTTATATATATATATATATAAAATATTCCATAACCATAATAAAATAGCATTTGATATTAATTTCATAAGATAACTATTCTGATAACACGATTTTATGATTATTTCGATTACACTTAACAGTGTGATGAAACTATTAAATATAAAAACATAAAGGACGATACGAGATTTATAGTGCATAATCTGAGCTAGTCGAAATAAAATATAGATCTGAATTTTGACAATGAAAGAATTTTAGAAATAATTATGCATTTTAGGTAAATTCTAGAAACAATAAACTATGAGAAATGTACAAAAAACCCATGACGATAAACTAATAAATGAATTATTTTCTACAAATAGTTGTTGTTCAATATTAGTTGATATTGAACCACTACTGTTCATGTTTAAGTTTTGTATATGTATATCTTCAATAGTGGTTCAATATCAAATAACATAACAATAACAAACAATAATACAAGAGCAAAAAATATACGTATAAATATAGTATACGAGGAGGACTCAAAAAGTTCCCGGAATTTTGGCTGCTGGAGGACTGGAATGTTTTTTTCTGCAAGCCATGTTTGCACAACAATCGACGTGTGGGAGGGAGCATTGCCGTGATGGAGTGACCATCCTTCTTGCCATTTGCCTAGACGTTTTCTTCGAACTGCTTCCCTCACTCTTTTCAAAACTTGCACGTAAAAAGGACCGTTAACAGTTTGTCCAGCTGGTACAAATTCATGGTGCACCACACCTTCGTTGTCGAAAAACGCAATGAGCATCACTTTTGTTTTCGATTTGACATGACGTGATTTCTTTGGTCGAGGAGAGGACGATGTGTGCCATTCTGATGACTGCATCTTGGTTTCCGGGTCGTACGCGTACACCCAAGTCTCGTCACCAGTAACGATTGTCTGCAAGAACATCAGGTCTTCTGTGCTTTTTCAAAACATTCGGCCGCCGTCAACTTCCGAGTTTCCATCTGATCCGGATTCAGCAAGCGCGGGACAAACTTTGCACTGACACGTTTCATCTTCAAATCATCTGACAGGATTGCGTGTATGGATCCATGAGAGATCTCCGCTTCTTGTGCCAACTCGTCGATGGTCATTCTGCGGTCTGCTCTGATTAATTGTTTCACTCGCTCGACCATTCCTTCGCTCCTGGAGGTTGAACGTCTCCCACTGCACCTCTCGTCTTCTAGCGATTCCTGTCCACGCTTAAATCTTGAAAACCACTCGTAAACGGCTGTTTTCTTTAAAGAATCGTCACCGTAAACTGTTTGTAAGGCTAACAAAGTCTCTGAAGCACATTTTCCCAATCTGCACATGAACTTGATGTTCGCCCGTTGCTCGAACTGCGACATCGCGCCAACTGATAACCACACACTCCTACCTTCCCCTAAACTGCAGTCACACTGCGTGTTCAGACTTGCTCAGACCTGTCAGCGTCATAACTATGCACCATAAGGAATGTACTGTACAAAATTTATTGTGAGTGCATCACAACTGCCAACACTACGAGACAATTCCCGGAACATTTTGACTTCTCGTCGTATTAGTACAAAAATTATATCGATTATGTCACGAGATTCCCATATATTGTATTTATCAAAACAGAAGTGGCGAAAGAGAATGCAGTATTGAAGTTTTTGTTATCAGGTCGAAAATGTAAACAAACTCTTGAATGAAACATGCAAGAGCTCTTTCCAGTTTGATATCGTTACGGTTCGACCTATAAAATATTAAGCAAAAATTTTAATTAACATTGTAACTTTTTATGGTCGTAATTGCACATATATGTACTTATCGTTAAATAAAATTAAATGAGGGACAAACATTTACATGCACAACGAAGAAATTTGCATATTTTAATTTCGGAACACTTTATCTTTACTGCAGGACAATTGGTAATAAATCAAAAACCGAATTTGTAAGGGATGCTGCATTGGGAGTGCAGTATGATTGAAGTAATAAAACATAATTTCTGAACGATATTATAAATCGCCTTAACTATAGTGTAATATAGTAGGTAATAACTAGAGCGGCGACGAAAGTGGCAATACCATAGGCGGTACGCTAGAACGGGTAATTGGTGCGCAGTGAATGAGATCATTCACATCAAATACAATACGGTTCACGGTTAGTGTTTATAATAACTTCACACAAACATGTCGCGAAAGTCTGTGCCGTTTGCTACGTCGGTTAGAAAATACATAGCAGAATTTCCTGATTTAAAGTATGATGGATGTGCAGTATTGTGTTTGGTTTGTAATAAGCGACTTATAATACGGAAGAAAGACAATTGTAAAAAACATGTGAATAGTGCAATACATAAACTGAACAAAAGAAATGAAATACCTTATGCAACATTCCTTTATGATTTTTTATTTATGTTGACTGCATGTAATTTGCCGCTTCGTTTAATCAGCAAACGCCCTTTTCAAGTGTTCTGGAATAAATATCTGCCAAATTATAAATTACCTGCAAGAAGAACTTTACAGAAACATTTGCCGCGTTTAAGAGAGAGGCTTGAAAATATAGCAAGAAGTGAATTGCATAATAAAAATGTGTGGATTACTGTAGATGAGACTACTGATTTAGAAAAAAATAGTATAATAAAAGTAATCGTACGTATTTTATCAGCCAACACATTTTCACAGCCCTATTTGTTAGCCTGTAAACATATACAAGCATGTACTGCGGCAAATATTCGGCAAATAATAATGAACACCTTAAAGAAATTTCACATTCATAGTACTTAAGTCTGCATGCTTGTAACAGATGGTGCTGCTACTATGTCACTACTCGGACGTTTACTAAAAGTAACTTTTCCTAAATTAATACACATAACTTGTGTACTCCATGCTCTTCATTTAATTGCTGAAAATGTTAGAAGTAGTTATAAAAACGTTGATCATTTGATTGGATCCACCAAACAAGTGTTTCTTAAATCCCCTAAACGACTTAAAGAATTTCATAAAACTTGTCCAGATATTTCGGAACCACCGGAACCCATTCTTACACGATGGGGCACGTGGCTAAATGCAGCTTTTTATTACCATAAGAATTTTCACAAGGTTAAATCCGTTATATCAAAATTTAGGCCAACCGAATTCCAAGCAATCAGAGACAGTCAACATCAATTTGAAAATCCCCAAATTCTGGAAGATCTTCATACAATATATAACAATTACCATCCATTAGTAGAAGCAATTACAAAACTTCAAAACGAAATCGATTCGCTGCCCTTAGACGCATCACTATGCATAGTGGAAAATGTGACCGCTCATTTGCATAGTTTAACTAACGCTGCTGGTGTACGAGCTCATCAAAAATTATTAAGTGTTTTAAAAAAAAATCCGGACTTGCATGTTTTACTAACTATTTATGACAAATGTGCAAATAGTGAGCGCTGGAATGATTTTGAACAACAGCTTCTTTCTGCCAAAATTACATCAATAGACGCCGAACGATCTTTTTCTCTATACAAAAACATTTTCTCGTCGCGAAGAACGTCCGCGACGTCATTTATAGAAGCAACCGTAGAGACGTATGCAAGGATGCAGATGTACAGTTACTTCCACAACACATTACCAGGGTTATGAAATTACATATTACTAGGTAAGCACTAATTGTGTAAGAATATGTCTAGACACGGCACTGCTACGGACACTTTCGCCGCAGTTTATAATTTATACTTAAACACCAACCGTGAACCGTATTGTATTTGATGTGAATGATCTCATTCACTGCGCACCAATTGCCCGTTCTACCGTACCGCCTATGGTATTGCCACTTTCGTCGCCGCTCTAGTAATAACGCAATATAAAATGAAAGTATGCAATATCTCTTTTATTATCTGCAGATCTAAACTTTATAGATAATGATTTTTGTATTTATGCGTATTACTTATTTTTCAGTTTCGTTGGACTATGGCAAAGAGCGAATCGTCAGATATTGGTGAGTAGTTACTTTCACTTATTAAATTACGATTTAATTAGTATTAATTGAACGCTATTTATTCAATTATTTAATCAAATATGTTATCGTAATAGCAATATTTGCTAATTGAATGTACTCAACCAGCTAAGAATTTTATAATGCGAAATTTAAAAAATATTTTAATGAAATTATTGTTATACGTGACAAGACTACTCGTATTTTTCGTATCACCCGGAAATTGTGACTTTTTAAAAATAAATCAACAATTTATACACTGAGATTAATTACTTAGAAAAAGACAACCGAAAAAGTAAATAATTTTGCAGAAATTTACAGGACTTTGAACATAAAATATAAAAAGACGTTAATTGAGAGCATCCAATTTCAATGGATAACAAAAAATTATAACTCCATTTAAACATATTAAAGTATGTTAGATTCTTTTGTTTTTAAATATTTTGGGAAAAGGCAGAGCTTTATTGAAATATAATGTATTATAAAATGGATATTATAGAACGTAAAGATGATTTTGTAAGTAAACCACACTTCATTAGTTATATCGTTCTCTTATAAAGGATATTCCAATAGGGACTTGACAACTTTTAATTCAATTTGTGAACGCACCCTTTCACTAATCATCGAACTGTCACTGTCAATTTATTCAGTAAACTTAACATTTTCATCATGGTAAAGTACACGGACGAACAACGTCTGCAAATTATAAAAATTTACTACAGAAATTCGGAATCGGTGACCGCTACTTTAAGAGCGTTAACTCCGATTTTCGGTCGTAATTCTCGCCCTAGTAGACAGGCAGTAACAAGTTTAGTGCAAAAATTTGAATCTACATATTCGTGTGATGCTGCCGTGCCAGTGAGACAACGGGTTGGTCGAAGTGTCGAAAATATCGCTGCCGTTGAAACGTCCGTAGCAAATGATCCAAATCAGTCAATTCCACGGCATTCTCAAGAGTTGGGCATCGCCCAGACCACTTTATGGCGAATTTTGCGTAAAGATCTTGGTTTACACCCATACAAGATCAAGCTGACTCAAGAATTGAAGCCGATGGACCATTTGAAGCGACGTACATTCTCCGATTGGGCGCTGGAAAAGATGCGCCAATCAATTTCATCGCAAAATCAGTGACGAAGCTCATTTTTGGCTTAATGGGTTCATCAATAAGCAAGATATGCGTTATTAGTCGGGTGAAAATCCACATGTGCTTCATGAAACACCACTTCATCCACAAAGAATAACTGTTTGGTGCGGTTTGCATGCCGGCGGCGTCATAGGGCCATATTTTTTCGTCGACGGCCTGAATTGGAAGATATGGACTTGGACAACATATGGTTTCAGCAGGACGGTGTGACAAGCCACACAACACACGTTACAATCGATTTATTAAAGAGTAAGTTTGATGAGCGTGTTATCTCAAGAAATGGACCAGTCGTTCGTGCGATTTAACGCCTCTAGACTTTTTTCTTTGGGGCTACGTCAAGTCATTGGTCTATGCCAACAAGCCGATAACGTTGGAAGAGCTCAGAGCCAACATTGAACGCGAAATAGCAGCCGTTTCAGCCGAATTGTGTGGCCGAGTCATTGAAAATTGGGTCCAACGAATCGACCGATGCAAACGTGCCCGCGGTGGCCATATGAACGAAGTCGAGTTCCATTCATAAATGTTTTGATTGTACTTCAACCTGATAATAAAGTTTTTGAAATATCTCAAATGGTCTGCATTTTATTTTGAAAAAAGGTTGTCAAGTCCTTATTGGAAAACCCTTTATTATTACGATCGAAATGTACTGAATGCGTTACAAATACATATTTTCATTTCCAAAAATCAAATGATGTATTATGATCCGTTCGTTATCTAAGCAACATGATATCTAATAAACGATATAACTATAAGACAGATATTTTGGAGTTTCTCTCTAAAAAGTGAATTCTAGTTAATGTTACACATATTTTTAGATCATTCTTTTTAATTACATATGAATAAATTTAATTAAATTAATATTATGTATTTGCTGAGCAGTTGTAGTACTATCATTATTTTTTAATTTTTATATTAAAAAAAATGAAGGTTACTTGTTAGAATTTCACTACGTGTAACTTGACAAACTATTAATCAATTATATTCAGACTATTTGAAGATGTCACAGTGATGGCGAAATACTTGTTACCATTTTTAAAATAAAGAATTTTTTGAAAATCATATACTTGAGTTTTTGTTTAGTCAAAGTAAGAGCTATGAAGCATTTCTAAAAATTTTCGTCATCTATCGGTGAAATTTGCAAGCCTAGTATTACTAATGTTAAAAGCAAAGTGTATGTATTAAGTATTTAGATGTTATAATTTGATAAAATGTAAACGAATAACAAAAAATACATTTCATACTTAATTTGAAACATTTTTACAACTTTTGCTCATTATATTGTTCTATTGTTTACGTACATTTTTTAGAATCGTTCAGAGAAGATAGCGTATGATATATTGCTTCTTACCCATTAATAGATCAATTCATGTGATTTCATATACTTAATTTATAATCAGGCCATTAAGGTATTGATAATTTTATAAAAAAATCCATTCTAATACAGAGATTGTACGGGAAGTGGTCAATTACTGGCTGTATACGAGCAATTGATAACATGATGTCAGCCTTTCATTAAGGCCGATAATGGCCGCATCTTGGGACAAACATGAGTAATTGATATAAATTACACGTTGTTAAGCAGTAGATAGATTTAACAGTATGATATACAGTTAAGGACATAATCCTAGTCAATGTGTTGTATTAAGAATTGTACAGTCAGTTGTAGAAGTTGATTTATATTATTTTCGTATATTAAATGTAAGGAATAAAGTAGGCTTTGATTGATGAAAAAATACTTTTGTGATTTTGTCATTTGTTGCATTTTTGTTTCGTGTAACGTGTATTCATTTCTCTCTCTAGTCTTTGCATGCCTTTTTGATTTATGCACAAGCTATATTTCACCTGTTGTAGGTTGTAAGGTTGTATAGGAACTCTTAATTATCTTGGTGATAGTTTATAAATAAGAATTCTAAGTATAGGCACAAAACTTAAAAACTATTTGTTTAGCACTTATACAGGCATGGTAATAAAATCTTAAAATTAGTGTAAAAGATTTAAGAATTGGGTTGGCAACTAAGTACTTTCGGTTTTGTAGTATAAAATAAAACACTTTTTTTTTAAACAAAGAATAGTTTTTAATCAATTATATATTTTCCATTTTGCTCAATGACCTTTTGCCATCTTTCTTCCAGCTGCATGATTCCGCGCTCATAAAATTTCTGGTCTTTATCAGCAAAAAACTGTACAAGGTGCGAGTGAAGGTCATCGTCATTTGTGAAAGTTTACCATTCAAAGAATTCTGCAAACTTCGAAATAAATGGTAATCAGATGATGCTAGATCAGGGCTGTATGGGGGATGTGGCATCACTTCCCAGCCAAGCTCCAATAGTTTCCCACGAGTTGCCAAAGATGTGTGAGGCCTTGCATTATCTTGGTGGAAAACTACACCTTTCCGATTTGACAATTCTGGCCGTTTTTCTTTGATTTGTTCATCCAGTTTTATTAATTGTTTACAGTAAACATCAGAATTGATCGTTTGGTTCCTTGGAAGCAGCTCAAAAAACACAACACCTTTGTAATCCCACCAAACTGACAGCATGATCTTTTTTGAATGCAATTTAGCTTTCGATGTGGTTTGAGCTGGTTTATCGTGTTTGCTCCATGATCGTTTTCGAACTATGTTACTGTACAGGACCCATTTTTCATCACCAGTGATGATTCTTCTCAAGAAAGGGTCGGTTTCATTTCGTCTAAGGTGCATATCGCAAAAATTGATTCTTTGCGTTAAGTGAATTTCTTTCAATTCGTGAGGTACCCAAATATCAAGCTTCTTAACTAGCTCAAGACATTTTAAATGTTTTTCAATTGTTGTGTGCGATACATGTAGCCTTTCCGCAACCTCTCAAACAGTTACATATATGACGATCCTCTTCAATTATGACTTTGATTTAGTCATCATCAACTTCAGTAGACAGACCAGAACGTTGCTCATCTTTGAGGGAAAAATCTCCAGAACGGAATTTTTTATACCAATTCTGACACGTGCGCTCTGTTAAGCAATTAGCACTATAAACTTCACATATCTTTTTGTGAGCCGCAGCAGCTTTCTTTCCTTTACGGAAATGAAATAGTAAAATATGTCGAAAATGTTCGTTTCTGCACTCCATTTAAAATTAACCCACAACTAATAGCTTTAATAAAAATCACGCACTACTTGCTTCTGAAGTTACATCAATGTGACTAGTATCACGCGACAAACGGTAAAGTACAGCACTAACATACGTTATACAAAAAAAAAGCAACGCTCTCTATCAGTAAAAACGGAAAGTACTTAGTTGCCAAACCAATATCTCGCGGTTTTATGATTTAATGTGTTTGTAATGATAGAAAGGCAGAAACTTGTGTAATTTCGAAGTCGTTGTTTTGATAGATTGATAGAGTTACTCTGAAGTTAGTAATGTTAGTCGAAAAAAGCTCGTGTTCAACACAATTTAATAACACGATGTAATTAATCAATATAGGCGCTAGAGGACTGTTTCCTAAATAAAATGAAAGAAAAAAGAAGGGTACAGTGCAAGGTGTTTCGATAATCCAAGGGCAAATGTTATGTTATTTGAATATATGCATTTTATGAGACCCCTAAAATCAATAAAATAACTTATTATTGAAATAAAGAATTATAAAATCAACAATAATACAAACTATATTCTGGCATAGACCAAATCATAATGCATATTAAATTAGTGTTTAAGTTTCGTGAACGAATGTCTTCAAGTAACTCATAATAATATGGGTTATGTATTACGTGATTCTGGTTTTTGATATAAAGTAATTGAAAGCTGTCTTTGAGATTTTAAATTCGAAAGCTCTTGTGAACATAATCTAGGCGCGAGAGCATTGGACATAGTTATGATTAAAAGAAAAGTTTATTCCATCTATAACATAGATCACGAAGAAAGTACGTTGGACATTACATGTACGGGTTATGGTAAAACTTCAGTCAGAACGTGCACTTGTTTTGCCGTTGAAGATATATTGATAATCTTTATACAATAGAAGAATAAATTCATAATTTGAATATGAATTATGCATTAGTTACCAGAGAGGTAGATAGTTGGGCAAAATAATAAATGTGTTTCTGTGTGAAAAGGGATTAAATTTTGAATTCCTAATTGCAATCAAAAATTAGATAAAATTACATTAAATGCAAGTGAAATATTACAGAGGGTAATCCAGGAATTGGCTTAGATTACAACTTCATTTGTTCTAGGTAATACGTTTCTCGAGCAAACAGAAAATAGAGTCTTCGTTTTATCGATCGATTGAAGGATTGCAACTAAATTTATAAAAATGTGATCTGCTAGTTGGCGGTGTTGAAAGTATTAAAATATTTTCAACACCTTCGTTCAACTTATTGTAACTAAGTACGATCAGAAAAGATTGTTTACAATTGGTTTGCAGAATTTCATCGTGGCCATTTGCCCGTCAGTATTTAGTTGCGTGAAGGCCGATCCAAATTGGTTACTATTTCAAAAAACATCGATGCTGTATGCAACTTGCTTGAAGATGATCTGCATGTGCCTCACAGTCAGATAGAGGTATATCGACTACAATCCATTCGATTTTTCATGATCATTTAGCTGTGAAGAAGATAATAAATTCGTATACAACATCGTAACAGTTGATAAAACTGACACATTCGTATGAGCCGGAAACTAAGCAACAATTCATTGTTTTGGTGTTTCATATGAGCTAAATCAGCGGTTGTACTGGACATGTCGCAACCATTCCTTTATAGTATTAATGAACAGTTCATTCTAAATGGTACATAACAATTTGTTTGCCAGAAGCCATTGACAGAATCGGGAAAAAATAACCAAAAACGTCCTCGTACAGCACATCAAATAATTGATTATTCGAAAGAGAAAAACATCGAATTAATGTCTTGTCTATATTCACTTGTTCCGCCTAACGATTGCTTTCTGTTTCTGAACGTCGAACAAATTTTCAGCACCACAAGAAGCTGTTAAAGCTTTCAAAAACCATTCTTCTGAGAAACCAACTTCAAAAGGGTAAAACTGTTCCGGGAATTGATTTGAATGCGTGCAAAAGTGTATAAATCTCAAAGCCAAATATTTTGAAAGGCAATCGAATAATTTCTTTTTGTTACGATTGGCATAAACTTCTGCTTGTAATTGGCATTCCTAGATATATTTCGTGAAGTACATACCTTAGATTCAACTAAATTGTATTTGTTATTAAATTAACTTTAGCTACATACTTAAAATATTCCTCTTATGCGATTTTTTTTGGAATCACGTTGCGTATCGTTGTCTGTATTTATGTATTTTTAAGTTATCTTAAAAAATTTTTTAGTTCTTTTTATATAATAGCTAATGTTCAATTTGTTTTTTTGGCATTTTTTTTGAAATTATATTTGTATGCATTTACAAAAACTAATCTTTTCGCAGTGTAATACTTGTATAATGTATGTATGTGTCCACATATTAGGCTGTGATTATTAAATATGTGTATAAAATCACTGTTAAAGTAAGATTTTGATAAAAAGTCTAAGCAAAATAAACCGGAACAGCTTAATCTATGTTTGCAATCTAAACAAAATTTCAAGTTGATAATTTACTACGCATTCAAGTACGAGAAATACAAAAATACATATGGCGGAAAGTGACTTCCTTTGTATATTTTCTTACTTTAATTAAGTGGTCGGAAATAGACATTTTTTAGGCTTTGACTGCGTCCTGTTCTAAAAATTATTACATATTTCATTTGCGTTTTTAAAACACATTAGTAAATATGATATAACGTGTTTGCCAGTAATTAAAATATATATATATATATAATGCAGGAAAAGTACATTCGAATCTTTTACTCAAGACTAAAAGCAAACATTTTAAAATAATTTATTATAACAAAAACAAGTATTAATGTTGCCAATTTATTGGCAACATTAATAAACAATATGTGATATCGTTAACGGATTAGGTTATGTTAGTTTGAACAAATTGTACATACCAATGTTCAGTTGAAAAAATAAAATATTCAATAATACAATATAAAACAGATGCAATAAATGTTTAAAGAGAACTTAATTTTCAAAATGTAACTTGACTCTTCATTGAGTATTGTGGATATAAATAAATAAATTCGGCGTTTAATATTTCTAATAGGATAATATTGGGTTGGCAACTAAGTACTGTGGAGTGCAGAAACGAACATTTTCGACATATTTTACTATTTTATTTCCGTAAAGGAAAGAAAGCTGCTGCGGCTCACAAAAAGATATGTGAAGTTTATGGTGATAATTGCTTAACAGAGCGCACCTGTCATAATTGGTATAAAAAATTCCGTTCTGGAGATTTTTCCCTCAAAGATGAGCAACGTTCTGGTCGGTCTACTGAAGTTGATGATGACCAAATCAAAGTCATAATTGAAGAGGATCGTCATATAACTGTTCGAGAGGTTGCGGAGAGGCTACATGTATCCCACACAACAATTGAAAAACATTTAAAATGTCTTGGGCTAGTTAAGAAGCTTGATGTTTAGGTAACTTACGAATTGAAAGAAATTCAGTTGACACAAAGAATCAACTTTTGTGATATGCACCTTAGACGAAATGAAACCGACCCTTTCTTAAAAAGAATCATCACTGGTGATGAAAAATGGGTCCTGTACAGTAACATAGTTCGAAAACGATCATGGAGTAAACACGATAAACCAGCTCAAACAACATCGAAAGCTGAATTGCATTCAAAAAAGATCATGCTGTTAGTTTGGTGGGATTACAAAGGTGTTGTGTTTTTTTGAGCTGCTTCCAAGGAACCAACCGATCAATTCTGATGTTTACTGTCAACAATTAATAAAACTGGATGAAGCAATCAAAGAAAAACGGCCAGAATTGTCAAATCGGAAAGGTGTAGTTTTCCACCAAGATAATGCAAGGCCTCACACATCTTTGGCAACTTGTGGGAAACTATTGGAGCTTGACTGGGAAGTGATGCCACATCCCCCATACAGCCCTGATCTAGCACCATCTGATAACCATTTATTTCGAAGTTTGCAAAATTCTTCGAATGGTAAAACTTTCACAAATGACGATGACCTTCACTCGCACCTGATTCAGTTTTTTGCTGATAAGGACCAGAAATTTTATGAGCGCGGAATCATGCAGCTAAAAGAAAGATGGCAAAACGTCATTGAGCAAAATCGAAAATATATAATTGATTAAAAACTATTCTTTGTTTAAAAAAAAGTGTTTTATTTTATACTACAAAACCGAAAGTACTTAGTTGCCAACCCAATACAAAGAGACGACGAATAACAGAATTATCGTATAGATTCTTTGACAGTCGTACAGTAGATTTTCCACCACGATTTCCGGATTATGTCATTTAATCACATCTAAAAAAAATAAATCGTTTTCATACAATAGAAGTTACGGAAACTATCCGAAATGTTTGTGGGATAATTACACCACAAAATTTAAAGAACGTCTTTAATAAAATGAAAGAAGAGTAGTGTTATACACATATCGATGATGAAAAAGCCCACTTTCAATATATATTGTTTCTGGTTTCTATTATTAAATTGTTTATTTTTCAACTTAGATGTTTGTATGTAGTTATTTCTAACCTAGCTTGTCAACGATGTCTCGACTCAATTATACTGCCAACTTAACTTTGTAAAAAAATAATTTTATAGCTTTCTAGTGTGTACAAAATTTTCATTAATTGGTATAACAACACACTGGTAAACATTATTAACTTGAATCATATATCAAATTTTATGTCATCAAATGTCAGGACGCCTAACACCAACGCGAAATATGAACATATTTTGAAATTAATTTTTGGTAAGTCTTAATATTTAAACATCTCTATATTTGATTAAATATTACTTAGCTACATTTAAGTTATTACTTGTTGCACGGAGAATATTAAAAAAGTAAGTTCTGCTTGATAATTAAAAAAAACATTTATGTTCAAGCTATTTTATTTAGATTAGATCTTACGTACATAAACTACTTTCTAGCAGAACAAGGTATAAGAGTAGTTAGTTTTCTTAAAGTTATATAACGAGGCATCAACTTTGTATTGGGTTGGCAACTAAGTACTTTCGGTTTTTACTGACAGAGAGCGTTGCTTTATTTTTTGTATAACGTATGTTAGTGCTGTACTTTACCGTTTGTCGCGTGATACTAGTCACATTGACGTAACTTCAGAAGCAAGTAGTGCGTGATTTTTATTAAAACTATTAGTTGTGGGTTAATTTTAAATGGAGTGCAGAAACGAACATTTTCGACATATTTTACTATTTTATTTCCGTAAAGGAAAGAAAGCTGCTGCGGCTCACAAAAAGATATGTGAAGTTTATGGTGCTAATTGCTTAACAGAGCGCACGTGTCAGAATTGGTATAAAAAAAGCGGTTCTGGAGATCTTTCCCTCAAAGATGAGCAACGTTCTGGTCTTGGGCTAGTTAAGAAGCTTGATATTTGGGTACCTCACGAATTGAAAGAAATTCATTTAACACAAAGAATCAATTTTTGCGATATGCACCTTAGACGAAATGAAACCGACCCTTTCTTAAAAAGAATCATCACTGGTGATGAAAAATGGGTCCTGTACAGTAACATAGTTCGAAAACGATCATGGAGCAAACACGATAAACCAGCTCAAACCACATCGAAAGCTGAATTGCATCCAAAAAAGATCATGCTGTCAGTTTGGTGGGATTACAACGGTGTTGTGTTTTTTGAGCTGCTTCCAAGGAACCAAACGATCAATTCTGATGTTTACTGTCAACAATTAATAAAACTGGATGAAGCAATCAAAGAAAAACGGCCAGAATTGTCAAATCGGAAAGGTGTAGTTTTCCACCAAGATAATGGAAGGCCTCACACATCTTTGGCAACTTGTGGGAAACTATTGGAGCTTAGCTGGGAAGTGGTGCTACATCCCCCATACAGCCCTGATCTAGCACCATCTGATTACCATTTATTTCGAAGTTTGCAGAATTCTTTGAATGGTAAAACTTTCACAAATGACGATGACCTTCACTCGCACCTGGTTCAGTTTTTTGCTGATAAGGACCAGAAATTTTATGAGCGCGGAATCATGCAGCTGAAAGAAAGATGGCAAAAGGTCATTGAGCAAAATGCAAAATCTATAATTCATTAAAAACTATTCTTTGTTTAAAAAAAAGTGTTTTATTTTATACTGCAAAACCGAAAGTACTTAGTTGCCAACCCAATAATAAATATGTATATTAATGCTTGTTTGTAGTAATACTACATAATTCGAAGTCAATTTAAGACTCGTTTAATTAACTTCTTTAACGAGACAACACAAAAATGCAAAATTATTAGTATTAAAAGTTATCGCCTAAATATGAAAAGTTTAATTAGTTCGTTATATTTCGATAATTATACTTTGTAATTTGAAACACTTCCCTTTTGATATTATTGGCTTGTTAATTAACCGGATAAATGTATCATACACTAGGATGGTATTCCCGCAAAAATTGAGACTTGTTATTGTATATGAATAAAGGCTCGCGTATTGTCATTTTCAAAGGTTTTAGAAACAATTTTGAGATCAGAATTTGCCTAAATCTTTCTACTTAAACCTAAGAGATTGCAAAAGTAGAATTATCAGGCCAAAATGCAAATTTTTGGATGTGTAAATGGATTATCTTTAAAATTTCTATGATTTTGCTCAAAAAAAGTAATGAGTTTGTATCCTGCTAGTTTAAAACTACCTAAGAAGGCTAAATTCATAATTTTTTATTTTGAACATTTTTTTCCAGGGTTCTAAAAGCAATATAATGTCAAAATTTATCTAGCTCTTTTGGCGTAAGACAATAAAAACAAATTGAAAAACTGTCAAAACGTAAAGTTTTGGCTGTTAAATGGATTGTCTCTAGTTTGAATGATTTTGCTCTGAACAGTCCTTATTCTATTAGTTCAGAATTCATAATTATTTTCCTACGTATTACAAAGAGTAAATTAAAAAATTCTTTTGTCGAAATTCAATTTTTTCAACAAACTTGTTATTTTTGAAAAGTTATTGTATATTAATAAATGCTCATTTGCTGATATTTTGGAAGGTGCTAAAAATAATTTTGATATCAAAATTTATCTAACTCTTTTGTCTTAATTCCGAGAGAATGAAAAACTTGAAAATCCATCTTTAAATGTAACGTTTTATATATTTAAATAGATTATCTCTAAAGTTTGAATGGTTGTGCTATAAAAGCTCATGAGTTTGAATTCTGCTGGTTCATAACTATACTTTTACACTACGATTTTTACGAAATTGAATTCAAAACTTTTTATTTTGACGAAAGTCTAAATCGCAAAAATTGGTATTATTGGTATTTTTGAAAAGTTATTAACAAATGATCGTTCTACTGACATTTTTTGAAGGCCCTTAAATGACTTGGAGGTCTAAGTTGAGCAGACTCTCTTGGTTTAATTACCAAAGAGAATGAAAAACTGACGATAGAACAAAATGTGGACTTTTGAGTGAATAAACGTATTATTTTTAAAGTTTGAATGATTTTGTTATTAAAAAGTAGTGACTTTGTAATCTGATGGTTCAGAACTACTGTTTTACATACTACAATGCCTAAATCAAAATTTTTTATTATGACGAAAAACTCACCTTCTCGTAAATTATAATGACAATATGTGAATTTTGGTCGTGTAAATGGATTATCTTTTAATGTTTGTATGATTTTATTATTAATAAGAGAAAATTCGTATTCTGCTAGCTCAGAACTTCTGTTTTACGTATTACGAAACTTTCTATTTTAATGACAAATTTTTTGAGAGGTATTACTGGAAAAAAATTGGTGTTTTTGAAAACTTATTGTTCATTAACAAATAATAATAATAACAGTTTTCATATGCCAACATTTTCGAAGGTGTTAAAAATGATTTCTATGTCAACTCTTTTGACTTAATCCTGTGGAAATGAAGAAGTCATTGCAAAATATTAGCTTTTCAATGTGAATAGTTTATCTCAAAATTTGAATTATCTTGTTATAAAAAGTAGTGGGTTTGTACTCTATTAGTTCAGAATTACTTGTTTATGAACTACGAAGATGAAAGTCAACATTTTTTTGTTTTGAGGAAAATGCTGTGATTTTATGTTTATGAAACTATACTCGAAAATGTAGTGAGATAATGCATAGAAGTGCTCTTAAGTAAGTTTTTTATTTATCATTAATTACATGAATGAAAGCAATTAAGAGTAATAAGTAAAAGTTTATTACACCACATAAGTTTTCCTAAAATCGGTTATTGAAGCCGAAACAGCCAAGACAAGTTTTGAAGAAATTTCCTTTCCTTTGCGTGTATCTTTCGAAAATATTTTTGTATCACATGAATATCGACCCATACCCCTATTTATACTACATCCGTTCTTTATTTTTTATTGACATTCACCGTATTTCTCTGGTATTTTATTGGATATATCCAATGTTAACGTGGTTTTAATAGGTTGTGGAATTAACTTTTATGGTAAGCGTAAGAAATCGATCAATTACTTTTATAGACACGCCAAGTGTGTCATTTTTTTATTTAGACACTGCTATATTAATTAAATAAAATTATTGTACATATAAGACCATAGTTGGATGGAAGTGGTTTTGTTGGTAAGTGACTTGACTATAAGTTCATCTCGAACATCTATGACATTCTTTTCGACTCCAGTTCTACTTAATTGTTATAAATGAGTATTTGGACGTTACTTAAGGGTAATAAGAGAGGGCAGCCCTAGTGATATTCCGACTGTAATGGACCTAACCTGCTTTGTTGCAAATCTGTAGACCTTGAACTACTATTAGGCGTATTTCTGTTAGTATGATTGGTTGAATCAAATCTTGTATTAGTGACCGCTATATAAAAGTAGTATCATTGGTTAACCGATATCTACACTAGGCGTTCTTTAGGGTAATGTTTTTGGGATACTACTTTCCATATTCTCCATAACCAAATTGCGGGATTATGTATTAAAAAAAGATTTTATTCACATCTGCCTTTTTGTTAGAACTGTTAACTTATTAGTTAACTTATCAGTAATTTAAGATTACCTTTATTATAGAATTTAAAATTTATATCTCATTTATTGCACGATACTGATGATCAACAGTTCTGTAATCGTCTTCCTAAAGGTATTTTGATTTTTGTGTTGTGATGTGGTATTCAGATGTTATCCAAACTGCTATCTCGATCTTGCGCATTTTACTATATCCTGTATTCCGAATTTGTTTCTTATAATGTTGCCTTTTAGTCTGCGCGTAACATCTTGGATAAGTCTAAATACCTAAGTCTGGTGCTCTCATCATTCTTGTGATTATTGTAGTGTCCGCCTTTGTCTTGAAGCATTTATTGAAATGAGCCTGATACACATTAAAAAAAATGTATTTCTTCATGATATTTTTTGAAGATAATCTTCAATCCTTCTTGTTTTGATAACTTGTGTTTCAATTCCTTTTCTAAGTTGTTTATATTTAAAAATGAAGTGAATTTAATAATTCGATGATTTAGAACTGAGAAAGAGTAAAAAAGTACATAAGAGATTGTTAAATTTTATCACTTCTAACATACTTTCGAAACATTTATATCATTTACGCATTACATTCATATAACGTCTTATACTCGTATGCGTGCAATTGTATGTATATAAAAGTTTTATTTTGTTTAAATATTGATTCAAGTTTAGTTTGATGTATGGTAATTGATTACCAAATTAAGACTATAAAGAAATCTTGTAACGTTAGTAATATACACTATAAATAAAAAATAAATATTTGAGGATAATTTAACAAAGAGCATAGAAAGGCTAAAATTAGCGTATAATTCAAGTAAATATTTGATGGTGATTTTATTAAAAGGTACAGAAAGTTTAAAGATGTATCGATACTTAAGTATTCAGTATTTAATGCTGATTGCCTTTACTTTTGTTTGCGTTTTCATTTTATTTTATTACAATAATTTTTATTTTTCAATCGTTTTATTAGATGTTTCCAAATATTTCTTATTAATTCTTGTCTCTCAATACCTACGTTGAACCCTCGATCAAACGACATTATTCGAAAACATCAGCAAGAAAGGAAAAGACAGTCTCAAAATTGGTAAAATATATTGGATAATAAGACATCGTTCACATTTTTCGAAAGAAAATGCTCTTATATAATAATACAATATATTGGAGTCAGTTTTGACATATAGATGTTTGCTTTGCGACTGTGCTGCTATATTCAATGTCGAAAATATTCAAGTTTCAAAATAAACTGCTTAGATGTAAAGGGTTTTCCAATAAGGACATGACAACTTTTTTTCAAAATAAAATGCAGACCATTTGAGATATTTCAAAAACTTTATTATTGGGTTGAAGTACAATCAAAACATTTATGAATGGAACTCGACTTCGTTCATATGGCGACCGCGGGCACGTTTGCAGCGCTCGATTCGTTGGATCCAATTTTCTATGACTCGGCCACACAATTCGACCGAAACGGCTGCTATTTCGCGTTCAATGTTGGCTCTGAGCTCTTCCAACGTTGTCGGCTTGTTGGCATAGACCAATGACTTGACGTAGCCCCAAAGAAAAAATCTAGAGGCGTTAAATCGCACGAACGAGGCGGCCAATCGACTGGTCCATTTCTTGAGATAACACGCTCATCAAACTTACTCTTCAATAAATCGATTGTAACGTGTGCTGTGTGGCTTGTGGCACCGTCCTGCTGAAACCACATGTTGTCCAAGTCCATATCTTTCAATTCGGGCCAAAAATAATCGGTAATCATGGCGCGATAACGATTACCATTCACAGTAACGTGACGATTATTATCGTCGACGAAAAAATATGGCCCTATGACGCCGCCGGCATGCAAACCGCACCAAACAGTTATTTTTGTGGATGAAGTGGTGTTTCATGAACAACATGTGGATTTTCACCCGACCAATAACGCATATTTTGCTCATTGACGAACCCATTGAGCCAAAAATGAGCTTCGTCACTGAAAATGATTTTGCGCTGAAATTGATCATTTTGGCGCATCTTTTCCAGAGCCCAATCGGCGAACGTACGTCGCTTCAAATGGTTCATCGGCTTCATCAATTCTTGAGTCAACTTGATCTTGTATGGGTGTAAACCAAGATCCTTATGGTCTGGGCGATGCGCCGTGGAATTGACTGATTTGGGTCATTTGCTACGAACGTTTCAACGGCAGCGATATTTTCGACACTTGGACCAACCCGTTGTCTCACTGGCACGGCAACATCACACAACGAATATGTAGACTCAAATTTTTGCACTAAACTTGTTACTGCCTGTCTACTAGGGCGAGAATTACGACCGAAAATCGGAGTTAACGTTCTTAAAGTAGCGGTCACCGACTCCGAATTTCTGTAGTAAATTTTTATAATTTGTAGACATTGTTCGTTCGTGCACTTTACCATGATGAAAATGTTAAGTTTACTGAATAAATTGACAGTGACAGTTCGATGATTAGTGAAAGGGTGCGTTCACAAATTGAATTAAAAGTTGCCAAGTCCTTATTGGAAAACCCTTTATTATAGATGTTGGTTCGTTAGAAATATAAAAATCCACCAAGATCTTTAAATTTTTCTGGCTATAGATGAAATAAGATCAAGTAGTCATTACAGTTTGCAGATAACAGTAATTCGACAAAAAAACCTTAAAAAGAGAAAATACTTTTGAGTGTCAAAGCGATAGTAGAGGATTGTGCAGTGCATTGGTTTTCTTAAGTTCAGTTCTAAGGAGAGCTGTTGGTTTAATTTATTTCTAGTCAATAATTTTTGGATGTTGGGAATACTGTTAATCAATAGATGGCGAGAAGGGATGTATATAAATTAATGGATATTAAAAAGTAACAAATGTATAAACAACCTCCAGGCATTGCCAAAATCAAAACTAAAATCTCACAAAATCGAGTGCGATTTGTGTAATTAGAATAGAAAAAATAGAAAAAAACATGAATTATGGAAGCGCCAAATTTAGCACAGCGTAATGGTTGGAAATAAAACTGAGTTTGCGAACTAACGCAAGAGTGTATGAACTATGATGGCCCTAAAATAAGCTATGTAGTAAGAGCTATAAGATCTAGAAAGAATGGATGCCAAAAGGAAGCGAGAAAGACCTACAAGAAAGTGGAGAAAGAGGAGATATTGGAATACCGAGCAAGTGAATGAAAAAGAGGAGAAAAAGCCAAAGATAGAAAATGTGAGGATAGTCATCCAGTAATAAGCATAAATGTGTCTGTATATAACATGTAGATGTAAAAGAATGAATGGTGTACAGCGGGTAAAAGAGTCACAAACTTGGGGTAGGGTGGTTGCCCAAAATATGCAGAATAGTCTTATGAAAATAGTTACGGACCTATTTTCATAAGACTATTCCTCCGGAGACACGGGGGATTGTTTGAGCTTTTCTTACTTATCCCATGTGTTCTGTCATATAAGTATACAGACTTGTTCATTCTAGAATTAGATATGCGCTGTCCACAAGTGGAAAGAGTGCAGTTAGGTTAAAGCGCGCGAGAAAGGAGGGTAGAATATCTCTCACTGGCAGTTTCGTTTTCTCCCACTTTTGAATTGCAAACAACTTCCCCTACTTTCTCGCGTTCATTGACAATACGTACCTACATTTCTGAATTGTATAAATTATTTGATGCATTTTATTTGAATCTTTTAATAAAATGCAACATGGCTATTTTCTTGAAATGTTTTGCCGTTTGGCGTGAAACTAATAAAATATTCTTGAAATAAATGAAATAGAAAATTCTAAAAATTAAAAAGATTTTCAAACATGGCTATTTTCTTGAAATGTTTTGCCGTTTGGCGTGAAACTAATAAAATATTCTTGAAATAAATGAAATAGAAAATTCTAAAAATTAAAAAGATTTTCAAACATGGCTATTTTCTTGAAATGTTTTGCCGGTTTGGCGTGAAACTAATAAAATATTCTTGAAATAAACGCGAGAAAGTAGGGGAAGTTGTTTGCAATACAAAAGTGGGAGAAAACGAAACTGCCAGTGAGAGATATTCTATCCTCCTTTCTCGCGCGCTTTAACCTAACTGCACTCTTTCCACTTGTGGACAGCGCATATCTAATTCTAGAATGAACAAGTCTGTATACTTTGTAGTAGACATTCAGTGGTTAGTGTACGATTTTACGAATTTTCGATATATTTATTTACTTTAACATTGAATTGGCTAACATGCATTTCATGTATGGTCGTGTTAATGGGAATGCCAGAGAAGCATTGCGTGGTCATATTGACCTTATCCCAATCGCAACATACTTTAAATTCGTGTTTTTGTCAGACTGCGCCAAAGATTGAGTAATACCGATTTTGGAAACAGTCCTAAGGTTCCGGGAACCTAAGGTTAGTGCCCATCTCTGAGACAGAAAAAGCAATTTCAGTACGGGTAGGGCAAAATTAGGAGACGAGTTGACGGGGAATATCAGCTGAGGTAAGAGTGCTCCTCTTGCTTGGAGAATCCTTCTCCAGCAGCATCTATGTGCAAGGATTGTACTCCCTAGAACCACATAATCGTTTTTTGCTGCTGGTTTTTACGCAAAGTGCTGTCTATTATTTTGCATCCAATATTTGTTTTTACTGATGAGACCGAGTTTATACGAACTGTAGATTTTAATTTACACAATATGCGTGTGTGGGCCGTCGAAAATCCCCATACTATTGCTGCTTCCTTAAACTCCCTGTAGAACACAGTGGGTGGCCTTTTAGATGGCATTTTATTAAACGAGAAGCAACAAGTGTGGTTCCAGCATGATGATGCTCCAACGCATTTAAGCTTTTGATCGTACATGGGTAGTAGGAGGAGGCGGATCTGTAACATGGCCTGCGAGATCACCTGATTTAAATCCCTTTGATTCTTTTCTTTGGAGATATTTGAAAACTTTTGTGTATTATGCCTGCAAATGATTTGGAGGAGCTGCAGCAAATTAGAACAGGAGTGTGACAGATTCTGAGTCTAGGTGGAGGTTTCCGAAAGGGTTCGATAATCCTTGCGGCAGAGATGTCGTAGCTGCTGTGGAATGAAGGAAGGGCACTTTGAACATCTCATTTGACTTTTGCTTTTGTTTGTACATAATAAGAAATTGGTGTAAACTTAAAATGTTTCGTACCTCCATTTATGTATGTATTGAATCATACTAAAATTCTTCAAATTTTGTGACACAATTTTGAATACACGGTATTTCTATAATAAGAAGTCTTAAACTTTCGTTTAGTTATAATATTATCAGGAATTCCTTATAATATATTCAAAACAATCTTGTAAACTTCCAGTGGGAAACCCTCCAGTTTACTTTCGTTTTCTAAGAATCGGACAAGACTCAACGGATGTCCTTCTCAGAACGAAATTACTGTTATAATTGGATTACGTTCGTTGGAGCGTACGTTTTTCTTTTCAATTCAGAGAGGTAGAACCGGTCGTCTTTATGTAACCGAGGTTTATCAGTTATATCACCGTACACCGGTACGTCAGGTAGATAAACACTACGTAGATGACGTTAACCTCTCCCAGTACAGTACGTTTAGTGTTTTGATTGCCCCTACACTAAAGTTTAATATGTGCGCGAATAGAGATGATCGTCCAGAAGAAGAATACTGTAAGTAGTTTCATTCTTGTACACGAGAAATATTAAAATGTATGTTTACAAGACCGATAGGTAAACTAATAAACGCAACACGTGGTCTGATCGACTCACTGAATTGAATAATTGATTTTAGAAGTTTCTCTAAGCATGCGTAAAGTATACGTTTTCTATTCATGTTAGTGCTGTCGTTTAGATTTATGTCTTTGTTTGTTTATTTACTTTTATCCTAGGGAAATTGACGATTTACGAATTCTGTTGCTATTATGTGTTTACCCACACCGATTTAGGTTAAAAAGTTGACTAATTCTTTGGTGAAATGTGTTCTAGGTATATCGTTATCTTGTTTCAGATAAATTAATAAATATATACACTTTTGTATATTTTTGTCTTATCTTGTTTGCTTTGTTTCCAGTGTAATACACATATTTAAGTAGTTACTTAGTACTTTATTCATTTTTTTTTACTAGAGATAAATACTACTTGATGAATCATGTTTTATCACCTCTATCGGATATTAAGAAAGGAATTGGAAAAAATTTCCAACTTTTTCACTTAAAATCAAACCATTTTTCTTTATTTTATTTCCTCTGACGTTAAATAAGTCTGTCTAACATTTTTATTGATGAATCAGAATTTTCATAGAATTCTTTGTTAACTTTTACGTTAGATAATCAATTATTGATTTTCAAATTTGTTTATTGATTATTTTTTACAAATATTTTTTTTTCGGAAAATTTCAAATCTGCAGAAGTATTTTTAGTACGTTAAAAGGTGGAAAGGAAATTACTAAAAAGATAATTGTGGACGTAACTGAATGCTATTATAGCTTAATCGAGACTTCTACTTTTGTAGCTGTCCTTCAAATTTTGTAGAAATAATATTCAATACAAATAGGGCAATTATAGGAAATAATCTGAACACCATTGGGGGAGGGGGGCGTACATAAATATTTTCTTAATATGTTATATATATTATACACACACACACACACACATATATATATATATATATATATATATATATATATATATACAGACTTGTTCATTCTAGAATTAGATATGCGCTGTCCACAAGTGGAAAGAGTGCAGTTAGGTTAAAGCGCGCGAGAAAGGAGGATAGAATATCTCTCACTGGCAGTTTCGTTTTCTCCCACTTTTGTATTGCAAACTACTTCACATGTTAGAGGTTTTACGTCAACTACTTCAGATATTTGTTTACTAGAATAAGAAGGTTCACGCGAGAAAGTAGGGGAAGTTGTTTGCAATACAAAAGTGGGAGAAAACGAAACTGCCAGTGAGAGATATTCTATCTTCCTTTCTCGCGCGCTTTAACCTAACTGCACTCTTTCCACTTGTGGACAGCGCATATCTAATTCTAGAATGAACAAGTCTGTATACTACTGTGGGGCTCTAGGTTGGTCTGACTGTCAGTGACATCTGTGCCAAATGTCACATCAAAATAATCATTAGTGTTTAGTATACACTTGTCTTTCTGAAGTACAACAAGTGCATTCAGCGATTTTTACAATGAGTGAAATTATTCAACAAAGGAGTTCCATTAAATTTTGTGTACGGAATTAAATTTCTGGTGCCGAAACGTTCAGAATGTTGCAAAAGGCCTTCGGTGATAATTGTTTGTCGCGAGCAAATGTTTTTGATTGGTACAAATTATTCAAAGAGGGTCGAGAACGCGTTGATGACAAACCACGTCCAAGACGGCCATCAACATCAACTGATGATCAACACGTTAATAGAATCAAGGAATTGGTGCTTGAGAATCGACGATTAACAGTTAGAGACCTTACTGGCATCGCTGGAATATCGGAAGGATCAGTGAAAACTATTTTGAAAGATCATTTGGGCCTAAGAAAAGTGAAAGCACGATTTGTTCCAAAATCACTCAATTTTTTCGAAAAACAGCGTCGCGTTGACGTCTGTGAAACAATGCTTTCCGACTATCAAGACAAAATGAAAGGCATCATAACTGGAGATGAGACTTGGATCTACGCTTATGACTCGGAAACAGACGATCAATCGGCCGAATATCGTATCAAAGGTGAGCCGAAGCCCAAAAAACCACGTCAAAGCAAGTCAAAAATCAAGGTTATGTTGATAGTTTTCTTCGATTATCGAGGTGTGGTGCACTCTGAATTCCTTCCAATCGGCCAAACTGTCATCAAAGAATACTATTTGAGTGTTATGCGTCGTTTGCGCAATGCTATTCGTAAAAAGAGACCAGAATTATGGGCCGACAACTCTTGGTTTTTGCACCACGATAATGCACTGTCGCATACTGCATTAATTCTTCGTGAGTTTTTCGCCAAATTTTCAACCAATATCGTGCCGCAACCACCGTATTCGCCTGATTTAGCTCCGTGTGACTTCTGGCTATTCAGCAAACTCAAACGACCGCTCCGGGGAAACCGTTTTGAGTCAATTGAAGACATTAAACGTGAATCGCTACGCGCATTGAAGGCTATTCCTAAAATTGATTTTAACAACTGTTTCGAGAATTGGAAGAAATGTTGGCACAAGTGTATTGGGGCCCGGGTGGATTACTTTGAAGGGGACGAAATAGATTTGGAAGAATAAATTAAGAATTTAAAAATTATGAACAAAGTCTTACTATTTTTTGCCCACAGTAGTATATACATATATATATATATATATCAATCGTAGCTTGAGCATTGTTTTTAATCCATTACAATATTCAATAAGAATTAAGCTATTAGGAAATAATCCGAACACCTTTAGCGTACATGAATATTTTCTTATGGTCTAATTGGACGTTGTCCTGTTGATAATAATATGCAATAATATCGATAGCAAGTATTTTAAGTGTTCACGCTTCCAACATCTTGAGCATGCTAATATAAGCAGAACTCTTTGTCTGCAACGGTCAGGTGAATGATAGACCTACTCATGTAACCGCTTCAGACAAAGAGTTCTCAGTCACAGAATGTCAACATGCATCCCCATACAATAATGCGGTCCCCCATTGTGTTTTACCGTGGGATATATATATATATATATATATATATATATATATATATATATATATATATAAATGTTAATTAGAAAATTAATAAATTGAAATTTTAAACTAACTTCAAATATGGTAATAGATAACCTCGAAAATTCCCAAATTATCAGCCAGAAGTCGTAAGACACTTGTAGCATTCGCCCATTGGAGCTCTCTTCGCTTTGCTTTTTGGTTCGTAAATTTGGGCTTGTGTTTTAAAACACTTGTTATTTAATATACCACAATTATATTGCATTAGATTAGAATTCAAAAGGTTTATTTATTTAGGAATATGTGCATGTCTATGCGCTCTATTAAAGTCATTTAATGATGTAATTAAGACGATAAAAGTTCTTCATAGAATTAACATATTTTCCAGACATTTCGTAATTTTAAAATCAAAAGAGCATACATGCCTATGTTTTAAATTAACATTTATTCAACGGAACAGTTGCAAATAAATCTAATATACGTATTTACATACGTAATGTGTGTGCAGATTGATTGATAAAGCGTATTGATTGTCCAAACGCCATGATTATACAAACAAGCATGCATATGGTAACTGTTCTGCGCATCAACAAGTGTTCGCTTGAATTTTATATCTGTTTCAGTTTCGTTTTTTTTCTTTACTGTTAGATACATACAACGTGTAGAAAAGCATGCGATTAAACGTATTATCGCTTAATGTATTATAAATAAATCAAGGTTGCAATGTAAATAACAAATTATATATTTCTTTTGTTTTTAACGTTGAGGGAATGGCGTTGAAATTGAAATATTTAACACACAAGTATTGTACAATATAGTTATAATCTATACCCACCCTAAAATATAGGCGAACGAGGGGTATGTCATCTGGAGACCATGTAACTTCAAGCCAGACATAAACGACAATAAACAAACTGTGAATTTACAGGCTAACCACGCTAATATATTCACGAATATTCGCACAAGTCTACCAATCGATTTTTATGTAAATTAATGGAAACCATAAAAAAATTAACAAAACGCGATTATTCCGATTGAAACACTGAGAAATCTTAAATTCATACTAATATGTTGCTTGTAAAATATTTATAACACACTAGGAAGTGAAACACTAGCGTGCGACAAGTGGGCAAGTGTTATAGCAGTAGCGGTGGCAGTGACGGCGACGGTGGTAAAAATTCTTCACTCCACCCACACCGGTTTCGGATCCAAAGTCGTCTCACCGTGGTTTCAAGCGTGTGATGCGATGCGTTCGACGAAAACAGATCATCACTAATGCAGTGATTTATTTTTATTCTTGGAGGCGTCGTCTCTCGCCAACCGGTCGAAGTTTCCCGTTACGAAACCGTATGCGATTCCCCTTATGTGTTTATATGTGTGTGCGTGAGGGTTTCGGGTGTTTGGAGTCCCGATGTCCACGCGCATTTCTGGCTTCCGCTTCATTTAATCTCCTGCTCGTGTAATACTAAGAAAACATACATAAATATTACGTATGGAAGTAAATACACATACGTAACAAGATTTTTTTATTCATATACAGTCCGTTTCCTTAAATTAAAAATTTAAATTGCAATTGAACTGGTTTTATACTTTACATATACGAAAATTTTTATTACTTTTAATATTGAAAAAATTATTCTATGTAACTCTTTTAAGCGTACTCTTAAGTTTCTATTTCGGTAATTACGGTAATATTTTTTTTTATTTATTAACTTTCTAAATTTATATATATATTGGGTTGGCAACTCAGTACTTTCGGTTTTTACTGATAGAGAGCGTTGCTTTATTTTTTGTATAACGTATGTTAGTGCTGTACTTTACCGTTTGTCGCGTGATACTAGTCACATTGACGTAACTTCAGAAGCAAGTAGTGCGTGATTTTTATTAAAGCTATTAGTTGTGGGTTAATTTTAAATGGAGTGCAGAAACGAACATTTTCGACATATTTTACTATTTTATTTCCGTAAAGGAAATAAAGCTGCTGCGGCTCACAAAAAGATATGTGAAGTTTATGGTGCTAATTGCTTAACAGAGCGCACGTGTCAGAATTGGTATAAAAAATTCCGTTATGGAGATGTGCAACGTTCTGGTCGGCTTACTGAAGTTGATGATGACCAAATCAAAGTCATAATTGAAGAGGATCGTGATATAACTTTTCGAGAGGTTGCGGAGAGGCTACATGTATCGCACACAACAATTGAAAAACATTTAAAATGTCTTGGGCTAGTTAAGAAGCTTGATATTTGGGTACCTCACGAATTGAAAGAAATTCATTTAACACAAAGAATCAACTTTTGCGATATGCACCTTAGACGAAATGAAACCGACCCTTTCTTAAAAAGAATCATCACTGGTGATGAAAAATGGGTCCTGTACAGTAACATAGTTCGAAAACGATCATGGAGCAAACACGATAAACCAGCTCAAACGACATCGAAAGCTGAATTGCGTCCAAAAAAGATCATGCTGTCAGTTTGGTGGGATTACAAAGATGTTGTGTTTTTTGAGCTGCTTCCAAGGAACCAAACGATCAATTCTGATGTTTACTGTCAACAATTAATAAAACTGGATGAATCAATCAAAGAAAAACGGCTAGAATTGTCAAATCGGTGGTGTAGTTTTCCACCAAGATAATGCAAGGCCTCACACATCTTTGGCAACTCGTGGGAAACTATTGGAACTTGGCTGGGAAGCGATGCCACATCCCCCATACAGCCCTGATCTAGCACCATCTGAATTCTTTAAATGGTAAAACTTTCACAAATGACGATGACCTTCACTCGCACCTAGTTCAGTTTTTTGCTGGTAAGGACCAGAAATTTTATAAGCGCGGAATCATGCAGCTGAAAGAAATATTTCAAAAGATCATTGAGCAAAATGGAAAATATATAATTGATTAAAAACTACTCTTTGTTTAATAAAAAGTGTTTTATTTTATACTACAAAGCCGAAAGTATTTAGTTGCCAACCCAATATATACATATATATATATATATATATATATATATATATATATATATATATGTATATATATATATATATGTATATATATGTATATATATATATATATAATATATATAATAAGTTAAAACTTACAAATAAATAATGGCTTCCATATTAAAATTAAATATTACAGAATATACTGTCTTGATACTACAAAACTACCAAAATTTACACAAAATGATAGCACAACTTTACCTGGGAAAACTCAGTAATATACTAAATCGAGTACAGCCAAGCAGGTATAAAAGGATCGGGTCATAGGCAATTACAGGTATAAAAGTAATTAAGAGCAGTGTATTGAGTAGTTGCTAGTATAGGAACATTGGGTCAGGGACAATTCCAGGTCTCCATTTGGCTAATTACATTCTGGGAAATTTCTATTTTGACGATTAAGTACATATTTATCTCTTCATTTGTTGTCCTTTATCAGAAAAAAATATCAATTAACCTGTAACCTGTATCTCAAAAACTAGAGCTGATAGAAAAAATCTGGTGGCATTTTTGGAATCAGCACATTAAAAACATCTAAAATCAGATGTTAGATTTCCGGCACCAAATTTTTTTTTTCATTTGGTTACCCTGTGTTATTCATTCGAAAAATATGTCGACATAAATATTTAACTGAATAGTGTTTAAATTTTTAAATTTAGAATTTTCAAAAAAATAAGATAGGGACGATAGTGTAACACGTGCTGATATGTTTCATATTTAAATCTAAAAATTAAAACATTAGTCACAGACGTTCAATCCTTGAACTATTTTAATAAATATTTTTTAAAATTGAAAGACTACTTGGAAATGGCAATTAATTTTATCAGATATAATCTAATCATAAATAAAAATTATATTACGAATTGATAAACTTTTATTCTTAAGCAAGATAATTAATGGTCTCATTAGTTTGTGGTACTTTGCTAATTCAATTTGTTGGAAAAGTTAAGTTTTCTTAAGAATCTAAAGCGTTTTGGATTGTTGACAGACGAGATTTTTCCTTCTTTTTAAAAAAACTAAAAAATACATTACATATACCTATTTGACGAATTACCTAACTTGATCTGTCACTTACGTAAACTTTCCACTGTTCAAATTTGCAGTTTTTATACTCTTTAGCTTATTTTAATTTGTTTTTCTTTTGCATTTGTTAATAATAGTTTTATCTTTAGACAACAAATTATGTAGACTTAAAAAATTCTAAAATAATAACTCAAGTTATTATTAAGGGTTAAGGGTTTTATACCATTAAAACCCTTAACCATTGTACTTTCCTATAACACAAAATACGTTTTCCAATCGCCTTACTCCATACAATGTTCAGATGTCCTTAATAAACCAGTTTATTGTTAGACCCAATAATTTTCTCGACGATTGAAACATTATCTCTAATAGTAGCCCTTGCAGTATGAACAGCATAATTCTTATAAGTTTTGAAATTACATACTTTTTTATATTCTGTGTTCAATACACATTTTTGCTCAATCTTGGAAGGCTTTCGTTGTGTTCCTATTATAAAATCTACACACGAAAATAATTTACAAAGTTCGGTCAATAATTACTATTTATACGAACAAAATTCTACTTAGATGACAGTTAGAATTTCGGACTCTTTGATAATAGCCGCATTCTAGTCTCAGTCCCATTATTAGTGATCTTCCAGCTGTATGAACATGTGTCAACATTCAGCAACAAGCAGCTTCCTACGACTCATTGTTGCGTCATATTGCAAAACTTTCCTAGTACTCTTTGTATGCCACAACTTGGCGTATTTTTTTAGGATCTTGGTTTAAAAGCATACAAAATTCAACTCGTTTAATAATTGAAAGCGGTCGACTTTTCGAATCGTCATCATTTCAGTCTTTGGGCTCTTGAAAAGCTTGAAGAAGATCCACTATTTTCGACCCAAATTTTGTGCAGTGATGAGGCTCATTTCTGGCTTAACGACTGCTTCAATAAGCACAATGGCCGTATTTAGAATGAAGAGCAATCTGAAGTAGTTCAAGAGCTGCAATTACATCCAGATAAAACCCCGATTTGGTGTGGTTTATGGGCATGTGGAATCATAGGCCTATATTTCTTCAAAGACGAAGGCGACTGTAACGTAACTGTGAATGACGACCGTTATCGCGCCATAGTGACGGACTATTCTCTACCTTAAATTAAAACCCATGATCTCGATGACATTTGGTTTCAACAAGACGGTGCCACTTACGGCACAGCTCGTGAAAGCATGGCTTTATTGTGAGAAAGATTTGGTGAACATTCACTTTCACGTAATAGTGCAATGACCGCCTAGATCTTGTGATATCACACCTTTACACTTTTTCCATTGGAGCTACGTAAAGTCCAAAGTCTACATGGATCGTGAGCTACGATCGAGCACTTGAAATGCTCGATCGCGTCAACGAAATTTGGACCTTCAGAATGGACCATGTTAGGCACAGTTACGGCCACCATTTGAAAAAAATCATTTTTAAAAAACAAATGTCAAGAATGGTTCTTTTGTATGTCAATAAAGAATACCCGGTAAAATTGAATTTTTATTTTTTTGATTTTCGAAAAAAGTACCTCGATATGAATCACCCGTTTATATGTAAGTACGTTCTTAACTAAATGCAACAAATTCTAATTTAAAATTAATTTCATTTATCAGCCCAAAACATCTATCGCTTTCGTTTTACCGAGGAAATCAATTACGAGGATAGTTTGACAAGTAGTGAGAATGACACATAGGTGGCGCTCTAATTGGTAAAACAAATACACTGCAATTTAGGTTGCCTATTTATATGTTTGCATTCCGATATTTAGATAAATCGGTTGATTAGTTTATTTTTGACAGCTGATTGAAAAAGAAGTAACACGTCGTTTTGTTAAAATGGAAAAAGCAGAGTATCGTGCGGTGATTAAATACTTCGTAATTAAGGGTATGAAATGAGTTAGGAGGATGAGTTACGGGAAACATTAGGTGAATCTGCTCCATCATCCGCTACAATAAGTGGATGGGTAAATGAATTTAAACGTGTTAGAACAAGTTGTGTTGATGAAGCGCGCTCTGGAGCAGCCAAAATCGTGACTTCTAAGGAAATAATTACAAAAATCCATAATATTATTACGCAATCTCGACGACTCAAAGTGAGAGAGATAGCAGATATGGTAAACATTTCAACAGAATGCGTACACCACATTTTAATGAAAGAATTCGGCCTTTCCAAGCTTTCGGCAAGATGGGTGCCGCGATTGCTTACGATTGATCAAAAGTTCACTCGTTTGCGCATTTCCGATAAGTGTTTGGACCTTTATAAGAGGAATTCGGTTGATTTTTGTAGGCGATTTGTTACTTGCGATGAAACTTGGATATACTACAGTACACCCGAAACTAAACTACAGTCGAAACAATGGTTAGAACGTGGTTCTGCACCTTCAAAGAAAGCGTAAACCACTTTATCGGCAAACAAGGTGATGGCATCAATTTTTTGGGATTCAAAGGGCATTTTGCTCATTGATTACCTCCAGAAAGGTGCCACAATAAACGGACAAAATTATGCAGAACTCGTACAAAAATTAAATGTTGAGATTCGTGTTAAACAGCCAGGAATGGCAAAGAAAAAGATTCTGTTTCACCAAGACAACGCTCCTTCGCATACCAGCACAGTTGCGATGCCCAAAATTCACGAGTTGCATTTCCAATTAGTACCGTATGCGCCTTATTGGCCGGATCTAGTCCCTTCCGAGTTCCACCTTTTTCCAAAATTGAAAACGGCACTAGGTGGAAAGAAATTTTCGTCTAACGACGAGCTTATCATCTTCGTAAATGAGTATTTTGCAAGCCTTCCGGAATCGCATTTTAGAGATGGCATAAGGGCATTGGAGCACCGTTGGAATAAATGTATTGCTCTTTTAGGAGAATATATTGAAAAATAAAAATTATTTTGTATTTAAAAAATTCGTTTTTCTTTTCCATTCTCACTACTTGTCAAACTACCCTCGTTTATTACAATTGAAATATTTTCTCGTTCTGTTTCTTATTATTTCGTCAGCATTGTTTTTTGTTCCGTTGTAAATATACTGATAAAATTAAAATAAGAAATGTATTTATTAGGTTTGTTTAATGGTTTATTATATCTGACAAACATGTGTATCTGTCATATGTGTACTACCATAAGTAATATAATGTCAAGATTATTTAGATATTTGCGAAAGTAGTAAAGGTATTCGAGATTAAACAATACATCATATATTTCTACGAAAACATCAGTTAGATATTAGATTAGGATTTTATTAAAAAAGATATGCAAAGCAATAATTATTGTATTCGAATTGTACGGTACTAAGAAAGCTATTAAATATTAAATCATCTAATAATCAGTTAATTCCCGTATTTCCTGTTTGTATTTCACTTTATTTTTCCATCAAAACGTTTCACAATTATATTAGGTTTAGAGAGAATTATTTATTATTTATTACTTTTTTATACTTATTAAAATTTCGGTCATTTACTGTAAATATTTTAGGTTAAATGTAATTAAAACAATAAATTTAATTAATGGAATCTTTGCTTTCAGATGTGTGTTTCTAAATTGTTACATTTTTTTAAAACACTATATCCAAGATTCCAACTTATGTTCTTTGTTAAAAAGAGTGTTATAAATTAGTAGAATCAAAATTTTGAAATTTAAAACATTTATTATAAGGTGCGCAACTAAGTTCTCGCTGTTTTTTTGATGAAAATGCAACTTTATTGTGAAAAAATGTTGACAAATGAATCACTCAAAATATTGTCCATTGCTAGCGACAACTTTTTCCCATCTTTCTGGCAGAGCTCGAATACCGTCACGGTAGAAGTGTTCGACTTTTGAGGCTATCCACGATTCAAGCCATTTTGAGATGTCTTCATATGAGCGGAACTGCTGATTAGCCGACCATGTGCCATCGAACGGAACAAGTAAAAATGGGACGGCGCAATATCTGGGGAATATAGCGGGTGGGGTAGGACCTCCCATTTGAGCGTTTCTAAGTAAGTTTTAACGGGTTTGGCAACGTGAGGCCGAGCGTTGTCATGTTGTAGAATCAATTTTTCGTGCCACTGTTCGTATCGTGGCCGCTTCTCGCGCACTGCTCAGCTCAATCGCATCAATTGAGTTCGATACCGTTCTCCAGTAATGCTTTCGTTCGGTTTCAACAGCTCATAATAAATAACACCGCCCTGGTCCCACCAAATACACAGCAAAACCTTCGCAGCGTGAATATTCGGCCGAACCGACGACGTAGAAGCATGCCGGGCAGTCCCCATGATTTTGTTCTCTTTTTGGGTTACTGTAATGAATCCATTTTTCATCACCCGTAACGATGCGATGAAAAAAACCCTTCCTTTTTTGTCACTGGAGCAGTTGTTCACAGGCGGCAAAACGACGCTCAACGTCTCTTTGCTTCAAATCAAGAGGAACCCAAGTTCCTTGTTTTTGAATCATTCCCAACGCATGCAATCGCTGGGTAATGGCTTGGCGGGTAACTCCTAATGCTAAAGCAAGCTCTTTTTGCGTTTGGCACTGATCCTCATCGAGCAATGCCTCCAATTAAGCGTCTTCGAAGGTTTTTGGTCTTCCTTCACGCGAACGGTCATCAACATCGAAATCACCGTCTTTGAAGCGACGGAACCAATCACGGCACGTTGTTTCACTTAGAGCAGCATCTCCGTAAACTTTTTTTGGAGTTCTCGATGCACTTCAGCCGCCGTTTTCTTCGAATGAGAGAAGAAAAGCAACACTTCCCGCAAATGACGATTATTTGGCACAAAATCAGACATTTTCACACAACCAAAAGTATATGACGCAAAAACAAAATCACTAAAGTGTTAAAGCGGTTTGTTTACCATATGTCTAAGCTTGGTTCATGGCGTTTTGGTTATGTCACAATCGACCAGCACTTACTACTGGAGCCATCTCTTGAAAAACAGCGAGAACTTAGTTGCGTACCTAATATATATACGTATATATATTAATTTAACATAAGTTTATACGAGTTCTTAATATGCGCAGAAATATAAAATGAATCCATTGTAAGTGTATATATACATATAAAAAGCGAGGTTTTATATATTATTCTTACACATACATACATACTTACTTACTTAATCCTATAGACTCTTATACCTTTCGGTGTCGAGTCATGCTGGAGTCGAGTCCTCCGCTTCCCCTCTCCATATCTCCCTCCACTTTCCTCTGTTGCTCGCCAAAGCCTTTACGTTCTCCCATCCTATTCCCCTCTTCACAGCCGCCGCCCGCACTTCATCCCTCCACGTTCTTCTCGGCCTACCCCTCTTCCTCTTTCCAATCTCCCTAGCCTCAAACACCTGCCTAATCAACCTCTCCTCGCCCCTTCTCATTATATAACCCAACCACCTTAGCTGACCCTGTTCTATCGTCGTTTCTATTGGGATTATGTTTAACTTTTCCCTAAATACCTGGTTCCTAATTTTATCCATCCTCGTTTTCCCCTCTATTTTTCTCAGGAATCTCATCTCTGTGCTTGTAAGTCTACTCCTCTGCCTCTGTGTTGTTGTCCAAGATTCGCATGCGTATGTCATTGTCGGTTTTACCACTTTTCTAATTATTTCCGCTTTTACCTGTCTTGGTATTTCCTTCTTGCTTAGGAAGCTGTTCTTTATGCTGTTATATAGCCTACCGGTCTTTGCTATTCTTTCATTTATTTCGTCCTCCAGGGTTCCTTCCTTGTTTATTATCACGCCTAAGTATGTGAATCTATCCACCTGCTCTATTATCTCGCTATCTATCTGTATCCTGTGCTTCTCCTTCCGTGCTCCAATTATCATTGTTTTAGTTTTCTGTTTATTTATTTTCATATTTAGTTTCTTCAGTTCTTCATTAATAATAGTTACATTTCTTTGCAGTTGTTTCTCTGTTCTCCCTATTATCACCATGTCATCCGCATAACATAGTTCTGTCAAGCGTATACATTTTAATCTCCAGTATCCAACTGGATATACTTCTAGTCTACCTCTGCTCTGCTTAATTGCTTCATCTAGAACCAAGTTAAAAAGTAGTGGGCTCAGAATGCATCCCTGTCTCAATCCAATTTTGTTAGCAAATGATTTGGATTTTTCATTTCTTATTCTTATGTAACTCTCAGTTTTTTCGTAGAGACTTTGTATGTTTTGTATTAGCTCCCTTTCTATTCCTCTACTCCTTAATATTCTCCAAACATCTTCTCTTCTCACTCTGTCAAATGCCTTCTCCATGTCAATAAAACAGGCATGCATCTGTCCTCCAGATCTAACCGCCCTTTCTGACAGTAGCCTGAGCACAAATATCTGGTCGTTTGTTCCTCTTTCCTTTCTAAACCCACTTTGGCTCTCCTCCAGCTCGTTCTCTAAACTACTTCTAAGTCTATGCTCCAATATTCTGGCATATATTTTTCCCACCACGCTACCAAGCGTTATACCTCTAAAGTTTGCACAGTCCATGCTATTCCCCTTTTTGTATATCGGTGTTATAATGCCTATCTGCCAATCTGAAGGCACTTTATGTTCCATTCTTGCCTGATTCATAATTTCCAAAAGTTCTTGTCTTCTCTCCTGGTTCATATATTTTATCATTTCTGTCGTGATTTCATCATGTCCCGGTGCTGTACCCACCTTCATCCTCTGTATTGCTTCTATTAATTCTTCCTCCCTTATTCTTTCTGTCTGTCCACTCTCTTCCTGTGTCATATTTTGTTGTTCCTTATTTTGGTAGTCTCTCAGAACGTCTGTTTCGTTCTGCTCCAATAGTTCCTCGAAGTATTCCCTCCATCTTCCCATAATATCCTCTTCTTTAGTAAGTACTTTTCCATTTCTATCCCTTACGTTCCTCAACATATTCGCTCTCGGCCTTCTCATTTGTTTAAGTGCATTGTAAAATAGCTTCTGATTTTCTTTAAACGCTTTTGTTAGTTTGTTGCCGAAGTCTATCCATGTTTTTTCTTTACTCTCCTTTATCGCCTTTTTAGCTTCTATCCGTTTCCGCTTGTATTCGTCATAGTTTTTCTGCGATCCATCTGTCAGGTATCTCTTCCACATCCGTTTCTTATCTTTCACAATTCTTTGTATTTCTTCTGTCCACCAGGCTGTTCTTTTTCTCGGACCATTAGTTATTTTTGTAACTGAGGATACATAGAGGAAAGGGAACAGGATATCAACAGATAGAAGAGAGATGGCTAGAATACAAACAAAGTTTAATAAGGGCAGCGAAGGAAAGCTGTGGGGTTACAAAAATATACACATATGTACATACATATAATGCGCTATTGCAAGTAGAAGTAAACTGTGAATAAATATCTATTATTTTTAACCTTGTTTTGCAAAAAAAATATAAATATAAGGACATCTTCAAGGTCAGTGCTGCCTTTATTACTTTCATTTAAATTAATTATATTCCTGATGAATATTGACATTTTCTAAACATATATCTTTTATTTTAATTGTATGTCTAATGCATTTTTTTAAAATATTTCTGACATATTGGCAATCGCTTCTCGAATGCGATTTAAAGCTACTTCGCTAAATGTGAGACGATCGTTAGTGCGCCGATCATATTCTTCTAATTGACCCCAAATTAACTCAATGGGGTTAAATATATACTAGTATGGCGGCAAATGTAAAAGAGTATCTCCTTCATGACCATACTATCTACATCGTAATCTTTTTTTAACACCTTTGCTTTAAAGACTTTTAATAATTGACTTTTTGTGTAGTTATCTTCATAATAAATATTTTGTTTTCTTTTAAAAACTCCGATATTTCAGCCTTCGTATTGCTCTACTTTGGTAGTTTCTTCACCTGTCGTTAATGGTATGAAGTATTGTCCATAATAACACTTCTTTCAGGAATACTGGTAAGAGCTTTTTCGGAAACCACCCTTCAAATAGTGGTGCTGTCATATCCTCGTGATAATCATTTACAGTTTTTATGTTTTTTTTTTACTGAATAACTGCTTTCAGAACCAACATGTAAAATAATAGTTCTCGTTCCTTTGGGAGGAGGTACATCTAATAAATTGCCTGTGTGTCATCAACCTAACCTTTTTTTATGGTATCATGAGTGTCATACCAAGTTTCGTTTAGGTAATAAATAAGCTCTTCATCTCGATGGGCGGTTTATATGTCAGGTCGATTAAATATTCTGGACGTAAATTTCGTATCCTTGGTGACCCCATTATAACACGTCGTTTGTCTATTGTCCCAAATCGGAAAAAATTTTGCTTTAGTGCTCGTCATATTGTTGTTACAGAGCATTTTATTTCGGTATTTTCTTTAATTTTTTTCGTAACGTATTTAATGTGAAAATTTTACCCAGTTTGTACATATTATATATTGGTACTTTCCTTATTGATCCTTTATCATTTCTAATTCTTCTTTCCATAATACCATGCTTCACTATGTTATAAACTGTGTTCTAGCAGACATCAGACTTCGACGTTCTTTCTATAATGGCATTTTCTGTAACTCTTGCATTTTCTTCTTGTAAATTATGATTCACATTTAATAGTATTTGCTTAGCTTGAACTACCAAATCAATCTTTTTCGCGCCACTGTATACATATATATAGTCACAATTATCGTTATATATTTCATATTGCTCACTTTTCCTTTCTTCGTTCCAAGGTCTCCACATTTTCCTGTAATCAAATATATGCTTTTTCATCTTACAATTTTTATTTTGCTACTAACGAAAATGTATATGAAAATATAAATAAATGATAATAAATATAAGAAATGTTAAACTGTCATGACATTGTAATTATACGATGTTAAGTAATGATTATTAAATTGAATCCCCAGAACTAATGTACACAAATAAGCAAATCAAGTTCGCTTACTTATACACAATTAATTTAGTACTACTCTGGCTATTAAAGTAAGGAACAACTCACATTTTAGATGTATTTATGTTTCATTAAGCCCTTACCCCAGAGGTGCTATAAAAGTACTTACCTATCTACTTAGTCAAATTAAAATATCTTGAAGCTCACTATACCACGTTCAGCATTCAGATCTTTCAAGGTGTTCTACTATAATAAGCCGAACACTGTGATTAAATCTTCAATATACAGAACACGTACGAGGTATGAAGAATTGTGACTTAATTGATTTTCATTTTACATCTTTAACTGCACTTATTAAATGAATGCACTTGTAACTTTTATTACATGTAGATTATTAATCATTGAAATGTTTGTATTTTTTCTTCTCTTTTTGATTTATTTTTAATCCTTGTTTTTGTTAAAGTATTGATATACATATGTGTATATACACACGCCTGATATGGTCTGGCCAATAATTGGACTGTTGTAAATCTGTTGGACTAATAAACATTATTATTATTACGAAAAAATTAATAAATACTCTGTTCAATGAAAACGGGATACATTAACCTAATACTATTTTGTACTTTATTGAAAAGGAACCTTTTATATCTATTATTTTTATTTTTTTAGGGGAGCCGATCCGTTATGATCCAGATTTTCATGGACCATTGAAAAACCGTTCCTGTACGGATGTTATATGTTTGGCCCTTTTTTTAGCTTTTCTTGCATGTTGGGCTGGTATAGGAATCTACGGTAAGTTATTAATTACATTAAAATTATAAAAGTAACGCGAATTTTTTTAGCCTTCGTTAATGGAGATCCGGATAAACTTCTTATTCCACGAGATACGAATGGTAGTAGATGTGGTTACGATGCACATGTAATTAATAAGAAGTATCTGTTCTTCTTCGATCTCACGAAGTGCATTAGTCCGACTGTAGCATTCACAGGCTGTCAGACACCTCAAGTATGTTCATTTTTGTTTCTTTCGTAGAGTAATTACCGACTTACTCGTATATACTCCTTGCCTTCTGTGCACATAAAAATCTGAATTTAATTATAACACTTTTTTAACTCTTTTTCGGGGTTCCATGGTCTTAAAATAAATAATGTTATGATATTCATTTACGAGAAGTATAGTATGGAAGAAAATGAAAACGAAAGAAACACAGAAGAGTAAGTCTTTCATAACTGGGTATCAGAATTATATTGAAAATGAATTAGCAGTGCTTATCATTAAAACTACGACGTGTTTTGGGTAAAATTATATTCGCATTCTTACACCTATTTGAATGATAATAACGTATCTTAAAATTTTTTATGGTGTATCAAAATTTTATTCTTTAGCGAACACAATTTTTTAGCATTTAATAAATCCTCGGAAAGCAAATTTAGCCATGCGAAACCCTGCATATTAAAGCCACCCTGTACGAGAGGGCGGATTGATATATAAAGTCTTTAGAGACCTTATTGTATATCAATCAACAATGACGTTGTCAATGGGGATAGAAACAAGTTATAACCTGCAAACGGTAACTTCGAGTATCTAGTTTTATCATAAAAAGTTGAATTTTTCTGTGTATCGTCGTTGAGTGACAGTGTCATTTATTACGGCTTCGTTTTCTGAGACATGTACCAAATAACACTGGAAGAATGTGCTCCCATCGAAATTTGTTTGAAATATGTTTATGGCAACGATTGTACGGATGTGAAGTATGTTCGTCAGTGGGTTCGGCCTGCGAGTCTCTTCCGTCACGTTGAAAGTCATGCTCACTATTCTCTGCCGAGAAGCAATCAACAATTAATTTTATAAGATACTGCAAAATTTGACGATAAAGAATCGTATCCGTAGAGTAAGGTCGGAAAGAATGCTTTTCAGCAACGAAACGAAGAGTTTCGGGGTTTTCAGAAATTCAGAAACTCATAGTCGTTTCGCACCCTGATTTAACATTCTCAGATTTCTGGTTGTTCCCAAAGTTGAAAAAGGTATCGAAAGGTAAACATTTTTCATCAGACTAGTTTCATTATTTTGTCATTTCTTATTCTTATTTTATAAAGTTGGAAATTTTATATTTCAATAACCCCGAAGGAATTTTTTTAGGATGTTTAACAGTTTCTTTCGGCATTACAGAGTTCCTTCTGGGAGTTCTCACACAAAAATGATTTCATCGGTAAGCACTTATCCTAAACTAGATTATACTTGTTATCTGCTTCTGGATTTCCGGGCTGGAACCGCGTCACTAGTATATCTGCCGACGTTTCGTACCCATTTGTATGGGATATCTTCAGGGCTGAACTACTGCACTGAAACTGACTGAACTACTGCATTGAAACTGACTGAACAGTTTCAGTGCAGTAGTTCAGCCCTGAAGATGTCCCATACAAATGGGTACAAAACGTCGGCAGATATACTAGTGACGCGGTTCCAGCCCGGAAACCCAGAAGCAGATAGCATGGACCACGACCGCGATCTATAAGCTTAAGTTGATTGTTTTTATCAGTGCATTTATAGTTTTTAGCCAATTCCTTTGAGCTTGATGCAATAATGTTAAGCCAGTTTTTTTAACAGAACATTGTTATGGTTATTTCATCGTCCTTCTTTGGTTTTACTGTACCCATTTTCTAACAATGGCCTTATCATGACTTTCAAGGAACAATGTGTACAATCGACACAGTATTAGCGTTAAATGGCTGAAAGTCTTGGCACCCACCTTGTGCTGTTTGTATATCGTCAAATTATCATGCACTATTCGTCACTCGTATCTAGCAATTATTTTATTCGGCAGTCAGATAGTACTACATTTTCAATAATTGTTGTTTCTGTTTTTAATATTTCAACAGGTTGAGCGGAATATCAGGGAAAACGATACCCGCTAAACCTGGGTTTTGAATCATTTGTCCTATACGAAATCGTTATAACACTTTTAGGCAGTAAGAAGGGAAGGGACACAATTCTCCACTAGGCAATTTGAGTCTTAAAATAATTAATTACGACACTATTGTAATAGAACTATACTTTCATCTCTCGAACAGAAATTAATTTACCCGAAAGAAGAATGGTACGCTACACACCATTCTTCTTTCGGAACGATATCCGCTAAACCTGGGTTTTGAATCATTTGTCCTATACGAAATCGTTATAAACACTTTTAGGCAGCAAGAAGGGAAGGGACACAATTCTCCATTAGCCAATTTGAGTCTTAAAATAATTAATTACGACACTATTGTAATAGAACTATACTTTCATCTCTCGAGCAGAAATTAATTTATCCGAGAGAAGAATGGTGTGTAGCGTACACTTACATCGCTTTAAATCGCAATTGAATAAATGATCTATTACTATGGAAACAGTGATATGTGCAAATACACGCCAATTGCCAAATAATGGGAACAACTACTGTTGAAAAAAGTACTGACAATAATACGTGTTGATAGTTGTTTGCATGGTAGATTGAAAGCGACATGTGCTTTGGCTGTACGTCTTTCGAATAGTTTCATTTCTATTCGCGAGATGGAAGTGTAGTTCTATCACGGTTTTGTTGTAAGGCTTCGATATGACGTCTACCAGGTGCATGCAACTGTTGACGAAGCTAGATCACCTGATAAGCCTTGCTATTATATGAAACGCATCGCGGTCGGTATTTTGTTCGATATTAGTTGTTTCTATCTCTCTATACTCGTTTAGTACTGCACTAGTCTATTCATTCGAGACACTTTTGGTAACTGCTAAAGCTGTTGTGCTAAAATTTTGATAAGTAATGTCAAGATGCTCTTCTATGGTATACTTACTTCTTGTTGTTTTGTTTCCTACGTCTATTTGTGTTCTTGATGGGATGATGTACTTAATTGAAGAAAGGTTCTTAAAATTTGTTTTTGCTTTGGACAAGATACATGATAAGTAGTAGTAAAGAAAGTCCCAACTTTATATGAATATTCACTAAAGAAATCATTATCCAACTGTATAAAATACATTATTATTGTCTCAAGGTGTGTGTTGAAGAGTGCCCACAGGAGAACTACTATTACCGCAGCTGGAGTGACGCAGAGAGTTTAATATGCGTTTACGATGTGGAACCTAAAAACCATACGGAAGCTGAGAGTGCAATTGCTAATAATAATTGCGCACAATGGGCTTTAAAAAGCACTCCAGGTTAGTGAACTCGTGTACTTGGCAAAGTATATATTTTTTTCTATTGTGACGTTTTAAAAATCACCCATATTTTCTTAACAGTATTAAGGAGATGTTTATATAAGACTGAAGATAGGAGATCGTTGGTCCATAGGGTAGCAAACATCAAGGGCGATGAAGTATCTGTCGCGAAAGAGTTTTTAGAGATGGCCAGAAGCTGGATTGCGTTGTTTATTCAGTATAGCATCAGTTTCTTTTCAGATCGCTATGAGACACAAAAGGTATTATCAACTGAAAGACAAGAGAAAAAAATTGAAAATGCTTGAATTGAACGCACCGTAATAGATTGGGTGGCTGTGGTATTTAAAAAAACATGTGATATTCCTTCATCGTAAATCTGATGATCAGATCTATCTTTCCATAGTTCTTCCTGCATGTTTATGTTTTTCAGGCATAGTACTTATAATCGGCACTGAAATAATCCACTCTAATCTTCATTCTTAGTTTTATAAATAACTTCATTTTCATTAATTTCTTTTACTACTTGATATAATTGAAGGTAGTTTTTATTGTCTCACTTTTTAAAAGTTTGCAATAAATTTCTAAATTTGATATATTCTTTATATTACATTTTTCGTCAATGTATTTTTGTAAGATATAGCAGACTATTAAGACAATGAAGTTTATCTGCCTAAGTAAAAGTATATGTATTTCTTTTCATTTTCTAAAAACGCATTTTGACGAAAAACATTTTTACAGTACTACTTAGATGTGTTCCGGGCAACGCTAACTTTGATAATATTGGTGATCTTGTTGTTGGACTCACAGAATCTACGGTTGAACAAGCAAATAACACTTTGAATTTACTTTCGAAGGCGGAACAGGTATATAATCCGAAAAATGCTGCTTTTTTTGACGATTTTCTTTGTCCATTTGTACTATACGTTGACATTCGAAAATTGTTCGTGAATTTGCGCTTGTTGTAAAATTAACACTAAATGTAGTGTGAAGTTATCACAAGATGCATATTTGAATTATAAAACTAAGTTTTCGCAGTAATACATGTATTTTCTAATCGTACAGGATGTTTGATAAGTAACAAGAGTATTGGAGTTATTGGTATTATAGACTATATCTTCTAACTATCAATGCTCGATTTAAGTATACTGAAAACCCAAATTAAATTACAAAGATATACCCTGTTCGTATCTTACTCTGGTCTTTTCAGTTGGAATTTAGGCTGTTGATAGTTAGTGGAAAATCAAAATGCAATGTTGTCATTGAATAAAAATGTATAATAACAATAGATTACTTTCTATTATCATGATGATATCCTGGGATTGTTCTTACTTAGTTCACTAATACTTCTCATTATCATGGCTCTTCAATGTTGATAGGTGAAACTCTTGTGACAACATTTGTATTGCATAATTACATTGAAAGCCAGGGGTCAAAGTCTAACTGTTATTTTGTTTTGACCTTACATTGCAAATGTTGAATTGATGAACATAAAAACTCTAACGAAAAATAAATGTCAGTAATGCTGTAAGAAATGATCGCGATAGGAGTACAATGATGATCCAGTATCTACATGGTCTAACAAAGAAAACGAATTTATTTTTCAATATGGTTTTCTGCTCGCTCAAAATGATATTCCAAATTAACAATGTTTTCATTGCAGGTCGATGAATCCAAGTCCTTGAAATAGCTATTTACAGCAATGGGGTGAATGAAGCACTAATTCAAATCCCAATTCACGAATTTTGGCCATAGCGATTACAAATTTGTGGGCAGATCCGTTGACATGGTTGAAAGGCACTTTTTTTTTGTTAAATGACGTCCTTTCTCATTGATTTTGTCTCTTAATTGTTGCACAAATTGGTGTTATACTCATTATTTATTTCTTTCCTCTTTTCTAAGTAGTCGACGAAGATAATTCTATGAGAATCTCGAAGCAGTTGCCATAACCTTTCCTGTTAACAGATGTTTCTGTCATCGTTTAAATTCGGACTCAGTCTTTAATAATTGAAAACGAAGAATCGGACTCTAATTTGATCGAATTCTGTTTTGGTTTCGGTTGGTGTTAAATTCTTCAAATTAAAGTACTTTATCACTGCTCGCAAGTCATTTTTTCCCCATTGTTTACAAAACCACCAGAGATGAGACGGACTATCAAACAGAGGCCCATTGACAGATCGATATGTACTATCACATCTAGCTTAATAAAGAATGGTTTTCCATAATGATAAAGAAGATTCCGCCAATTTCGAATAGGCTTAATACTAATAATCGAAATAATTTCTTAAGGTATTATTGAAGTTTATTTTTTGTCAGTGCTTGGGCAGAACTACTGCACTGAAGCAGTTTCAGTGTAGTAGTTCAGCCCTGAAGATGTCCCATACAAATGGGTACGAAACGTCGGCAGATATACAATTGACGCGGTTCCAGCCCAGAAGCAGAAAGGGAAGATAATTTTGTCAATCACACAACACATTAATTTTTTTAGATTCTTTTTGTATTATTTCTAAATTTTGGTTTTCTCTCTTTTCAATACCTGCAATTGTGAGATGATACTATTCCATTTATAATAAAGCTGGCTTTATCCGAATAGAAAACTTTATGACAGAAAAGTCGATTGTCCATAACATTTTCCCAAACCCATACATAAAATTCTAATCTCATGATCCAAAGTATGAATATATTAAGTTTGTATGATCATATCTTGTTTTCCTTGTGTATTTTTTGTAACAAACTTTTACTAATATCAAACTCTGTAGATCTTTTACTCAAAATAACGTCGACAATTTTGGATTTTCATCTATTGAGCCAACAAAATTACCGCATCATATTTACTCTATTGTTTTCTCGTTATCATCTTTATAGCTATAGAACTAGTTTATATAAATGCCAGGATAGTTTTAATTAAATTTATCAACGATCGTTTGATACGTAATTTCTCCAATACAATTACACTTTAGTAAAAAATTCCGTTGCTGCAACGTTAGCATAGCTTCAAAGGTATTAATCACTGACAAGTACTTAAGTAATAAATTTAATTAATCACTTCGACAGCTTCGGGTAATATAAAAATTTTCAATGTAATTTGAACTTATACAAGTTTTTGATAGTAAGTGAGCATGTATTTTTAATCAATAATAATTTTTTTTTCCTAGAACGTAAAATAAAAGTTTTTCCTATTTTGCAGAAAATCCGTGGACATAGTGTATGTCATTTATAAAACATAATCGCCAATGTCGTTACTTATCAGGCATACTGTAATGAATATATATGTGATATATATATATATATTATTTTATATATATATACACATATATGCACATATATAAGTAAATATATATACAAGCTTTACTGTTAATAATGTTATAAGTAGAGTTGTTCGGTTTAGCCGGTGCTCGGTAGCGTGTACGAGATCGTCCTGGATCACCAAAACGTTACGATTCCAGAAATGATTGAAAAGTCCATGATATTGTGTTATGTGAAGAATGAAAGTGGAGGAGGTTACCAAGACTATGGGTATGTGGTGTACATATTTACACCACATTTTGCATGTTGAAATAGGCGTATCTAAGCTTTCTGTTAAGCGAGTGCGGTGAATTTTTAACGATAATTTGAAGTTCTTTAACATGAACCCAATATATTTTTAGCGTAGCTTTGAAACTTGCTCCATTACTATGTGGCAGAATCGAAACGGAAATTTCAGCAGTGGAGGAATCGTGGCTGTCTGCCAAAGAATATTTTAATGATATATTAAGATTCGAAGAGGATACTTCCTATCGACTATCTCGGAAAGGGAATTATCAACGGAACGTATTAAGCTGCCCTGGACAAAGTGAAACCTGCAAATATCGGAAAAAGACTCATAGTGGTTCAAAAAAATGTTGGGTTCCAACCTCCTATTCACCAGACTTTCACTTATTACTAAAACTCAAGCTCCTTCTCGCCGGAAGGAGATTTAAGACACATGAGGAAGTAGTTGCATAAGTATAGCAATATTCTGATGTCCTTGCTACTGAAGATTATAAAAAGTATAATGATATTCCAGCACCGCTGGTCCAACTGAACTCATACCGGGCACGCTACCTTGCACAGGCAAAATCGACAATTTCTGATTAAATGTGATTTAAGGTGTTTATTTTGTACTTAGTTAGGATTCCGCGTAAATATTAATTGATATTCATTAATTAATTTTGAGTGTTAGCAGTTAGTTTCGTAAATTGCTTAATAATTTGATGAAATAAATAATAGATTTTAATGTTTTAATATCTAATTCAACCTTTTACTATTAATGAATTATCAATTAGTTGGTGAATAATGTAGCGTAGGTGAGAATTTATTAGGAAACTTGTTTTCTCTTTATTCTATTAAATTATATATCCCGGATACCTTCCCGAATATGTAAATTCATACAATTTGTAAATAAACCCATTTATATTGAAACTCTGTAGATATGTAATAATAAACGCACTATAGCACGTCCATCACTTCACTTATTTAAATCGACTATAGTTTTATAATCAAAGAGTGTATCTTGTGTTATTACAGTAGTCAAATTAGAGCGAATGAATCATGTACTTAATTTCATAATTGGTATCGATGTTGTAGACTAGTTCCTGGAACTACGGCTCTCGACACTTTACTTCCCACAAAATAAAATACTAAACCGCATACGTATTTTAACAACGATTTTGTCATCGTTAGAAATGACACTAAGTTCGATTGGAACTGAAACTAAATTAAGACGTATAGATGCAGTAAGAAATGGAAGCTTTAATTAAAGATCATATCAAAAACAAGTCGCTATATTAGTTATTCGAGCGGTGGAAATTTTTTGAGATGATCTATAAAGCGTAGATTTCTTAATGCACACTTATCCCTTAGTTCTATTTATTTCGGTTTCAATTTATTTCAGTGCTATCGCAGAAGATAACAACATCGATGTCGAAGTAGGTGTGCTAACACTAGTATTTATTTTTGGGATGTATAGTGCGGAACCATTAAATCATTAAATCGACGTTGTTTTAAATTTTTTTTGGCCTTGCTTGTGATGTTTCTTTAACTCTTGCTTGGTTTACTTTTTATTTATGTCAGCACTTTTAGATCACCACTGCACTTCTATGTATTTCGTTAATTAAATATTTATTGTTTACTTGTTCCTGTTCTTAGCATTGTGTTTTTATATCGCATGGTGCGGGTCGCAGTATTTGTCACATTTTTTCTCGTCTGCTTGGGGATTATCAAAAAGTGAGCTTTGGGTATAATTAAACTATTAATTATTAACTTTTTATAATTATTTATAACAGCGACTGCTATAAATGCACCTCCCATTTTGATATTATTTTAAAACTTTTAAAACAGTAATATTCGAATATCTCTTGAATGATTTGGTTCTCATTACATTACACAATTAAATGTATTTGCTTATAGAAAGAGAGGGTGCATTAAATATTAGTTGCAAAATTAAAAATTACGTTGTTGAAGATATTGCCGAATGATTAATGTCTACATTTTAGACACATTAAAAACGTACGCTCTGTGAAGTTGTTCCTATTATAAAGACATTTTTGTTTCTTATAGTGCAAATTTATTGTTTTAAAGTTGTATTATCATATTTCTATCTAGTTAGTTTACTGAGCATGATTTTATCTTACCAGTTACAATCAGTTTGCTGTTGTAAATGTTGTTGAGGCTAGATCTGCATCGTAATTAATTGAAGAGTGCAACGATTATGTATCGAGATTAAGTCTTCATTATATGTTTGCTTTCTCTTATTTCTCAAATTCCATTCGACTATGTTTGATACTACTTTTACCCTCATTTTCCCACTGTTTCAAAACTTATATTTTTCTAATTGTTGATTTACTTAAAAAAATCCAGTATTTTCATTTCATATAAGACGTTTACGAGTCTTACTACTATTGTCTTTTACCAAATTTAGATTTAGTTTTATATTTTAATAACCATCGCATTGTTTGACTCTTTTTCACTCTAGAATTCAACTAAATTCGATCTTTTCATTTGTAGTTTGATCAGGTTTACTACGATTTATTGGAAGATGTTTTCAACTTTCGTCTAAAATTGCAAATAACTAATCCTTAAAAACACTAATACTAATAAGGAGGGAAATGTTTGAGATTAAACTGATTCAATACATTAAAGCAGTAGATTCATGGTCTAGTGACTTACCCCCTAGACCGACTCATTTTAAGGGTTACTGTTAGAGTCTGGCTGCAAAAAAATAGCAATTACTAATTTGATATGTTCATTATTTGTTAGAAGGATTCAGTTTTCACTGTTCACCAGTCTGTACTTATTTATTTTTACTTTCACTTTAATGAGGATGTTAAGCTATGGCATAAACGAATTTTCATTTCTCCGTATGTTTTCCAGAGAATTAGTAATTGAAATAATATTGTTTTTGGTAGTATGATATAATTTCGATCAACCTTACTGCAGCATGGTATATCTAATACAACGTTTAGGTTGTCACTTATTTCACTTTCTACTTATCTGTAATGCCTCCACGTTAGTTGAATGTTCATGGTCCAAACAACATTGCGATTGATTGGAAAATGTGTTTTCTAAAAGAAATTGTTGCCCCTTTTAAATGATTAGCAATTACTAGTTAGTCGATCATTTTTCCGTTATTTGGCATGTGTTTTTGAATTTCTAGGTGGTGTTACTTTATTATTTTTACTTATTCGAGTTCTCTTAACGAATGGAAAACCCATGTTAGTGGTTATTTGAAAGTGAAATAAAATATAAATATCGGGGCAGTGCGAACTAAAGTATATACATACATCTGGTATACTTATAAAGAGGCATATTTTCTGATATGTGTAATCTACAAATCAATTTTCATTCACAGAATTGTCGTTGTAATAGTTTCAGCTGATATTTTGATTTAATATAGTAAGAATTCTTTGTATTGATTGAACAATTTATGGCAATATCTTTAATTTATTATATTTTTAATCAATAATACATATTATGTTATAGATTGGATATGACATTGTTAGTGATATTGTAAATTCATGGCGAGAAATACTGTTAGGTATAGCCATAAGTATTGTAACGTGTATTATCTACATATTCATCTTGAGATGGATAGCCTTCCCTCTAGTATGGATATCTATATTAGCTGCATTAGCAGCATTATCTTTTTGTAAGTATTTTATTATTTCTATATCCAATTAGCTGCTTAAACTAGTTTTTATCTATTATTTTCTGTTAATTATCAATTTTTTGCTCTCTATATATTTTTTTCAATATGGCCTAGTTTTAATATTTTTTTGGGGTCAGTATCATTTCTACCGAAGTAATTTGGCTCATTTATGATTTAATATTTTATTTTTATGGGCGAAAAGAGTCTTATATGAAAATGAAAGGAAAAAGACGAGCAAGATGCCCTAGAAGAATTTAAGAAAGATTTAAGGACGTACGTAATTGACAATTGGAATCACTCGACTGCTAAAGATGGAAGAAGATCGTTAGTAAACTTAAAGCCAAGAGTAATTAAGGCCTCTTGCATAGTTATTACGTATGTATGTAGTGTTCTTTATCTTAAGTTTACTAATGACCCTTTTCCATTTTTTTCGTTTAATTATTTCTAATTGTTGACTCTGTCCACCAACATGTTTTGTAATTGTATGCTGTTACTTAAGAGTTTTCCTAAAATTATTAGGTGCGCAACTAAGTTCTCGGTGTTTTTTTGATGAAAATGCAACTTTATTGTGAAAAAATGTTTACAAATGAATCATTCAAAATATTGCCCATCACAAGCGACAACTTTTTCCCATCTTTCTGGCAGAGCTCGAATACCGTCATGGTAGAAGTTTCGTCTTTTGAAGCTATCCACGAATCAAGCCATTTTGAGATGTCTTCATATGAGCGGAACTGCTCATTAGCCAGACCATGTGCTATCTAACGGAACAAGTAATAATCGAACGGCGCAATATCTGGGGAATATGGCGGGTGGTCTAGGACCTCCCATTTGACCATTTCTAAGTAGGTTTGGCAACGTGAGGCCGAGCGTTGTCATGCTGTAGAAGCACTTTTCCGTGCATCTGCTCGTTTTGTGGCCGATTTTCGCGCAGTGCTTAGCTTAATTGCATCAATTGAGTTCGATACCGTTCCCCAGTGATGGTTTCGTTCGGTTTCAACAGCTCGTAATAAATAACACCGCCCTGGTCCCACCAAATGCACAGCAAAACCTTCGCAGCGTGAATATTCGGACGAACCGACGACGTAGAAGCATGACCGGGCTTTATGATTTTGTTCTCTTTGAGTTGCTGTAATGAATCCATTTTTCATCACCCGTAACGATGCAATGAAGAAAACCCTTCTTTTTTGGCCGCTGGAGCAGTCGTTCACAGGCGAAAAAACGACGCTCAACGTCTCTTGGCTTCAAATCATAAGGAACCCAAGTTCCTTGTTTTTGAATCATTCCCAACGCATGCAATCGCTGGGAAATGGCTTAGCGGGTAACTCCTAATGCTGAAGCAAGCTCTTTTTGCGTTTGGCACGGATCCTCATCGAACAATGCCTCCAATTCAGCGTCTTCGAAGGTTTTTGGTCTTCCTTCACGCGAACGGTCGTCAACATCGGAATCACCGTCTTTGAAGCGACGGAACCAATCACGGCACGTTGTTTCACTTAGAGCAGCATCTCCTTTAGCTTTTTGGAGTTCTCGATGCGCTTCAGCCGCCGTTTTCTTCGAATGAAGGAAGAAAAGCAACACTTCCCGCAAATGACGATTATTTGGCACAAAATCAGACATTTTCACACAACCAAAAGTATATGACACAAGAACAAAATCACTAATGTGTCAAAGCGGTTTGTTTACCATATGTCTAAGCTTGGTTCATGACGTTTTGGTTATGTCACAATCGAGCAGCACTTACTACTGGTGCCATCTCTTGAAAAACAGCGAGAACTTAGTTGCGCACCTAATAATATAACCGATTTTTTTTATCCAATCTTCGACGCCCAATATCACGAAAATAAAACTGTTGCGAATCTACGCTGATATGTACTTTTATCAATCTTTTTTTCTTATTTATGTTGCCCAAAACTTACGCGTACAATTCAATTTCAGTTGCTTCTGTTCTTCAGCGAAGCTTACGACAATTTTATTATCTTGTCCTTTTCGATTTCGATTTTCTTAATTACTTAATATTCTTTATCGTCTATGAAGGCATTTGTAATTTTTTAGCTGATTCATATTCTTCCTTCATTAAAAGTATTAACTTTAGTTTTTAACACGTATTCGTACTTATTGTAATGTTTTAGTTTTAATATTACAGGCGTTTACTGGGCGGCAATAAATTATAAATACTATCTGGATAATCCTAGCGAGCATGAAAATGCAACAAATCAATTCCAGAAAGCGTTTCAGAAGTCAGGCACATGGTTAGGACTGCTCATTGCGTTTTCTATTATTTTGGGTATTCTCTTGTTGGTAGTAATTTTCTTAAGGAAAAGAATCAATTTGGCCATTGCGCTTATAAAAGAGGGAAGCAAGTAAGTGATTTTGACGCTATTTGAAAATGTAGTATGAGAGAGGCAATATGAAACCACTACTTGAATTATATTTATTCCTTATTTATCCTTCAGAGCTGTTGGAGCGTCTACTTCGTCACTATTTTTCCCCATAATACCATGGGTTTTCCAACTGGGTATAATAGCATATACGCTTGCTGTGGCTATTTACATTTCAACTGTAGGTAGTCCATTATATCAAGTTAGAAATTACAATTCCGATTTATGTAATTGTAACGTCGACGGGGTTGAGGTTAGTATGCTAAATTGTACTTTTAAAATCTTGCATTTACATTTTTTTGAATTTTTTATTGCTCTAAAACGCAGAATGGAATGGTATGCGATGTGACAACGTTTAACTGCATCAGTACTAATACCACTGCGAATTGTGAAGCAAGTTGCCGTTTTATACAAACCAGTAATGATAGGTCCATTATTTATCTGCACAGTAAGTAATTAATTTTTTCGAAATAACAGTAGGCATTGACTCAATATTTTTACTTTTCGCTATAATTTCAATACATCGGTAGAATTTAGAAATAAAATGATAAAATTTAACCATCGATTGAAGAAACTTGACTTTGAACTGCATTTCTAAGTATTCTACTGTTTTCTAAGTATTCTCTATTCTATAAAAAGTCAGTTTACTCTACTAATTTGTTATGCAACCTTTATTATAACGATTCAAGAAAGTCTTAAAGTCTTAACATTAGTATTTTGTCAGAAGTTTGTTGTTCTAGTTGCATATTTGACATGCTTTAAACTATTAGGTTTAGCGCAAAATTCTATGGTATTTTTTAAATAAAACAAATACTAACTTTTAACGTATTTTATGTTTTCACCAATGCATTCCCAATTATTTTGTATGTACAAACCTCCCATCTTTCAGGCAATCGATTCATATCCTCTTAAAAATATTTTACTAGTTTGGAATTGCGGTACTGTAATGACAGGAAAGAACTCCTCAAATTGCAAATAAAATGTATTTTTAAAATACTCTTTACGATATGTATTGGGTTGGCAACTAAGTACTTTCGGTTTTTACTGATAGAGAGCGTTGCTTTATTTTTTGTATAACGTATGTTAGTGCTGTACTTTACCGTTTGTCGCGTGATACTAGTCACATTGACGCAACTTCAGAAGCAAGTAGTGCGTGATTTTTATTAAAGCTATTAGTTGAGGGTTAATTTTAAATGGAGTGCAGAAACGAATATTTTCGACAAATTTTACTATTTTATTTCCATAAAGGAAAGAAAGCTGCTGCGGCTCACAAAAAGATATGTGAAGTTTATGGTGCTAATTGCTTAACAGAGCGCACGTGTCAGAATTGGCATAAAAAATTCCGTTCTGGAGATTTTTCCCTCAAAGATGAGCAACGTTCTGGTCGGTTGATGATGACCAAATGAAAGTTATAATTGAAGAGGATCGTCATATAACTGTTCGAGAGGTTGCGGAGAGGCTACATGTATCGCACGCAACAATTGAAAAACATTTAAAATGTCTTGGGCTAGTTAAGAAGCTTGATATTTGGGTACCTCACGAATTGAAAGAAATTCATTTAACACAAAGAATCAACTTTTGCGATATGCACCTTAGACGAAATGAAGCCGACCCTTTCTTAAAAAGAATCATCACTGGTGATGAAAAATGGGTCCTGTACAGTAACATAGTTCGAAAACGATCATGGAGCAAACACGATAAACCAGCTCAAACCACATCGAAAGCTGAATTGCATCCAAAAAAGATCATACTGTCAGTTTGGTGGGATTACAAAGGTGTTGTGTTTTTTGAGCTGCTTCCAAGGAACCAAACGATGAATTCTGATGTTTACTGTAAACAATTAATAAAACTGGATGAAGCAATCAAAGAAAAACGGCCAGAATTGTCAAATCGGAAAGGTGTAGTTTTCTACCAAGATAATGCCAGGCCTTACACATCTTTGGCAACTCGTGGGAAACTATTGGAGCTTGGCTAGGAAGTGATGCCACATCCCCCATACAGCCCTGATCTAGCACCATCTGATTACCATTTATTTCGAAGTTTGCAGATTTCTTTGAATGGTAAAACTTTCACAAATGACGATGACCTTCACTCGCACCTGGTTCAGTTTTTTGCTGATAAGGACCAGAAATTTTATGAGCACGGAATCATGCAGCTGAAAGAAAGATGGCAAAAGGTCATTGAGCAAAATGGAAAATACATAATTGATTAAAAACTATTCTTTGTTTAAAAAAAAGTGTTTTATTTTATACTACAAAACCGAAAGTACTTAGTTGCCAACCCAATAGAATGAATATAAAAGGTAACTTTGACTACTTAGTAGGGGATGACGAGGATCGTGATCTGTATTAGAAGTCTGTTCAAGATTGTTAATTTCTGTTGGACTCGAACCGAATGTGCTAGTTCTATTAATGAGGTGAATGTGGGTTTTTTGCGTCCAGAGATAATAGGTTCGATCGACTGTTACCGTTGATGGTAAAGTATTGGGTGCTGTCGTCGGAGGCGATAGAGAGATGGAAGTATAGGACTAAAGTAATAGTAACGCTACATTTTTCATGCAAGACCAGTTTTGTTAATTTAGGAAAGTTTGCAATTATTGAAAAATTCGAAGAGGCTGTATATCAGGAGAATACGATTTCTTTGATTCTGCTCATTTTCTTTGAATCGCCAAAGAAATATTAATTAAGCGTTAATATTAATTGGCCCAACAGAAATATTTCAATTAAGTGAAGGAAAACACGTTTCTTTCCTATTCCTTTGGTATATTGAAATCCTGTCTATACGTCAAGTAAATCCAAATGCGTCTATAGGTCTATTAAATTAGATTTAACACAGGAGGTGGATAGTGCATCATTATATATACGAGATCAAAGTTTGTGTATACAGCAAATGCAGCAGATACAAATAGTGAAAACGACTATAATGAAATAGATTTTTTTAACCAGTGACGAGTGACGAGTGATTACTTATGATGGATTGTAAATCGAGGGCTGTATCCATCGTTTGCGAATTTAGATATCCCGACGTTTTGGCAATTAGTGTACTGTCGCCTTCAGGGTAGTCTTGACGAGGATTTGCTTTGAACATTTCTTGCCTGAGATTTGAGCCCAGTTTTGATTTTTATATCCAAAACACTTAACCACTAAGCTATTAGGGTAATAGAAGTTACTCGTATTTATGTTGCAGATATACATATGCGCAGTAAATATGCACAGTAACCATCTTCTTTATACATGCGCAGTTCTAGTGTCGCACGGTTTGAAATTCTCTTTATCACCGTGTTCCAAATCTTTGGCTGATATTTTCTCGAATGATAGAGAGCCAGACATCTTTCAACTTTATTTTCAAAGCTTTGGTACTTATTGCATTTGTTGTTGTGGCCATGTATGGCGTTTCTGTAAATTACCTTTCAAAGCTACGTTTTTATTTTGCTACTACTGCACTGAAACTGGTGAAACTGGTGAGTCACCAGTTTCAGTGCAGTAGTTCAGCCCTGAAGATGTCCCATACAAATGGGTACGAAACGTCGGCAGATATACTAGTGACGCGGTTCCAGCCCGGAAACCTAGAAGCAGATAGCATGGACCACGACCGCGGAAGTCTACGTACCAGATTACCTAAAATATGTTTTGTATAAGTAAATTTAAATAATTAACAAAGCAAATGTTAATGTTAGGTATTAATTTTAGCCTAAACTAATCATTGCTTCAAAATTTTATTTTAGTCTACAACGGGATTGGTTTATTCTGGGGAGTATTCTTCTTTTCTGCACTCTGCGAAATGATTCTGGCCGCAACGTTTGCTACGTGGTACTGGACATTTAAGAAGTCAGATGTACCTTTCTTCACAGTTACAGTATCAGCCCTAAGGACACTTAGGTAATAATCTTAAAATATTCATCTACAACATAATAAATATATTTTTCTATAAGGTATCACTTAGGGACACTGGCGTTTGGCTCACTTATCATAACGATATGTAGGATAATAAGAGTTATATTAGAGTATATTGATCACAAACTAAAGAAGTACGAGAATCCCGTAACCAAAGCGATCATGTGTTGCATGAAGTGTTTCTTTTGGTGCTTGGAGAAGTTCCTCAAATTCATTAATCGAAATGCTTATATTATGTGTGCCATCCACGGCAAGAATTTTTGTTTGAGTGCACGAGACGCTTTCAGTTTGCTAATGAGGAATATTCTGCGTGTCTTCGTTTTAGATAAGGTAAATACAAGTAGGAGCGCTTACACACATCTAAATATAAATCGCCGATTTTAAAGTAGTTTTACTTTTCGAACAATCATACTGATTTAACTCGTAATAATTATCACAAGAGCTTTAATTTTTCGTTAACAGATGGCGATATCAGTTCAATATATTAGGTAAATAATTTTTTATATTTTAGATAACAGATTTCATATTCTTCTTGAGCAAAATAGTAGTGGTAGTTGGAGTTTCAGCGTCAATCTATGCTATTCTTGTGTATGTGAGCACCGTTGAATTAACATATATTTTCGTACCTGTTATTTTCGTCGCCTTCTGTGCTTACTTTATCAGCAATGCATTTTTCAAAGTTTACACGATGGCTATAGATACACTATTTTTGTGTTTCTGTAAGTATAAATTAAATATTAAATGATATCATTCTTAATACCTTTTTATTACAGTGGAAGATTGCGAAAGGAACGATGGTTCTGCTGAGAAACCATACTTTATGTCCAAGGGTTTGATGAGCGTTTTAAATAAAAAGAATAAATAATTTATTGTATGAATAAAACGTAACTGTATTTAATTTTAATTGTCTATTACTGTGATATGTGTAGATTTTATATAAATTGTGTATAATTTTGTCTCCATTTTGTATACAAAGTACACTTTACAATTATATAATATTTACATAACAAGTATTTCTTTTATTTTTTGCTCACTTACTGAACCCACAAAGACATTATTGTTTTTTAAAAGGATAGCCATTGCATGTGGTGTCGGAGATTATATATGAACAGCCATCTATTGATCGTTGCTTTATGTTTAAGTTTTGACGAGAAACTATAGATGGCGACATGTGCTGTTTCTCCTTTATGTTTTGAAAGTTAAAAAGTAGATAGGTATAATAAATAATAGTTTATTATCGAGTTTAAAAATTATTAAAATATTTTATAAAAATAATTCAATTTGTAATTTGTTTAAATTTATATGCGAAATTTAGTCAAATTCATTTTCGATATCAAATTCATTTATATATTTCGTAGACTTTTTGTCTTACATTTGTTTCAGACGTGTCGTGCCATAACTTTTAAGTAATTTGTTGTTAACCGTGGAATATGTTACTTCAACACATCTATTTAGAAGTTATTAATACAAAAATATTACAGAAAAACAAATTTAATTCAAATTTTCTTGAGTTTCAGTTTTGAGCTTAAGTTCGAATAGATACAATTTATATAAAAGTAAGATAGATGTAACAGTTAACGATAATTTTAATAGTGTGGCACGTTTATAGATGGCGCAGTCACAGGTATTCCTTTTTGTAAATTTCTATTTTATGGACTTTTATAAAAATTTTATTTGTACTAAACACGTGTTGCACTTCGTAGGGTTTATTGCCTTTAATTTGTTTATTTAGATTTTCTTATATGGTTTTTTTATTTTGTATATAACTATAAAAATGTATTTTTTGTATGCATTTTCGACCATTAGGGACAATACACTTATTGACGGAATCACCAAAGTTTGTCGGTGTATCAATAACGTTGCAAAATACGAACATATATCGGCTTTATCTAATTTATCCGTAGTCACATGTGTTGAAGAAAGAAGGGGCACAAACGTTTTTCTTATAGAGTTACACGCTACGTCTTGTCAAGAAATTTCGAAAAAATAGAAACAGACATAGGTAGATGTGTCACGTATAATACAGTTAAAATACTGTTTTGACTTTTGACTTATGAAGTTTGCCTTCTCTACGGTTCCGATATTGTTATATTCCATGTACTTTATCGCTGTTATTGTTCTAACAGCGAATTTATCATATTTATAAGGCGTGTTTCAAATTTCGCGGTTTTTTTAAAGAATAAATAAAACACATAATTTACATTCACTTTCAAAAGCTTTTTATTGGTACTTGAAGTATCAGTTCATATGCGAAAAATAATATCTGCCAAATGGCCTCCTCTTGCAGCTCCACAGACGTCCATTCCTTTGTTCAAATTTTCAATCACATTTAGACATAATTGAGGCTCTATCTCACCAATAACACGAATAATTTCATATTTCAAAGTAGGAATTGATTGTGGATTGTTTTTATAAACCTGACTTTTCACATAACCCCAAAGAAAATAATTTAACGGTGTCAAATCATATGATCTTGGTGGCCAATTAACATGTGTTGACGTCTATTGGAACTCTACGGAAAAATAAGAGATGCATTGCATCCGCATTCTTACCGCACAGACAGCCACCGTTTCTTGAGATTACACGTCCAGGAAATTTTACTCTCAATAAATCAATTGATTCGTGTGCAAAGTAAGGTGTAGCGCCATCCTGTTGAAACCACATATCTTCTAGATCAACATTCATTAATTCAGGCCACAAAAATTCGGTTATCATCCGACGGTATCGATCACCATTGACAGTTACACCTTCACCAGCAGCATTTTCAAAGAAGTAAGGTCCAATTACACCACCTGACAATAATGCACATCAAACAGTAACTCGTTTAGGATGTATAGGTTTCTCATGAATAATTCGTGGATTTTTCTCACCCCAGATACGGCAATTTTGTTTATTAACAAAGCCACCTAGTTCAAAACGTGCGTCATCAGAAAACATTATTTTTTGAGAAAAATCAGCTGGTTGTTCATTGATGAAATTGACAAATGAACGACGTTTTAAATGATCTAATGGCTATGTTATTTGAACCTTATATGCCTTCAGAACTATAGGTAAATCCTTGTGTAAGATACGCCATGTTGTTGATCCACTAAGTCCAAGTTGTTGTGAACGTCGTCTAATGGACATTTCAGGATCTTCAGCAACACTCTCACGAACCAAGCCAATATTTTCTTGTGAACGACCACTACGATTGTAGTTTTCACTTTTTTGATCTTCCACAGCAGCAAATGTTTCATAAATAAAGAACAAAACTTGATAATGTTGTGAAAGCTAGTTTTATAGTTAGTTCAAAATTGGCGAAGTCATTAAAACCATTTGCCGAAGAAGAATTTATCAAGGAGTGTATGTTAGAAGTTTGCAGTGTTTTGTGTCCTGAAAAGAAAAATGAATTTGAAAAAATTAGTTTGTCAAGACGACGTATAGAAATGACGGTTAATGATATAAAAATAACATTGACTGACCGTATGGCTGGTTTTGAATCATGTTCCATAGTATTAGACGAGAGCCCCGATTTGTCTGACATAGCTCAACTGGTTATATTTATTCGAGGTGTTGGTAAATAGTTCACTGTTACTGAGGAATTGCTTGCTTTACAGCCGCTAAAAGGAACCACTACAGGAAAGGACATTTTGAATGAAGTTCAAAAGGTATTCACAAGTGGTCAAAATTAGTTGGAGTATGCACAAATGGTGCACGTCCTTACGTAAAGGTTTCATAGAAATTTTGAATGAAAAAGCAACTGAATTAAATGTGTAAAAAAATGATTTGATAGTCCTTCATTGCATTATCCACCAACAGAACTTGTGTTCTAAGTCCGTTCGAGTCCAGAATGTCATGAATGAGGTAGTAAAAACCATCAATCTTATTCGATCCGGAGGGCTTAACCATTATCAGTTCAAGGCGTTTTTGGATGAAATATCAGCCGATTATGACGACGTAACATATTATTGTGAAGTCAGATGGCTAAGCAAAGGGAAAATGCTGAAACGGTTTTACGAGCTTAGAAATGAGATAGCAGACTATTTGAATGATTTAAAATTGAAACTTCAAAAACAAGGACAGTTAGTAAATGATTTGTACAGTCATTTGAAAGCGTTTCAGAACAAAATCCTCTTATGGACGGCACATATGCTGTCTGGCAACAGTAACCATTTTACCACGGTCTCTGCGTATGAAAATATTGCTTATGCTCAATATGCTGAAGAACTAAAGTTACTGTCGGAGCAATTTTCGAACAGATTTAGCGATTTCAAAAATATGGAAGACTGTTTCCATTTATTTACTACTCCAACAAAAAATAATGTACAAAATGCTCCAATACACTTGCAAATGGAGTTGATTGAGATTCAAGAAAACTCGCTTTTAAAATCTAAATTTGAAGACGTGGAGTTGTGCGATTTCTACAAAAAATACCTCGAAGAAGACCATTTTCCGCAGCTTAGAAGATTCTCAAGAAGATTGATTTGTGCGTTTGGCAGTACTTACAAATGCGAACAGTTCTTTTCAATGATAAAAGTTAATAAATCAAAATATCGTACAAGACTGACTGACGATAATTTGGCAAATTCTTTACGTCTTTGTATCAGTGGAATTAGTCCAAACATCGATGGATTAGTTTCCCAAATTCAAGCTCAAGTGTCTCATTAATTTCAATGTCGCTATTTAACTTTCGTAGTTTGTAACAATTCCAAATTTAACGATTTAATTATAATGTTGTACCTAATTTTTTCATTTCATTTTGTTATTTTAATAAATTGTATTATAATATTGTATTTGCACATTAAAGTTTGGCCCACAACATGTAACAGTAAACCCATACCTGGTTTAAGAGAACGAATTACAACAGAAATGAGAAGAATAAAACCTGATAATTTAAACGATGTTAAAAATTAATTTCGTCGCATGTTGGGAATGTGTCGAGACGTTGATACAGAACAATTTGAGCAGTTGTTATCATAATTAATAAATAAAGTTCATTTTTTACAATTTGCGTTGCCGTTAGCCCTGTTTTCCCAAAAAGTGTCAATATCTCATGAACTGTTAAAAATAAGAAATTACGTGCGAGCTATTTGAAAACTGACAAAAAATACTATTCCATTTAAAAAATGTATAAGTTGTCATAATGAGAGCGGTCAATTTTTACCGGCACGACAGGATAGGATCCCATGTAGTACATGCGTAAGTATGTATCTACCAACAAATATATAACTGAGCAGCGCGAGCGAATTTGAATGAGTAACCGTAAATATATTAATTACAAACCTGATGTGCAAAAAAATGTGACCGTTCTAGTCGTAAGTTGAAAACTGGGGATGTTATAAATAAGTAAAATACATAATATTCAGCGTCAATAGAACAATTAGTTTACTTGTTTTGGCGTTTTTGTGAAATATATATTACAGTTTTGGAATGTTTGAATTTATTCCGTAAGAAGTTTTCACATTGTATACAGATAGTTTTATTCATTCTTTACTTTTTTTAAGAAAATATGAAAACATAAATGTAATAAATAAATCTTTTCTAACATATATTTCAGCAAGGGAGTATTGAGTGCTTTGAATTGATCACAAATGTGTACAAGATGCGGCCATTTGCAGTGTTCGTAGTTAGCAATGAACGAAATGGTCTAATCTGAAAGAATGTGTTATTTTTTTCTTTCTATTTTACCGTATCTATGTTTGAGTGTCAAGTGTATGCACGTATAGTTGTTGAATGCTACAGCATGTAGTTACTTTTTAGGATTAATTTCCTTTTAGAAATATTGAATTTTCCAAACTTATTTTTATTGCTTATTGGTGAGAACTCATTTGCAATTTGTTCCCAGCAAACCATTCTTCTGGTTTCTTTATCGTGAACGAGATTTTATATAACAATTGACGAACGATTGTACCATATTGCACCATTATCATGCAATAGTCATCAACTTCTTTTGAATTTTTTTCATTTCATGATCGCTATTCGACGTCTATTTTCTGGCTGATATTACTGGCACTGCATAAATCAATCTTCCCCTCACGGAAAACAGAAATGCTAGACAGGTTATTTTTGGAACAGAAGGTGTACAATAAATAGCAATGGACTAAGCATAGATCCTAGCAGAACATCATATATAATTCTGGACATGTGATATATTACTGTGGGCAAAAAAATAGTAAGATTTTTTAATTTAAATTTCACGCGAAAAGCCACTCGTCGAAATATTTTTTTTCTAGGTTAGTATGACTGTCAGTGCCAAATGTCACATCAAAATAATCATTAGTGTTTAGTATACGCTTGTCTTTCTGAAGTACAGAAAGTGCATTCTGCGATTTTTACAATGAGTGAAGTTATTCAACAAAGAAGTTCCATTAAATTTTGTGTACGGAATCAAATTTCTGGTGCCGAAACGTTCAGAATGTTGCAAAAGGCCTTCGGTGATAATTGTTTGTCGCGAGCAAGTGTTTTTGATCGATACAAATTATTCGAAGAGGGTCGAGAACGCGTGGATGACGAACCTCGTCCAGGACGGCCATCAACATCAACTGATGATCAACACGTCAATAGAATCAAGGAATTGGTGCTTGAGAATCGACGATTAACAGTCAGAGACCTTACTGGCATCGTTGGAATATCAGAAGGATCAGTGAAAACCATTTTGAAAGATCATTTGGACCTAAGAAAAGTGAAAGTACGATTTGTTCCAAAATCACTCAATTTTTTCGAAAAACAGCGTCGCATTGACGTCTGTGAAACAATGCTTTCCGACTATCAAGGTAAAATGAAAGGCATCATAACTGGAGATGAGACTTGACGGAAACAGACGATCAATCGGCCGAATATCGTGTCAAACGTGAGCCGAAGCCCAAAAAACCACTTCAAAGCAAATCAAAAATCAAGGTTATGTTGACAGTTTTCTTCGATTATCGAGGTGTGGTGCACTCCGAATTCCTTCCGACTGGCCAAACTGTCAACAAAGAATACTATTTGAGTGTTATGCGTCGTCTACGCAATGCTATTCGTAAAAAGAGGCCAGAATTATGGGCCGACAACTCTTGGTTTTTGCACCATGATAATGCACCGTCGCATACTGCACTAATTCTTCGTGAGTTTTTCGCCAAATTTTCAACCAATATCGTGCCGCAACCACCGTATTCGCCTGATTCAGCTCCGTGTGACTTCTGGCTATTCAGCAAACTCAAACGACCGCTCCGGGGAAACCGTTTTGAGTCAATTGAAGACATTAAACGTGAATCGCTACGCGCATTGAAGGCTATTCCTGAAATTGACTTTAACAACTGTTTCGAGAATTGGAAGAAACGTTGGCACAAGTGTATTGGGCCAGGGAGGATTACTTTGAGGGGGACGAAATAGATTTGGAAGAATAAATTAAGAATTTAAAAATTATGAACAAAGTCTTACTATTTTTTGCCCACAGTAGTATAACTTCATATACACTCTGTAGATGGTGTAGTAAAATTAAATTTGATTAGTGGAAATTATCTGTTCATTCGGAAATAAGTAGTGCTATTTATTAATACTAAAAATTTATATTGGATTACTTATACATTATCCGATATTGCATCTTATGGTAATTTGTATATAATTAGTATTATTTGAGATGAATTTTAATTATTGAATACAATAATTATTCTTGTATTACATTACAACTGCTTTGAGTTATAATTCTGTTAGGAAAAGGAAACTGTCTCATATTTTGAATCCACGCACTTGCAAATTTAATTTTTCAAGTCAGCTTTAAAAAATGTATTTTCCCATTTAGAACGTTTTCTTGTCAGGCGTGCGGTTTTAGAACGTAATTTTCTTCGCACCGTAGAAATTGGAGACCCATCGCTGCGGGCGCCACTAATGAAAAAGAAAAGCTGCGTTGTTCTAAATTAAGCGGTGCCTTTTTAAATGTGTCATGAATGTTGTTTTTCACGATATCAGGATGTGCCTAATAAACTAAGGTTTATATTTTTTCCATGGTTTGTTTTTTTCGTCTTGAATTCTTGTTTCTTTGAGAATCCGATACACCTTCAAATATTATAAAACATGGGGATTTGGGGAAATATTCTGGAATGGCGAAGAGGCCCATTAGGAGAATATTGAACTCTGCCAGGATTTTTCAAGTATGTAAAACGTCTAGACGATAAAATTCAGCCGGGATTTTTTCTTTCGTAAATAAAGTATGCTTTAAATAAATTTGTACAGAAGTCTTACTTTAAAATTTTATAATTGGAGAGCCACCTTTATGGTAATTACCACGTAATAAATAAAACAATAAAATTAGGTTACTAAAATTTATTTTCCATGCTGAATAGTAAGTAGTTCATAACGAAAAACTCAACCAAAGAATATCGAGAGGATAAGTGTAATAGTTGGTTAAGAAAAATGCTTGAACTTCGCACTTCAATTCATGAAAGCGAGTCGAAAAGCTCAACCAAAGAATATCGAGAGGATAAGTGTAATGGTTGGTTAAGACAAAATGCTTGAATTTGAATTCATGAAAGCGAGTCAAAACTTTGCGATGGAAAAGTCGTCTAACTTCTTTCTGTACGAAGTATCAAAGAAAAGTGACAGCTTCCAAAATTCTCACAAAGCATCTGAAATCCTGAAATAGACGAGAGTTTGTAGTACTCATGATGAAATAAAATTTATAATTTTTATAGTGTCGTCTAAAATATTGTCTAGCTCTACAGGAATACATTTACTTGCTAGTGCTTGTGCTGATTAGTGATTTTGCACCAACTGTCCACATATCTAAGCAAGATTAATTTATTTCATTTTTTTCAAAATAGTAATTTATTACATTGATAATTGCTTCTTCCGTTGCAGTGTTTGTTAGAGGTTTAACAAATAATACACCTTCTCAAATGGAATTATTAAAAATATATCTAATATAGTCAAGCAATACAGCAGCGTTGACTACATCGGTCAACTCGTCAAGTCATTTAATTTAGTATACTAGGTTAATTATCTTTGATATTTTTTTCTCTAAGCATACACTTACTGATTTTTCGTCATTGTGTGTGCTTGTCCAGATTTTATTAGGTGCGCAACTAAGTTCTCGCTGTTTTTTTGATGAAAATGCAACTTTATTGTGAAAAAATGTTTACAAATGAATCATTCAAAATATTGCCCATCGCTAGCGACAACTTTTTCCCATCTTTCTGGCAGAGCTCGAATACCGTCACGGTAGAAGTGTTCGTCTTTTGAGGCTATCCACGAATCAAGCCATTTTGAGATGTCTTCATATGAGCGGAACTGCTGATTAGTCAGACCATGTGCCATCGAACGGAACAAGTAATAATCGGACGGCGCAATATCTGGGGAATATGGTGGGTGGTGTAGGATCTCCCATTTGAGCGTTTCTAAGTAGGTTTTAACGGGTTTGGCAACATGAGGCCGAGCGTTGTCATGCTGTAGAATCACTTTTTCGTGCATCTGCTCTTATTGTGGCCGCTTTTCGCGCAGTGCTCGGTGAATATTCGGCCGAACCGACGACATAGAAGCATAACCGGGCAGTCCCCATGATTTTGTTCTTTTTGGGTTACTGTAATGAATCCATTTTTCATCACCCGTAACGATGCGATGAAGAAAACCCTTCCTTTTTTGCCGCTGGAGCAGTTGTTCACAGGCGAAAAAACGACGCTCAACGTCTCTTGGCTTCAAATCATAAGGAACCCAGGTTCCTTGTTTTTGAATCATTCCCAACGCATGCAATCGCTGGGAAATGGCTTAGCGGGTAACTCCTAATGCTGAAGCAAGCACTTTTTGCGTTTGGCACGGATCCTCATAGAACAATGCCTCCAATTCAGCGTCATAGAAGGAAATCACCGTCTTTGAATCGACGGAACCAATCACGGCACGTTGTTTCACTTAGAGCAGCATCTCCGTAAACTTTTTGGAGTTCTCGATGCGCTTCAGCCGCCGTTTTCTTCGAGTGAAAGAAGAAAAGCAACACTTCCCGCAAATGACGATTATTTGGCACAAAATCAGACATTTTCACACAACCAAAAGTATATGACACAAGAACAAAATCACTAATACGTCAAAGCGGTTTGTTTACCATATGTCTAAGCTTGCTTCATGATGTTTTGTTTATGTCACAATCGACCAGCACTTACTACCGGAGCCATCTCTTGAAAAACAGCACCTAATATAATTTTGTAATTCTGTAACTTACACAAAATGCTATCTCAGGAGCATTTTTACCATCTGCGTTTGAAACTGACAGTACGCTTTTCAGTATCTGCTCATTTTTTTTACAGTTTTAAGTTATTATAAATGTTATGACATTTATAATATTGGGTTGGCAACTAAGTACAACTAAATTCGCAAACGATGGATACAGCCCTCGATTTACAATCCATCATAAGTAATCACTCGTCACTCGTCACTGGTTAAAAAAATCTATTTCATTATAGTCGTTTTCACTATTTGTATCTGCTGCATTTGCTATATACACAAACTTTGATCTCGTATATATAATGATGCACTATCCACCTCCTGTGTTAAATCTAATTTAATAGACCTATAGACGCATTTGGATTTACTTGACGTATAGACAGGATTTCAATATACCAAAGGAATAGGAAAGAAATTTGTTTTCCTTCACTTAATTGAAATATTTCTGTTGGGCCGATTAATATTAACGCTTAATTAATATTTCTTTGGCGATTCAAAGAAAATGAGCAGAATCAAAGAAATCGTATTCTCCTGATATACAGCCTCTTCGAATTTTTCAATAATTGCAAACTTTCCTAAATTAACAAAACTGGTCTTGCATGAAAAATGTAGCGTTACTATTACTTTAGTCCTATACTTCCATCTCTCTATCGCCTCCGACGACAGCACCCAATACTTTACCATCAACGGTAACAGTCGATCGAACCTATTATCTCTGGACGCAAAAAACCCACATTCACCTCATTAATAGAACTAGCACATTCGGTTCGAGTCCAACAGAAATTAACAATCTTGAACAGACTTCTAATATGGATCACGATCCTCGTCATCCCCTACTAAGTAGTCAAAGTTACCTTTTATATTCATTCTATTGGGTTGGCAACTAAGTACTTTCGGTTTTGTAGTATAAAATAAAACACTTTTTTTTAAACAAAGAATAGTTTTTAATCAATTATGTATTTTCCATTTTGCTCAATGACCTTTTGCCATCTTTCTTTCAGCTGCATGATTCCGCGCTCATAAAATTTCTGGTCCTTATCAGCAAAAAACTGAACCAGGTGCGAGTGAAGGTCATCGTCATTTGTGAAAGTTTTACCTTTCAAAGAATTCTGCAAACTTCGAAATAAATGGTGATCAGATGGTGCTAGATCAGGGCTGTATGGGGGATGTGGCATCACTTCCCAGCCAAGCTCCAATAGTTTCCCATGAGTTGCCAAAGATGTGTGAGGCTTTGCATTATCTTGGTGGAAAACTACACCTTTCCGATTTGATAATTCTGGCCGTCTTTCTTTGATTGTTTCGTCCAGTTTTATTAATTGTTGACAGTAAACATCAGAATTGATCCCTTGGTTCTTTGTAAGCAACTCGAAAAACACAACACCGTTGTAATCCCACCAAACTGACAGCATGATCTTTTTGGGATGCAATTCAGCTTTCGATGTGGTTTGAGCTGATTTATCGTGTTTGCTCCATGATCGTTTTCGAACTATGTTACTGTACAGGACCCATTTTTCATCACCAGTGATGATTCTTTTTAAGAAAGGGTCCGTTTCATTTCGTCTAAGGTGCATATCGCAAAAGTTGATTCTTTGTGTTAAATGAATTTCTTTCAATTCGTGAGGTACCCAAATATCAAGCTTCTTAACTAGCCCAAGACATTTTAAATGTTTTTCAATTGTTGCGTGCGATACATGTAGCCTCTCCGCAACCTCTCGAACAGTTATATGACGATCCTCTTCAATTATAACTTTCATTTGGTCATCATCAACTTCAGTAGGCCGACCAGAACGTTGCTTATCTTTGAGGGAAAAATCTCCAGAATGGAATTTTTTATACCAATTCTGACACGTGCGCTCTGTTAAGCAATTAGCACCATAAACTTCACATATCTTTTTGTGAGCCGCAGCAGCTTTCTTTCCTTTACGGAAATAAAATAGTAAAATATGTCGAAAATGTTCGTTTCTGCACTCCATTTAAAATTAACCCACAACTAATAGCTTTAATAAAAATCACGCACTACTTGCTTCTGAAGTTACGTCAATGTGACTAGTATCACGCGACAAACGGTAAAGTACAGCACTAACATACGTTATACAAAAAATAAAGCAACGCTCTCTATCAGTAAAAACCGAAAGTACTTAGTTGCCAACCCAATAGCTTAATTTCTTAGAAAATAGTTTGTCTGCAGCTTCCTGTATATATATATATATATATATATATATATATATATATATATATATATATATAGCATTTGTCAGCATGGATTTACAAACAGATACGCATACCTTCAGACATAAACAAAAGAAAAGAAAGTAACTGATGTCTTTATGGAAAGTATTTACTAAAAAAATATTCACTAAGATTAAGTCTTCAGACAAACGCACACGTTAAAAGTTTGTTAACGTTAAAAAAGTTTGTTATTGCAAATTCCACAATATTATATAGAAAAAAAAATTATATTCACAAATAAAAATATGTAACTATAAAAAGTAAAAAAATAAATAATTTGAAAGAGGGACGGTCATCCCCGAAACATCGTTACTAAAAATTGAATGTTTTTCTATTCCAACAGTTGAAACTTCCAATAAAAGAGAATAAAATTTATAATTAGAACAACACAAGCAATATATTAAAAACGAAAAGAATACTTTTAATAAATCATTGTAAAATAGTTTAACCTAAAATTCAATCTGTGATAAACATTACCAATAGTAACATTTGTTATTAAGCAATGTTGTAAACTTTGTGTCAAAACGCAAAGTTTATTCCAATTGTGAATTCAATTAATATCACTGTATAACATGAAGTATAAAATTAAATCAAATTTTAATCCAATTGTATCAATTAGACATAATCTTTTTGGTTTATTTTCTTTATTAAATATTTCTATCTTTAACAAAATAATTATAATAATTTTTGGGGAATTTAATTTTACTTTATGACGAAAACAATATTTGTTTTTCCTTTGTCCAAAAGTTTTCTTTCTTAATTAAGAAAAGTCTGGAATGAATTGAGTTTAACAACAGCAAAATTAGAAAGGATGTCGGTCGACCCGAAATGTTATAGGTTCCGTCTAAGAAACGGTAATATTGATTCGAATAGGATTGTAAATATTCATCTATCTCCCGATAGGCCAATCGTGCAAAATTATTCGAGCATGTAAGATTTAACAGGTCCTACACTGCTGGTTGCCGCTGCTAGTTGCTGACCCTCCAGTTTGCTATCTGCACCAGATAATAATAACTGTCAATAGTTGATCTCCGTTCACAGATAAGAGAAATATATGTAATCGCTTGCGTTTCCGGTTTGTGGCATTCTCTGCATCGTGAATTGAAATTAATTGTAAATTTTGTTTTGTTCTTTTAGAGTAGCTGATGTGCGCTTTGTAATGGATGAAGTAACAAATATTGATTGAGATAACAAAATATGTATGTATAAATGTAACGCTGCTATTAAACTGGCTCAAACACCTCAATTAGAAAAGTTTCCTTTTGAATTTTTAATTAAAATTCCGGGTTAAAAATTTAATATTTGTCTTTTTTTAGAGAAAATTTTAATCCTCAAATGTTTCATATGCCTTGACTGAATTTTTGTAATATTCTTATCGAAATGAATGAAAGCATTACTTGCATTTATAATTTTTTCACGGAAATTTCAAATATCAATCAATTTCAATCTAGTTAACGAAGTATCGCAAGCAACGCCTATCTGAATCTAAATTTTGGTCTAAACACGTGTGATGAGGTAGAGCATCAATTAACCATGACTCAAATTGTGATAGACCCGTAGAATGGAAAAGATGGTACGAAAAGTCAAAAAGGTGGTACTCCACAATCGACGTTTAAAGACCTCTGTCATTGTCAATGTAGTACACGAATGTTCCAGAAGTTTTGCGTAGCCATTTTAATATGATTATGGTGTTTTCATGGCGTATTCACAGGTCACTGGTTTCTTAGCAAAAGTTTTTGAAAGAAGAAATTCCTCAAGAAAGTTTGGGCATGTTGGGAAGACGGTGGAATTTTGTACGCAGTGTGTAAAATAGTGGCTCTGAACTAGCGGAATTCGAGCTTCCTACTGACATGGTAAAATTTTTCAAATTTTAGAGATAATTGATCTGCATATTCCAAAGTTTATATGTTGCTCTAACTTTTTAAATATTGTATCCTCTCAAGGCAGTTTTAGCTTCGAAAATATTAGTGTACGAGCACTTGTTAATCTAAAATAACTTGAAAAAATACCAATTTTTTGGAAACATTTTTCGTAAAATAAAAAGTATTGATTTGGCTTTAATAATGGTAGTTTTGAATAAGTAGAGAAGTAGAGTACGAATTGTATACTTCTCATGGCAAAAATCATTAATATGAAGATAATCTATATACACACTCATTTCATAATTGGCTTCGAATTTTCAAGTTCCATTCTTTCAGGATTAAGTCCAAATAGTTTGATAAATATAGACATTAAAATCATTGTTGGAATCTTCAAAAATGTCAGCATACGAGTATTTATTAACTTAAGATAATTTTTGAAAAATATTTTCGTCAAAATAAAAAAATTAAATTTCATCTTTGTAGTATCTGTAGTTCTGAACTAGCAGAATACGAGCTTTCTATTGTTCTAGCAATATCATTCAAACTTTAAAGATAATTTATTTTCATGTCTAAAAGTTCATATTTAAACATGATATTCAAGTTTTCTGTTATTCCGGGATTAAGAAAAAGGGTTCGGTAATCTTTGATGTTAAAATTGTTTTTAGGATCTTCCAAAGTATCAATAGGTGAGCATTAAAAAAAAAGTTCATATTTAAACATGATAATTCAAGTTTTCTGTTATTCCGAGATTAAGAAAAAGGGTTCGGTAATCTTTGATGTTAAAATCGTTTTTAGGACCTTCCAAAGTATCAATAGGCGAGCATTAAAATATTAGAGATAATCCATCTTTTATTATTATTTAAAAATATTTAAAAAAATTGGACAACTTTTGACAAAATTGTTCCTAGAAGTTACGAATATATCAGTGGGTGAGCATTTGTCAAAACACAATTCTTAAGAAGAGCGTTTTTTGTAAGTATACCTCTTTGAACAAATTGATATTTTCATCAAAATAAAAAGTTTTGAATTTAGCCTTCGTAGTAAGTAAAACAGTACTACTGAATTAGCGGATTGCAAACTCACGATTTTGAATAGCAAAATCAATTAAACTTTAGAGAGTTCACATTTCGACATGATTTTTCAATTTTTTCGTCCACATAATATTAAGTCTAAAGAGTTAAATAAATTTTAACATCAAAATTGTTTTAAGGACCTGCGAAATTATCAGTGCGTGAGTTTTTGTTAATTTATAATAATCTTTGACTAGCGTCCATTTTTGCTTCTGAAATTTTCGTCAAGAAAAATTTTTTGAATTTAGCCTTCATAGTAAGTAAAATCGTAGATCTAAACTAGCAGAATGCAAATTCACTATTTTGTATAGCAAAATTAATCAAACTTTAAACAGCAAATTCTTTGTCTTGTCAAAATTAAGTCAAAAGAGTTAAGTTTTGGTTAATTTACATTTTTGAAAAACATCAATTTTAGCTCCTTTGGAAAAAAATGAGATTTTCGTCAAAATAAAAAGTTTTGAATTATCCTTCATAGTAAGTAAAACAGTAGCTCTGAACTCACTATTTTGTATAGCAAAATTAGCCGAATGATAGTGATAATCAATTTATTCTTTATAAATTAAAAAGTTCAATTTTTACATGATTTTTCAATATTTTTGTTTCCTCAACATTAACCTAAAAGAATTTAATAAATTTCGACTTTAAAATAGTTTTTAGGACCTTCGAAATTGTCAGTGTTCGAGTTTTTGTTAATTTATAATAATATTTGCAAAACGCTTGCTCCTTCGAAAAAATTGAGATTTTCGTCAAAGTAAAAAGTTTTGAACTTAACTTTCTTAATGTGTAATATAGTAGTTCTGGAATAGAAGAATATAAATTCAAAGTCATTGATTTTTAAAATTGTTCAAACCGTAGAGATAATTCACCTACACATTTAAAAGTTTATATTTTGACATCTTTTTAAGATTTAGTTAATAGCGTAAGTTAATTTTTGACTTCAAAATCTATATTTACTAAATAACTATTTTTAAAGATTATTTTTCTTGTCCTAGTATCAACTGATAACCATCGAGAACGAACCAATCCTTTCTTCCTTTTATATATAAAATTCAACGGTTTTGGATATTGCGTACATCGATGTTCAAACTAATTTCTTTTAAACTTTATCATCAGCTCAAACACACACGCTCGGAGAGAGACACATACACACACACACAGAGAGAGAGAGAGAGAGAGAGAGACAGAGAGAGAGAAAGAGAGAAATAGAAAAAGGCAACTTTTATAATTTATTCAAGCCTCTCTAATATGATTATATTTCCATTTAGATGAAACAAAATTGGACTAAGCATTCGTGCTTCAGGTACGCCTTACACACGGACACAAATATTTTAAATATTAGGATTTCTCTTTCAAGTGAGCAAAGGTATCGCAAACACCGAACAAAGCAAGCCGAAAAGCATTATCTTGCCAAAAGTGATTACTGTATTTCATCTTCCCTTAATTCCCGTGAACAACTCCCAGTACAACTTGCCGGAATATTTGCCGTTTAAATATTAATTTGCGGACACTGGCAAATTGCAAATTACGTATTAAAAACGAAGAAGAGGAAAGACCTGATGTAACGCATTATGGGATTATACCGCATCCGCCATCTGCAAATCTAAACAAAGTAAAATGAACGCATTACTGAAATATAATTATGTTAATTATCAACCAAATATTATTTTATTTTATTAACAGAGAGTAACCGTAGAAGTAAGTCTTTCATACTAACGCTATTCCTGCGTCACAATCAAGTTCATTATGGTTTAAATTTGTAGTAAAAATATGGAATTATAAAATAGTGTCAGCCAAATTGTGATTAATTATATAAATTTATAAATTATATAACTATGACAATTACGCTGCCTAATAAATTTCAACTTTTGGTTTTGTCATAAAGTAACGTACACTACCTGTCATATTTATTTGCCCACCCTTAGTTTTAGCCAAAATTATTAAACTATCAAATGTGTACTGAAAATTTATTTATTGTACTAATACAACAGTGTAAAATAAACATAAAATAGTTACATTTTTCTTATATAAAAACTTTATCATTAATTATTATTAAATTTTGCTCTCATCAATGTGTCCACCTTTATTTTTGATAATTAATAATAATAATTTTCTGTAATGTGTACCCAGGCTTCTTGAAGTTGTTCCCACAGTACAGTGGTGGATGATAGAGCACGTTCTCGAACCTTCCGGTCCAATTCTTCCCAAAGAAGCTCTATTGGGTTCAGATCAGGACTTTGAGCTGACCATACCATTATAGAGATTTGCCCTTGTTCTTCTAGTTGACGCAAGTAATCGCCACACAATCTAGAAGTGTGTTTCTGATCTTTGTCCTGTTGAAATACAAAGTTTTCGCCAAGAATCCTTAGTCCTGAAGGAACAGCGTTATTTTCTAAAATTTCCTTGTAGCCTTCTTTTCTTAGGATTCCCTCAATTTTGACGAGACCGCCTACAGATCTTCCACCAAAACACCCCCAAATCATTACTGAACCTCCTCCATGTTTTACGATAGGGGCAATACATTCCGGCAGTACTCTTTCTCCTGCCGATCTTCTTACGAAGTCCACAACACATTATTCCACTGATCAATCGTCCAATTCTTATGTTCTTTAGCTCAATTTAGTCGTTTTATCTTATTTTGCTTTCGTAGTAGTGGTTTTCGCAGAACAATTCTTGCGTATAAACTCGCTTGCCTTAACCTTCTCTGTACCGTGGACACACTAATTGCTCTATTCATTTCAGCAGCAATTTCTTGTGCCGTTTTTCCTCTATCGCGTCTACTTATCCGTATTAAATGCCGGTCATCTGCAGATGTCATCGTTTTGCGTCGTCCAGATCTTCTTTTGTTGGAAAATGTACCACTTTCTGCAAATTTTTTAACGTTATAATCAACGGTTCTGCGATTTTATCGTAATTCTTTTGCAATTTCGCGATTACTTTTACCCGTCTTCGGCATTGCATTAAAATATTCACAATAACTCTCTATTTAACTGTTTTCGCAACAAAAGATGAACGATGACTGACATAAAATTTATTTTCCTTTTTGAATAACACATCCTAGTATTTTAATTAGTTAGTACCATAACACAATATTGGTAATACCTTTTGGAAATGCAGGTAAAACTGTTAATACTGTAGGGATTAGCCTATATAATATTGGGTCTGGGAAAAAGTTCGTGGCGTTTTTCCCGATAGATGGCATTGGTTGCCGATAACTAAAGAACAACAGGTCACAGCGACACCACCGACGGCTCGTTTTTTAGATGACCTTCCGAACGTTAGTTTGAGCGTAGAAACATTGTAATCGGTGCAGTGGTTGGAAAGTTATTCGCACTTGAAAATGGAGAAGAATAATGAGAAATTTCGCTATATTCTGCAATATTATTATGATAAGGGGAAGAACGCTGCGCAGGCTTGTGATAAAATTTGTGCTGTGTACGGTGAAGGTACTTTATCGAAATCTGTTGCGCGGAAATGGTTCGCTCGCTTTCGTTCTGGAAATTTTAATGTGAAAGATGAGTCACGCTCCGGTCGTCCAATCACTGAAAAATCTGATAAAATTCTTGAAAAAGTCCAACAAGATAAGCATATCAGCAGTGTCGATATTGGCATGGAGCTAGGCATTGACCACAAAACTGTTTTGAACTATTTACACAAAGCTGGTTACAAAAAAAAGCTTGACGTATGGGATCCTCATGAGTTGAGCGTGAAAAACATGATGGACCGAATTAACATCTGCGATGCGCTGCTGAAACGGAATGAAATCGAGCCGTTTCTGAAACGTTTAATAACCGGAGATGAAAAATGGATTACGTACGATAATCGGAAGCGTAAAAGATCGTGGATAAAGGATGGTGAGCCGTCACAAGCGTTCGCTAAGCCAACATTGACGCCAAAAAAAGTGATGCTGTGTGTATGGTGGGACTGGAGGGGAATCGTCCACTACGAGCTACTTCCAACTGGTCAGACGATTGATTCTCAACTCTACTGTGCACAACTAGAGAGATTACGCCAGGCGATTGAAAGAAAACGGCCCGAATTGATTAATAGGAAAGGTGTTGTTTTCCATCATGACAACGCCCGACCACACACTTCTTTGATGACCCGTCAAAAATTGAGAGAGTTTGGTTGGGAAGTTTTGATGCACCCACCTTACAGTCCGGATATAGCACCCTCTGACTATCATCTGTTTCGATCTCTGCAGAACTCTCTCAATGGAATTAAGTTGGTTTCAAAAGAAGCCTGTGAAAACTACTTGATTCAGTTTTTCGACCAGAAACCACAGAAGTTTTTCACCGATGGGATCATGGATCTACCAAAAAAATGGCGAAACATTGTCGATAATAATGGAGCATATTCGGTTTAAATGAATTCGTCCACGCGCCATGCGGGGACCAGTTGAATTTTACTGAAAAAACGCCACGAACTTTTTCCCAGACCCAATATTTATGGTATTTTTCCAATTTATGACACCTTTACGATATATCATAAACAATTTAAGATTTTCGTAGAAATTCATATGGAATTACATCCACTAATAATATTGTTGAATAATTATAATACAGATTTTTTCTAAAGATAATCCGTATTTCAGGAAACACATAAAATTGGGGTGGGCAAATAAATATGACCGGTAGTGTATACTGATTTTTATAAAAAACGTAGGAACATTAATTTTAATAAAAGATAGATGGCTCAGATTTTTACGTTGATAATATACTTTAATGTATACATTTATACATAAAAAAAACTGGTACAAACTTGTATTATTAATACCCATAGTTTTTTCCTACGATGTTAATTTGCTTCCAAATTTTCTAACACCTACCATTTCTCGTGCCCGAGATCCAACAAAAATACTTTCTTTTAGTTTTCCTTCTGTTATTTTTGGGAGTTTTTCCAAAAGTATTAGAAATTGTCATCTTCTTGATCCATTGCCCTAACAGAGTTTTTCAAGAGACTATGTTTAATGTGAAGAGGTGGTATTATAATCGTTACTTTTTCCATTAAAAGTTGATGACCATTATCTGCTCAATGTAATGCTTTTTCTTGTCATGACTGGACCAAAAACATAAATGCAACAGTATTTGGTGCAACCTGATTGTATATTCAGGATATTTCAATAACTTTCAAATCCTTGTAAATATATAATACCCTGACAAGACAAGATTTAATGCACGGAAGTGCCACTTTCAAATTTTCAAGTTTGGAGAACAATATTTCGTGGTGTATACTATCAAATGCTTTTAACCAATCAATAAATACATACGTCACTTTCTATTTGTTATTTAAGCCTTTGATAATTTCTTCCAATAGTTAGAATACTGTTCTATTTGTTGTCCTAGTTTTACATATACATTTTAGTTTTTATACAGAATTTCTTGCTATTGTATGCAATTTTGAATTCGTACGCACACAATTCTTGCAAAGATTTTTAATATATGTTAGATATTAAAGCGATAGGTATATAACACCAGCTAACAAGGTCAGCACCTGACAATGCTAAATAGCATATATAAAGTAAAATTATTCGAAAAGCTCTAATATTGGCTTTGGTCGCCCTACGAAGAAAATACAAGTAAGGACGTGTTAAGACACAATTTGTCTGTTTGCATTGTTGTCATAATTTGGTTTTGAAGGAAATTAACGTAGGCGAATCTAGTATAACAAAGATCCGCGTTAGGACTAGAGCTTCTCAGGAAACATCCCGTAACACAGCTGTTTTTTGGAAATAACATAAAAATTGGAATATACTTGCTCGCGGTGACATTAGACAGACGAGTTCAGAGTTTGTTTTCTTATATAACCTTATAAAACATTACCTGTTTTCTGGTAATGTTTAAGTTCGATCGAATGACAATCTTTAAGAAATCAACTGATGAAAGCAAAATATAAATAATAAATAATGTTGAACCTTCGTGTTCACAGTAGCATATAACAATACGGCAAAATACTGATGTTGCAAATAACACATTTAATAATAGTTCCTGTACATTCTAACGTAGGAAAATAATTTAGAAAATTCTTTATACCCGTTGCAGTTAACAATCCACCTTTACTAGGCATTTTTGCGTCAATGACATCATACAAGCTATCGATGTGCACGTTTTCGCATCTCATCGGCTCCTGTTGCTGATTACCCAGAAGATTGTAAAACCTTAATAATCAGTGTTTAAAAAAACCCAAGATAGCCTATTTTTCGGTTAATGTATTTTTATTTTTGGACAAACGCAAAAGTTGGAATTTTATTAAAAATAATAATAAATCGCATATTCAGCTAGTGAATATTCTGTATGTATAAGAAACGATGTACACATAAAACTTAATTAAAATTTAAAAGTAATGACAAACGCAAGTCTTAGACGACTTTTATAAATCTCGCCCGGCGAACAAATGGTTCATTATATGCACCATTCTACGGAGCAGTTGAATTAAAACTTTCGCAGTCATTAACCGTCGTGCAGATTGCACGTATGGCGCGTTTAAGTGCATCCCGAAAGTTTCGCGTTAGTGAAAGAAAACTGAAAAGAAACGCCCGAATATAGAAACACTTTCCTGCACTTTAATTTTTGTACGTTCATTTCACTTATTCTTCTTTAAAATTCGTTATGGGACAACTTGGTAGTCTAGAATTAAAAGCAAATCTTGATAATGCATTCGCTCGAGGAACGCCTTTTCGTGAAATACGAAATACGAGTCGTTCTTTTCCGTTTTCTAGAGAACGTAATCGTATTGAATATTGTTAGGTTACAATGAATTTTCTTTGGAAGACTGGTACATTCTGGGGTAAATTTCAAATTAAATCTATTTATAAAAAATCTGGCAAATTATTGTAATTAGTGTTGAACCTCAATGTAACGAATCTCGATTTTAAAAAATTCTTGATTTTACGATTTTTTTAAAGAAAACGTAATAAAAATCTATGTATGTATGTCTTGTTTTAAAACTTGATGTACCGAATTTTTTTTTTCAGATCTTATATCAAAAAATAACCATGTAGTAAACAAAGATTACTTCTTAAGTAGTTTGCTTCTTTTTGTTAGACTATTTGTCACATAATAAGGGAAAAAGTAGAATTGGGGATTCCAGTCTAAAATAAATATTATAAATAATATGATTGATAGTTCCCTTAACCTTACTCCGTTTGTTTTTATTTGGAGGGTCTTTAAATAGGCGAGTGCTTTATTTATACAATTAGTCTGTTATTTAAGTAAGAGAACTGGTTTAACATAAGTGCCAAAAGAAAATGCTTACGAGGATAAATTGACAAAAGATGAGACTTAAAATGAAACACTTGAATTACGACGACAATTTTTTAAATCATTCCTCTTCAACATTAATACATTTGGACTAGCGATACTAGAGTACAATTATGCCAGTTTTATAATCATCGGAATCAATATATATATATATATATATATATATATATATATATATATATATATGTATATTAAATTATTAGTATAGTATAGTATTATAGTATATTTGTTGCATTGTGTCAAGCTATTAATGATGACGTTCCATCTCTTCCCATTGTATTGATCATCACCAAGTTCTATATTCAAAAACACTAAATATAAAGGATGTTATGGATATTGCTATGAAAATCGTGAATTTCATTCCAAAGTTTGCAACGACGCCCCTTAAAAGTACACTGATTTACTTTTACATACAGATGTCGAGTGGTTGAGTAGTGAAAAATGTTTCGAAAGGTTTGAACAATTATTATCCGAAATAATCTCTTTCCTAGAGAGTGATGACATCGAAATACATAAAAACGAAACATAACTCTGTAATTTAGCTTTCCTAAAAGATGTGACATGTCATTAAATATCATTAACTTGGAGCTACAAGGGAAGGATAAAATAATTACCAATATATTTAGTGGTATTTACACTTTTAAAAATAAATTCAAGTTACTGATTAATCAATTATATAGAAAAGATTTGAAAAATATCCAGCTTTAAAAGCAAGAGCAAGTCTTCAGTTAAAGTATAGTCTTTACGAGACAGATGTAAGAAATATTCTTATTCTATTATTATCCGAGATATCCATTTTATTGGGCAGACGTTGGAAAATCTACTCTTGAAATATGAAACACCTACAATCAAGACTTGCCTTTTGTCGAAAATCAGTTACTGCAGAAGATTTTAAATATACATCTCAAAGCCAGAGCAATTGATGTAAAATTTTGATCATTTATATTTATGTTTTAAACATTGCGCTTAAAATAACCGGTTTCTTTGGGCTATCTAAATTTATGTGAATTTGCGTTTTCTGAAATGAAAATTATTAAATCGAAATATTGCAGTCAACTAACTGACGAATATCTAGCGTCATGCTTGCGATTGCCATGCATCAACATCCAAAGATTAATTAATTAATTAAGAATTTTACACGTCACAGGTAAAAGTCCCTCACACTTGTTTCTAAGGGAATAGCCTACAATACACATTGTCACTGCACCATCGCTCGCAAACATTAACAGCTGGTCAGTTAGAAGTTGAAATTTTTTAGTGTATACAGCAAGCACTACTTTCATAATTACTTCGCCAGAGCACTTTTCTAATCTTTTGCTAGCTAATACAGTAGGAAATGTCGCTCTAACAGCATCTTTCTACCCGTGGTTTCGTCGACACATAACCACAGCTATTTATCTTTTCTTATAGCTACGATTATGTTTTCGATGTCGTTATCCACAGTTGGTATATGGCTCTGTAACGCTTTCCGAGATGGTAGCTTCCAAAAGTCATGAAACGGTTGCTTATCGAGTAGATGAAATCTCATAGGCGATTATCATAAACAGTAAATTAGTGTTGTACACTCTATATGATTCTTACAATCGCGTTAGTCCCAGCGCATTGATAGTTTACTGCAAATTTTACAGTATATCTTAACTCTATTATAATATAAATCGGGAAATTCAACAATAAAGTTTCGCACTGTGTCGGCTAATCATATTTAATAATTATACGTTCGTTTTATATAAAGACCTGCTTGGTACTAACTTATAATTCTGCACTTCATCTGTTTTATTACATTATACTGGCGGGAGCGCTGCGTACTCAGTACGAACCTGGCCCGTTGTCAGTTGTCATGTTGGAGCTTATTTCTACTCCTTCTTCCTCCCCTTTGGTCGATCTCTTTCTTTCCACTTTTGCATTGTAATTCTGAGCACTGCTGCTATAAAACTTATATCTTTATATCTTTTCCGTCTAACATGATTTCGAAACTGCAGTCAGTTGACACGGGAATAATAAAGTATGTTAAAGTGTACTATTGCAAAAAAATGCTTATGAACACTATAAGTAATTTTAAAACTTCGATATCATTTACCAACATTGGCTTACGAGAAGCAATTACGGTAATGGACAAGACGAAAGAAAAAACAAGCGAAATGGTTGAAAAGAATTGCTATTCGAATGCTTGATTTTCGGTAGAATTTTTCGGAGATGGAAAAGATACACAACAATTTTTCGAGCTAAAAAATTATGGAAACATCTTTCGGTAAATGTTGTTATTAATAACATCACAGCTTTATATTCAGACTTTATGCAATTTTAATTTTGCGCATTTTCGGAAGCTACTTAACCAATGTCCAATTTGAAATCGTAACCTTATCTAAAGGAAAATGACATTGTACCAATACAAATTTATTTTTTATTTTTGATTGCTGGTAATAATTTCTGTAAAATTCAGTCAGTGCTGCAGTACTATAGCTTTTATACACCATACATCGCTGGTTAAGACCTGCTATCCTATTTGAGTGAATTTTATATATATAAATAGTGTGTTAAAGCTTTGTCGAACTTCAATTAAGTTCTCTTTGCTTATTATTTATACTTCGTTAAACAGTTATGTGAAACTTATTTAAACATTATCTTCTTTCACATTTACAAACTTAATACAAACGATTAATGCTCCATTTATGGATGTTCCCCCTTCTGAAAGTCATCGCCTTTAAGAAGCTTATCTCTTCGTGCAGTGCTGAGCGCATTAAACTACAATTAGTTGTATTAGATTTTGACTCCCTTCTGCAGAGACTTAACGCGTCACCACCAAACACCCCCATGTTACCGGCTCCATTTGCAAAATACAATTATGATAGGCCCGGAGAACCCTTTCACTCCGGGCACTCGGAAAAGTTAATAGGATATGAATACTAATTAGCAATATACCGGTGCATATATTTCTCGGGCACTAAATGTTGCCGCAACGCAACATAATTAAGAAATATTGTACGAGCGAAGCTTTTCACGAATCAGCGCCTTTACGGATTTCGCAGGGAAGCCGCCTTGAGAGAGATCCCATTTAATAAAATGTATTGCTAGGTGTGTAATTCTACTCCGCACGCTTGAGGTGAACAGATATCGAAGACTTTTTCACCGTTGTCTAATATATTTTATCATTGAAATTATACTAGTATAATATTATGAAATACTTATTGATACTAAACGAAAATGTATGCGTTTATAATTAATATATTTTCTCACACACTTACTAACTAATAGATTAACAAATTTGATACTTTTGTATTATATATTATGACTATTACTTAAGGAACTCAAGTACTTTTTGCTTCAAATGCCATGAAAGAACTGTTGTTACATTGTAAAATTCCGAAATAAGTAGATAAGCACACCAGCGACTAACGAAGATTACGTTATTAATCAATTAATATAAAGTGTTCTTAACAATTTTAAATTAAATCGTCCACCACAGATAATAACAAAGTAATACATGGACAGGACCGAGGAATTGTTTTTAATGTGCGTACGTATTTAACGAGTAAGAAAAGTGATGATACATTAAGAAGCGTTAAAAAAGAAGTTGCAAAAGTCACGGATATTCGTTCAGAACAGTGGAGTGTATTGTTAGTGAAGAACGATGTGTATTGCAAAAAAGAGGATCCAAAAACAATTTCTATGTTCAAAACAAGCATGTAGAACACGTAATTGGTAATTTTGATGGAGCCTGTGGTTGTTTAACATAATCATTTAAGGTTGATATATAACCCCTTTCCACATTAATTTTCGTATTCTGTATACGTATTTCGACAAAGTTGTCATCATCAGCAGATAATTAAACAGTGTCGCACCTGGAAAACTACGGCAAAAAGCCTTGTTTTCTGCGGGTTTTATTTCGTACACGATCTGTACCGTCGAAACTCACACTGCGTGCGTTTTGGCTTTCAACGGTGTTAATATAGAAGTTAACAGAGAAATTCGAGTCTAGATTGTTTTACTAAAATGAAACACATTTAAACAATATGAAAATTTTTGCTTATTATGGCAGTAAGTATATACATATGTTTAGGCCAAGGTTTAATATTTTAAGGTATTAGGGTTTAATCAAGTAGCTTCTCCTGTTTGTTCCTCATACGAGGATAGTTTGACAAGTAGTGAGAATGACACATAGGTGGTGCTCTAATTGGTAAAACAAATGCACTGTAATTTGGGTTGCCTATTTATATGTTTACATTCCGATATTTAGATAAATCGGTTGATTAGTTTATTTTTGACAGCTGATTGAAAAAGAAGCAACACGTTGTTTTGTTTAAATGGAAAAAGTAGAGTATCGTGCGGTGATTAAATACTTCTTAATTAAGGGTATGAAAGCTACCGAAATAAAAGATGAGGCACGGGAAACATTAGGTGAATCTGCTCCATCATCCGCCACAATAAGCAGATGGATAAATGAATTTAAACGTGGCAGAACAAGCTGTGTTGATGAAGCGCGGTCTGGAGCATCCAAAATCGTGACTTCTAAGGAAGTGATTATAAAAATCCATAATATTATTACGCAAAATCGACGACTCAAAGTGAGAGAGATAGCAGCCATGGTAAACATTTCAACAGAACGCCTACACCACATTTTAACGAAAGAATTGGGCCTTTGCAAGCTTTCGGCAAGATGGGTGCCGCGACTGCTTACGAGTGATCAAAAGTTCGCTCGTTTGTGCATTTTCAATCAGTGTTTGGACCTTTATAAGCGGAACCCGGGTGATTTTTGTAAGCGATTTGTTTCTTGCGATGAAACTTGGATACACTACAGTACACCCGAAACTAAACAACAGTCGAAACAATGGTTAGAGCGTGGTTCTGCACCTCCAAAGAAAGCGAAAACCACTTTATCGGCAAACAAGGCGATGGCATCAATTTTTTGGGATTCATAGGGCATTTTGCTCATTGATTACCTTCAGAAAGCTGCCACAATAAACGGACAATATTATGCAGAACTTCTACAAAAATTTAATGTTGATTTCGTGCTAAACGGCCAGGAATGGCAAAGAAAAAGATTCTATTTCACCAAGACAACGCTCCCTCGCATACCAGCACAGTTGCGATGTCCAAAATCCACGAGTTGCATTTCCAATTAGTACCGCATGCGCCTTATTCGTCGAACCTAGCCCCTTCCAACTTCCACCTTTTTCCAAAATTGAAAACGGCACTAGGCGGAAAGAAATTTTCGTCTAATGACGAGCTTATCATCTTCGTAAATGAGTATTTTGCAAGCCATCCGGAATCGCATTTTAGAGATGGTATAGGGCATTGGAGCACCGTTGGAATAAATGTATTGCTCTTTTAGGATAATATATTGAAAAATAAAATTTATTTTATATTTAAAAAATTCGTTTTTCTTTTCCATTCTCACTACTTGTCACTTCGTATAGTGATGATGACGATTGTTTATGTTCATAGTATCATGTTTTATTTAGCTTTAAGTTGCATTGTGCGTGTGTGTGATATTAGGTATTTGTGTGATGAAGGTGATGGCTGTTAATTTTTAATGAGTGCGTTTAATTAAAATTAATGTGTTTTGATTTGACTATATAAAGAAAATATAATTTATTAATAAGTAATTAAGATGAATTAATATCAAAGATTAAAATTAGCTTCTAACTAATCATAGGCAATTGTCTGTATAATAAAATGTTAGTGAGTAGATACTTATTTTGTTCTTATTTTTAGCTTGTTTATTTACTTTTACCCTGTCTCAAGGTCATGTGCATCGCTTTGATGAGATGTAGATCGAAACAAACATAAAAAAGTCAAAGTATCTACTGGCTATTGCATTTAATAAATCAAATCTGGAATAATTCAATATCAAATTTTATATATGTTTCATTTGTAGTTCCAAATTTTATATAGTGTCTTTAGTATAACACATTTCACTTTCTTCAATATTATCTGTTCAACCATTAATAATATTTTCTATTACAAATATTAAGTTACTATTGAAAAGAAAAAAAAATAATTTGATACTTTGTATCTATCTACGTTTAAATGATTGTTATATAGATTTTTGTATTACTGAACTTGTTTAAATAAAATCTTTCAAAATATTAAATGAACTGTATATTGTAAAATAAATTAAATAAAATCTCCTATTATTTAACAATTAACATAATTCTTATTATTAATTTTACCTTGAATTCAAAACTCTAACTTAATGTTATATACTTTAATAAACAACTACCTGTCTCTTTTATTATCTAATTTTCTTAAATTTGCCCAATTACATATTGATTTATTTGAAATAATTAATTTCTTAGGTAACTTTTAAATTAAATAATGTTTAATTTTTCTTCATTTTTACAAAGTATTCTTTAGTCTTCCTCATCCTCTTGCTTCCTAGATTTTGTCTTTCTCACCTACTAATTCTGTATCTTCTACGTATTAGTTCCTTCCAAAGTTGTACATAGACCTTAATCAGTTTAACCTTTGTTTACACTATCGTCGTCATACATAGTTTTATTCATCTGATAATCTGATAAAAATCGTTTTCAAATACTTTACTCAGTTTAAATAAATTTAAGATCACTTATTTATAACTTATTCTGTGGGAATAAACACTTTAGTTATTAATTTACTTTTTAATGTCGTAAATATTGTTTATTTTTTACATATCTCTTTTGTTTTTTCTTAGATACACAATACGTGTGTACTAAGCAATCGACTAATAGAGTACTCCTTGATTTTGAATTTAAATCGTATTTATAATGTTTTGGTTAAACATTTTTCTGTCCAATCAGAATTAATAACACAGGGTAACAAAATGAAAAAAAAAAATTTGGCGCCGGAAATCTAACATCTGATTTTAGATGTTTTTAATGTGCTGATTCCAAGAATGACACCAGATTTTTTCTATCAGCTCTAGTTTTTGAGATACAGGTTACAGGTTAATTGATATTTTTTTCTGATGAAGGACAACAAATAAAGAGATAAATATGTACTTAATCGTCAAAATAGAAATTTCCCAGAATGTAATTAGCCTTTGGGACAGCAGAGATAAAAATGAGCACTGGGTTAAAAAAAATGGCCTTCAAGAGATGTCATGGTTCAAGGGAAACAAAACGTGATCAACGAATCTTTGGTTGCAAGAGAAAAAAATCTTACTTCCGCCCTTGCATATCAAGCTAGGCTTAATGAAGCAATTTGTGAAGGCTTTAAATCGAGATGGAAATTGTTTTGGGTATTTATCACGTAAATTTCCTGGCATTAGCACAAATAAGACAACTTGTTAAAGATCCACAATTCACCACATCAATGAACGAGACTGAATCTAACGCTTGGTGTTCATTTGTTCAAGTAGTACAAAATTTTCTTGGCAATCATAAAGCAGAGAATTACGTAGAATTAGTGGAAACTATGCTTTCAAATTTTAATATTTTCGGCTGTAACATGAGTATAGAAGTTCACTATCTCCACAGCCACCTAGATCGTTTTCCAGAAAACTTAGGTGATTGTAGTGAAGAACAGGGGGAAAGATTCCATCAGGATATTAAAACTATGGAAGATCGTTATCAAGGACGATGGGATAGTCACATGATGGCGGACTACTGCTGGAGCCTTCAGCGAGACTGCCCTAGTAAACTCCATTCTAGAAAGTCGTATAAAACAAAATTTTTATGTGATTAGTGACTAATGTAATTATGTAAATTAAGTTTTTGCAATAAATACTTAAATCCATGTGTCTTTGTTTTTTTAACTGTCAATAGTAATATTATATATTATAACAGTTATAACGTAAAATATATACACAATTTTTTAAAAAAATCTCAAAAACTAGATCTGATAGACCAAATCTGAGAACTTTTTTACATTCTGCATCCAAAAATTACCCAGGAACAGTTAAAAAATGGCAGGCACCAAAATGTGTGTTGGCCTGTGTAGTAAACAAAAAAAATAACGCTTCTTCTTAATCTTACTACCGGTTAGTAAATTATATTTAATTATAAAATATTAATTTTGTATTTCTTTTCTATTTTCCTCTTTCTTCCAGTCCCATAAAACGTGTTTTTAAAATAAAATATTCAAGCTTATTTTTAGCAATTATACATCACACTTTTCAAAATATTATTTATAATAATAATAATTCTTTTAAATTTTGGAATTTATAACTTCCTACCCTACTTTATATATATTGTTATCTACGAGTATAACAATCTTATCCTTTTTATTACACTATTTGAATTGTATATCTTACCCATATAAATCAATTATAAATGTCCAGTTTCTTACATTTTCCGGATAAATGAACTTGTTTTACGTATTCTTACTGTGATTACCTTTTAATTTATTGTATTTTCTAAAATCTTTTTGATATTTCCTTCCGGTTCCTAATTACATTCAATATTAAATTAACTCGTATTAATTGAAATTTATATTATTTTAGATTTACTGTCTACTACGAATAATTGAATAAAAATTAAAGTTTACTCTATATATACAATGGTTACCAATACTATCTAATAATAAAAGGTCTTCCTTTATATCGACACAACGATGTGTTTTTACAATATTTGTTTAATCGTTTTATTACCACAAATAAGTGTTTAGAATTAAATATAATGATACTTAACATGTTTATTCAATATAAAGCGTGTGTCAAAAAGAATATACGTATTACAAAGTATTATTTTGTCCAAACTATCGATCGCTGTGCCTCGGCTCGGCTATTGGAGAAACGAATACATAGTTTAGTTTATTTAATAGCCGCTAGATGTCAGTTGGTTTCTGTTTTTCTTGGTAACTATCATATGTTTAAAATGGCTACTCCGCAGCCGAAATCATTTTGTGTTCTCGAGTTTGTGAAGTGCAATTCCGTGATTACAGTGCAAAGACGTTTCAGGTTGAGCTACCAAATTGATCCTCCGAATGGGTGGAACATTCGCAGATGGTATCGACAGTTTGTAGATATAGTATGTAAAGGAAAGAGTCCTGGCCGCCCTCGTGTTTCTGAAGAAAATGTTGCTCGAATTCAAACTGCTTTCCAACGTCGGTTGGTTATGAAGCCGTACAAGTTACAGTTGTTACAAGCTCTGCGTCCTGATGACAAACGGAAACGTGTGGCATTTTGTAACGAGATTCATGATGCTATTGACAATGATAACACTTTCGCACAACGCATCGTGATCAGTGATGAAGCGACTTTCTATGTTAGTAGTCTGGTAAACAAACACAATGTTCGAATTTAGGGTCTACAGAACCCACATGCAGCCACTGAATATGTACGAGATTCGAATAAATTCAATGTGTTTTGTGCGATATCCCGATCATCTGTTTACGGCCAGTTCTTCTTTGATGGAAACACGGTTAAAGGTCAGAAATATCTCGCTATGTTACAAAACTGGTTGTTTCCGAGGCTGCACGAAGACACCTTTATTTTTCAACAAGACGGGGCACCCCCTCACTGGGGTCGCCAAATGCGTGAATATCTGAATAAAACTCTACCGAACCGTTGGATTGATCGTCAAAGAGCTGGCGACTTAGCATGTCACAGTTGGGCTCCACGGTCACCGGATTTGACACCCTGTGACTTCTTCTTGTGGGGTTTCATTAAAGACAACGTTTATGTACCACCACTCCCACAGACCCTGGAAGAGTTGAAGAACCGGATCCGTACTGCCACAACATGAGTGACGAAAGACATTCTTGCCCGAGTATGGGAGGAATTTGAGTATCGATGAATATTGAATATCTGTAATTTGAACTTGAGAGGTTCGTAAATATGTGTGTAAAGTTTCATATTCGTATGTCTTAAAGTTTAATAAATATATGCATTCGAAATACGTATACTCCTTTTGAAACACCCTGTATATAAAACTTATATATGTTCGAAAATTCATTATATATACAAATGAAATTTCGTGACTTGTTGTATGCTTTAATTGCCAGTTTTCTCATAATATGTTTCGTTATTATTAAAATGACATAATATATGTATATATGTATATTATATAATCACCATAAATGAATAAAACGTTTCTCTTTTTAAAACTCCGTAACAGTTTTAAATGCACGCCCTGAATCTCAAACAGCATTAGAAGCGACAGCTGTACACGCAGCCTGGAATTTTTAAAGAGGTATCTGTCGGCGACACTTTTTTTTATACCGTAGCCAATTTATTAGTGGAATTTCTTGTACCAAACGACGTGTCTCCCCCTTTCTTTTTGGGCTGTGGTGCCCACGCGCTCCAACACCCATCATCATCCCCATCGTATAATTTGTTTTATGTCGCGGGAATTATTCAATTTCCAAGCGTGCAGAAATGAAAAATGAAATCTAATTTTACTTAGAGAATGTTGTGTGCGAAAAAATTGTCGCCGCATCGTTTGTAAGAAAGAAAAATCAAACGCGTCCTGTAAATTGAATTGTGCTAGTTGTTTGTATCGGAACGGCTGCTCTATGTTTTGTTAGTTACAAAGTAATTTATCGACCTTCATTATAGAGGATAAAAGGGAGGTGAAAAGACGAAGTAACTGATTTATTGGGGACCAGGTGTAACTTTCCAATCAAAGATATATTGAGTGTTATTGTTCATATATCAAATAATTCTTTACAAATAATTTTTATAAACTCAATAATTAAATTAATTTTATGCACACTTGAGGTATTTTTATAATTTTTTACATGCAACACCCAGATCACTGTTATTGATAGAAAAATAAATAAACGCCCGTATTCCTACCTCAAACTATCCTTTGTCATAGATAGGTATACAACTAAATGTTTAATTAAGTACATGGATTGAGTCAAAAAACTAATTATCCCCACCTATATGAATGTCATAATGAGTACTTCAAAAAAGAAAAATAGAATAGCAAAAGTAGATAATGTTCGGTTTATTTATTGAATCAGTAATTAAATTAAGCTATTGACTATAGATTAAGATTTAATAGTCCAGCTGTCTAATGAACAAGTAATTATGTTCAGAAATAATTGACTATATGTAAAGCTTTAATAATTATCAACTGTTAAAAGTTACTAAATATTTGTAAAGATTTGATAATTATCCTCTCTCTAAGAACAAGTAATTAAGTCGAAATCTATTGAACGTACGTCTAGAGTTAATATTGATCCGTTATTAACACTATGAAGTATATGTAAAGATTTAATAATTATCAGGTGCTTATGAATAAGTAATTTAGCCAAATAACGGGTGGCTGATGAAAGCTGCTACCAAAAAAAGAAACGTAATAACTTGTTTTCTGTGTAACCAACCTGTTACATTTTTATTTTATTTTATAGATTGATCTTTAAATTTAACTAAAATGGAGAATTGGGACAATGAAACAAGAATTTGGATAGTGCAACGGTTTCACGCTTTAGAGTCCGTAGTTTCCATCCAAAGAGAATATAGGCGCACGTTTGGCGGCACTCCTCCTAGCAGATGGACTATAATGAGAATTTTGCCGAGCGTGGCACAATCGCAAGAAGGCCTTATCATCGAGATCCCTCAGTTCGGACGCAGGAAACTATCGCTGCTGTAGATGCTGCCATACAGTCCAATCATTGAGTTTCGACAAGGAGCTTATCTGCTCAAATGGGTGTGCAGACAGTCACTGCAGACAATTTTGCACCAAATTTAAACTTATTTCCATATAAGATTCAATTAACAAACAAACTGAATCCAAGAGACTTCCCGATTCGCTTGGAATTTTGTGAGAAGACCATTCAAATGGCGTCAGAGGATGAAAACGTCTTGAACTGCATTTTTATGTCTGACGAACAACAATATATATATACTATAAATCTTAAATTTAAAATGATAAGTACAAACAGTACAGGATCCGTGTCTGCTTTGTATACTTCCAATGGCAGTACTCGAAGATGGAAATAATATGCTTAAGATGTCCTTTGGTAAGCTGGCTGCAATAAGATGGATATAGCGCTACTTTTTCTGTTAGGTGGAAATGCACTCTTGATCCGACGTAGTCACAATGTGCTCGAGTTATTCTAACACAATCCAAATCATCCAAATCACAAGTTGATATATATCGATCGACATAGTATTATTCCAATATGACGTTGTAAGGTACATTTCTTTCTTAATTATATGTACGTTTTATAACCACATTAAACTCTACTGTTTGACAGACGACGACTTACTTATCAAAAGGTGGATACGAAACAAAAGGACGGAAGATTCGAGGACAGTGCATTTATGCCTAATGGCATAACGTTCGACCGCGTAAAGAGTAGACGGAGGAAAATGCAAATTACATGCTCATTATTATAACAATTGATTACAAACTACTTGGAATAATCCCAAATAAAGATGTCGGCAATAAAAAAAATTAAATTAACTCAGATTAAAATGTCTAAGTCAAGAAATGAATCCATAGATTCTTAAAATACCATTCGTAACAATTTTCCGTTATCACATCCTAGAAGGTGAGAGTAATATGTGAATTGCGAAATGCAATATACAAGTCAATCTGTGGAAGATGAGAAAATTGTCGAATTAAATTATTCCCAAAAATTGCAATATTAATATATGGATGTATATCCAGCGCTGTTCACAAAATATGAATAAAAGATAAAAGGAGCATGTAATAAATTGTAACATTGACATATATTTCATTTATTTTAAATTTGGACACTAGAGGGCTCTAGTGATATTTAGGGCAAAAAAATTTGTTTATGTACCTAAAGCCATATTGTCACTTATAGGCTTCTCTTTATTATGTACTATATTAAACAATTTTTAGAATAACATCATGCAATGTATCATATATTATAGAAATTTTGCAAACAATCTAATGTTCGATGTACCTGCGAATTAATCAGTTGACATAATTTACTAACTTTCCAGCTTTTCACTACCTTCATTATTTGACTATCAATATTTATTTATTTTCTTATTAAATTTTGTTAATAGTATTTTGTACGCTGAGTTTGGCACTTTTTTATTGAGACACAGATTGTAAGTCTGTGGGGAGACTCGTCCAAATAAAACACACCTACACTATATAAAGTTTATTTAATTATAATGTATAAATAAACAAATAAAAACATTCCGTAATATTATAAGTGAAGTTGTTGAACAATTGCTATCTGCTTGGAACCGCGTCACTTGTATATCTGCCGACGTTTCGTACCCATTTGTATGTGACATCTTCAGGGCTCATCTACTGCACTGAAACTGAACTATTGAACAATTGATTTTGTTCGTTTGGGGTGTAATGAAGAATTCTCCGTTTGCGTCACCTTTTTATAAGATAAACTCGAATGCTTTGTGCTAAGGCTGGTTAGATTCTAAGAATTAAAAATTATAGACACAAATATATATAATTTCAGTGAAGAATAAGAAAACCTATATAAATGAAAGGTATTCTATGGATAGTAAAATACCTTAAAATTTAAGTGACAGATAACCGGATGGTGTTCGCACATTCATTACTGCCAGGAAAAGCCCAACGTAATAATAAAACATGAAAAAATAGCGACTATTTGGAAAATATTTACATCATCTACATCCACAAGATTATTTGTTAGTAGAACTCTCTTTAATTTTAAGTTTTTAGAACAGGCGTTTTATTGAAATTTGATCATTATACAACAATAACTATATAATAGTCTCCTAGTCACTAGCTTCACGTAAATTAAATAGCTTTCAAATACTACACTTCATCATTGTTTTAAATTCTGTTTCACCAATAAATGTTCTGAATTGTGTAACTTTAACCCAACTTGATGACCACCGAAATACCGTCCGCATGAAGGTTAAATGGGTAACACAACTAGTACTTATCTTCGCGAATCCTCTAAGAAAAATATTTTAATTTTCCTTATGCACATCAACATATTTCGAATCTTGGAACATTGCTTGGATAGTTTCCGTTTTTAAAAAAGCAACAGTACCGATGCAATTCGCTACAAGTTAATCACTACTATTGCCATTTTTTTAAAATTATTAGAATCCATTGATCGTAAAATCCTGTATTACAGATTGACCGCTAAGAGAGTTTGTAATGTTGAACCAAACTCTCTGTTTGTGATGTCTTGTTTCAATTTATATACCTACAGATGGAATTATTCGAATTTCAATGGCCACAAATCTTATGTCTTCTCCTGGAGTTCCGCTGGTGTTCATCTATGTTGCACTCTTTATTAATAATCTTATACTTTCTTGTATTGTTCTGTGTTATTATATGCGAATGACCTAAGGTTCTTTATAATAATAATCTTTATTTGCCCAACAGAATCCAACAACAACCCAACCCAACCAATACCACGGCGAAAAATACAGTACTAAAAATCCAAACAAAACGTAAGTAATTATGTAAGTAGCATATATAAATATATAGTTAAATCTAGATAAACTAAAAATCAATAAACACGAGGAGTGCGAATACACTAATTATTAACATTAACAGTACTAGAATAAATTCCTAAATAATATTGGCATTTTTACTCATATGCGATAGATAACTTTTACATAAAACATTCGTTCCTACTTGAGGAACCAAAAGGTATTATTAGATCGATTTGAACCTCGAAGAACATAGTAAGTTTGTGTGATAAAATAGACGAAGAGTAAATTGTATTATTGACAACTTTTATCAAAAAATTGGCACTAAGTAACTCACGCCCATCTAAAAAACTGAAAATGAAAATCATGAAGCAGTCTAACATAGTAAACACCACGAAGCAAATCCTTTTGGACTCTGGGGTACCAAATAATGGCAGTATATTCAAGTACGGAAAGCACAAATGAATATAATAGTAATCTTAGAATAGAGGGGTTGGTACATCGTCTATAAGCGCAGATGAAAAAGAGAATGTGAAGAAGAATTACATACGAAGTGAATAAAAACGCTTAACTCCTAAATCTTTAATCTCAACTTGTCTAGCTAAAATAGTTTGGTCGACAGAATAATTAAATATAAGAGGGTTATTACACTCGGAGTAGGTAACTATTCTGCAGTTGCAAACATTAAGCATTACTCTGGTACGTAGACTTCCGCGGTCGTGGTCCATGCTGTCTGCTTCTGTGACGCGGTTCCAGCCTAGAAACCCAGAAGCAGATAGCATTAAGCATTACTCTATTAGACTTATACTAACGTTGGAAGTTTAAACAATCGAAAATGCGGATATGAAACTCAGCAAAATATTTTTAAATCATTGACGTAAGCTAAACCTTTACCGTAAATAGCGGTTGATATAAATCGAAGACTAGCGGACCAAGATTTTATCCCTGTGGAACACCTGATGAGGCAATAATGCAACTAAAATTAAAACCATTATAAGAAACATAACAAGGTATGATTCCATAGCTGTAAAAACTGAATATCCAGATAGATTTAATCTAGAAAGAAGTACAAGTTGATCAATCTTATCGAAGGCTTTTACAAAATCAGGATATATTACATCTACTTGCTGTTGTTTATCTATTGGTCTAAATTGCTAAGTGTTGATCGACCCATTATAAATACAAGTTGGTTGAGCACAGCTCCATATAATAGTAGTAGGGCGGTAATTGCGAATATCTGAATTATCACCACTCTTGAAGATGAAAAGAAAGGAGTAATCTTGCCTAATTTTCAACTATGCGAGAATGAAAATGTTGACAAGCTAAAAATCGGTGTTAACGGTTCGCTAAGTAAAGTTCCACAGTAGGTCATGTCCACGACAGGAATCAGCTTCGAAAAGAGAGGCACGCGGAAATTTCACTATGAGTGCTAAGACAAAATTATGTCAAGAATCAATACACATGGCTAATAAACATTGAAGAATAAAATTATAAATGCGTCCACAATTGTTTTGGGCTAATGATGTTTTGATACTTACATATGTACGCCAAAAAAACTTGAGGATTATTAGAAATATTCTTTTCAATTTCAAGTATATGCTTTAGGCGTTGTTAGCTTCATTTTTCATTAATTTATGCAATTTTTCAAATTCAATACGATAATTTGTAGATCAACGAGAATTCCATCTCATAAAATAACTCTTTTTGAATTTGACTAGGTAAATCAGCCTACTTTTTACCAAGAAAATCGATGAGAAGAGCAACTTCGTGGGACATATCTCTCTATGCAAGAATAAATTATATTGTAAAAAGTCGAAACCAAGATCTAATATCGTAATATCAGACAAATGAGGATAACCACTTATTACAAAGCTATAATAATTAAATTCACTCTTGCTGTATTAATAAATTACCACTAAATTCTATATATTACTACTTTAATATTCGCCGGGATTTGAATCTATTAGTTTATAAATATATATTATTATTAATATATGTATATTTTCTCGAAAATCTTTTTTTATATTAAAAATAATTTAAATAGCGGTTATTTGAATTTTCTATTTCCATGGTTACATATTTACCGTTCATAACAGATGTGTACGCTTTATATTTCATTTCCAATCTCATTTGGTATAAACAGAAATTTCAATAAAAGAAATGAAAGTCAAATCCTCATATGTTCGGATATTCTCAACATAATTAACAAGAACAGCTATTTTACTATTCCAATATTTTAGTTTATGACATATATAGTCCAACTAACTTGTTAGAAACAAAGACTTACATATGCAAATACGTATATATGCACAGATAAGACGCGTGTTCGCAGTGCCATCTCACGAGAGACCCCTTAAACACAATGACACCGACAAGAACAACGACGAAAGGAATAGACAAAATACAAACGAACGTAGGGTGTTACAGTGAACGTTGTGAAATTGAAACGCCCGCTAATCCCACGGGTTACATCGGACTGAGGTTGAACTTGATAGGGCGGATAATAAGGTGGCCTCTCACTTCTCACCCTCTTCTAGCGATTTTCTCTGTGTCTGTATGAATCTATTTGGCATTTCAACGACTTGTTCATCTGGTCCTATTAACATTTCTAAGAAACGTGAAATAGTGGTATCTTAGACATATAGACACATTACAAGTAGATAGCTTATGCAATTGAAGTAATAATATTGTAATAGACACAAAACTTGTTAGTTAGTCACGTTCAATGAAAATTTTATATATACCGACTTAGGTAGGTAAGGTTAACTTTTCAAAAGTATATTGTAATTGACTACATCGATGAACATTTGAAGAAAATATTGTTAAAAATATACCTTTGATAATGAAACCATTTTTAAATCACGGCGTAGGTATACATCAGATCGTCTTCCAAATTTTGAAGGTCTATGAATGAAATGCGAGGGTAGTTCCAAAAATACTCGACCTAACAAAGAAAATATAAAAAAATTTGGGGAAAAATATCTTTATTTCTTTACAGTCTTCTTTTAACTCGATACACTTTTCTCAGCGATGCCCAATAGCTTCAACATGTTCTGTATATAGTGACAATCGCAGAGCTTCCCAAAGTATCCATCAATCGCAGACTCGGTGGCAAAAGATTTATCAACAATGAAGAGGTGGCTCTTTGTTGTTGGCAAATCTTTTACCGTTGAACCATTTTGAACCATTAATTTTGGCCATAACGATGACGGATGTTTGAACTTTTTTGTTCACGAAACGCGGCCGATTTTTCTTGATTTCACCAAGTCAACGAGGCAATAAGTTCGCAGTAGCAAGCGATGTATAGCTTTTAGAAGTACTTACCATTTCTGCTAGTTTGTGCAAGTTCGGTTGACCATCGCCTAATACCATTTTGTGTTTTTTCGCCATTTTTGACATAGTCACCTCATTTGGTTGACCACTGTGATGTTTGTCTTGGTGTTCATTATTTTACCGCTTCAAACGCAGAAGCTGACTCTCCTAAAGTAGGATCTAACTCTGCTTTGATATTCGTTGGACTTAAGCCTTTCAAATGAAAGTATTGTATCATAAAACGATGACTAATTCTTTTCATATTTACATATTGGCTAAGAACGTTCACTATTAATGGCTGATGAATAAATTCTAAACAACGTAGTGTCGCCAACTTCAAATTTAAGCTGTATAACATTGGTACTTTCTACCATAGTCATTCTTTTCAAACAACCGTTATCTATACGTTAGGTCACGTACTTCTGGAACTACCCTCATAACTTTAAAGTTCGCATTGTCTATACTGTGCGTTTTTTATATCCCTAAATATTTGTTATACTAAATTTAAAAAATGGCAGTAAAGCAATTTTTGAAATAGCAAATAAATAACGAAAGCTAATTAATCATATAAAAATTGATTAGTAGTTTATCTATTAATTTTTAAATAATTACGTACTTCAAAGAAGAAAAAATACACTCTGTATAATAAGAAACGCAGTCTACTATTTCTATTAAAAAAAACTAATAGAAAAAAAATGGACGTATTGTTATAAAGAATATCTTATGTGCTAAAACGCTAATATTTAATATCCAAATTTTTTCTCATAATTCTTTATATTGTGAGATAATTGGAAAATTTTAAACAGACGTTTCTCGCGAAGTTTGTAGTTTATATAAGTCTAAGCATTTTCAATTAAGTTTGCGTCTGGGTACTTCGAAGGCCAATTCATTGATGCAATACAATTTCCAGCTTTCCAGCTTTCCACTATCTACTCAATTTGCTTTGATGTTTTGGATCGTCGTCTTCTATAATTCGATCTATACTGTTATCTTTAAACGACACTTTTACCGATCTTAGAATTTCCTTTAGTTCCTTTTGGTACAATTTTACCATTTGTTTTGTATTTGAAATACCTGTAAACACTCACTCCAAATCCGGCGTGATAAAGTAACTTTAGACATGAACCTTCACAGGGAATTATTAGGCTAGTGTAACTAGGCGATTTGGTTTAAAAAATTTATGCATGCAGAACAACTTAAAATTGAAATTGCTTCAGGAACACATTCTTAAACTGTGACAATCATGTTCTGGAACACCCGGTATGTGCGGATGGTCAGTTAAACAAATGAAGTTATATTTTATGCAAGTTTAGTATTCAAAATGATTTATTAAATTATATTTCATGTCCAATGACAAGGACGTAATTTATGTAAGTAAGTGTTAAGAATAGAAGACTATCAAATATATGTATGATACATAAAAGCATATATTTGATAATTGAACAGTGACTCCACAGAAAGTAATCGTTTAGTACGTGTGCGTTTGTCAAGAAAATGAATCTTCTACACGCATTGAAGCCTATATTTCTTATATCATGTTTGTCTGGATACTCCATCTATTTTATTTACAAAAACGAAAACACACCTAAAAGAATAAATTTAATATGTTTCTTCATGAAGATACCCTTAATAATATTTGGTGTAATCACAATATTTAGCTCAACGCAATGTTTCGATACAGAAAACATAATTTTATTAATTAACAGAATTTTCAACAGGTCATTTATAATCGCACTTTTGGTAAATAACATTTTATTTCTACACAAGGATAGTGAAAACATATATGGTAGTTTACGTATGCTGTCTGAAACTGATAAATCCATAGGAAAATTTACTGAAAAATTGCAGTATGAATGCACGAGAAGTAGAGTATTGCTTATAATATTCATATCCAGTACTATCTGTGTAATTAATTTAATTCTAACTGTTTTTATTGTAATTGGAGGTTCGAAGTACAATCTATGGATTATTATTTTTTATATCTCTTCCTTAATAACCATCATCAGCGAGTGTTTCTTGATAATTCTATTAAACGAATTAAAGTACAGATTTGAAGCTCTCAATTTTTACATAGAAGCTATTATGAGAATGAATCAAGTGAATCTTGAATTCGAGAAGATATATCAATTGAATTGTTACAGTAATATGATAGCGGAAATGATAGAATGTGGTAAAATACATTTAGAACTGTGTTTCATAGCCAAACAAATAAATAATTCTTTTCGCTACCAAATTTTACTTAAAACTTTGATTTGTGTATTTAATGTTGTTTTTGCAACATTCTACTTGATAAATGGACAAAAACCCATTTCATTATTTGGACAAGTAGTTAACACAATAATATCTGGTTACTTGGCTGCGGCGAATGCGTTTGAAATTGGATTTGCTTTCGTTAGTTTACTTAGAGTTTCCAATGAGGTATGTAGGCAGTAGTAGTTGTAAACCTGTTCTAATAAACTTGGCTTTTATAAAATATACTTATTTAGTGTATCTATTAAAATAGAAACCAAAAGATTTTTGCTTTGGACGCTATTTTTATATTTTCATATCATTCTAGGTGGACTCAAATCTGGGTATTATTTCTTTGGTAAATAAATTAGTGAAAGTTAGTTTTGGTGGATTTGGCAAATAGGATGGATAAAACATCCTGAAACCTCGATTGTTCCAGGCTTTTGAAAGTAGTTTGACATGTGTGTGTGGATACGTTGTTGAAGAAGACATTTTGTTTGTTTTGTGGTTCTTTTTCAGAAATTACTTCCTTCTAGTTGTTTAATTAACGGTTTGATTCAAGACGGTCTGTGAAAATTATTTCCTTCAAATTTCAAATCTATCTTCGCTTTCGGTTTGGAACCGGACTCTCGTTAATTCTGTTGTAGATGTTTTGTCTTCGTTTGCATGAGACGTCCTCAAGACTTAATTCCTGCTATAGCTTATGTTGTGCTGAAACTAGAGCAAGTGTGTTGCGGCGGAGTTTATATAAGGGTGTTGTTTGTGACAGATCAATGGAGCGTTATGGTTACGGTTGAATTGTTTGGAAATTATCAGAAATTGTATAAGGGGTAGTTTAATTAGGGTGTTTTGGCCATAGTAATAAATAATTCAGGGTAGGATTTTAGTAGAACTGAATTAGATATGGTGCTCGGTTTCAAGCTTATGTTTAGCAAGTGCAGAAACAGCTACGCGCAGCAGCCCAGTACAACGCTAGTACTCTGAAACATGGGTGTCCACAGACAGCAAGGAATCCTGTACACACCAGCTGATTCTAAAGAATCACGGTCTCTTACCGAAAAGGAGTCCGAAAATTTCGAACGGAGTTTAAAGATGATTTTAATGTTGTTTTTAAGTACTCTACTGATGCGGTTAATGATGTTAGGTATATAGGGTAAATGGACTTTAGAAAGAGAGGACGACGTATAGTATTGGTTTGTGCACCTTTAATGTTAAGATGCCCGTCTATGGTCTGTTGAATATTATGTTTAGCAAAATTGTTGTTTATTTGGATACTGGTGACATAATTCAATTCTTGAGGTAGAGGATACTGATCATATATGCTTAAAGCTCTTTGAACTAAGGAGGTGACGAAGCCCTATTTTTTGGCGGGATGATGATGGGAAAGGGGGTTTAAATGTCGATCAGTATGTATGGGTTTGCGATAAACTGAAAGTCTTAGTGAACTATCACGATGATGATTTACCAAGACATCTAAGACAGAAATGGAACCTTCTGATTCAACCTCCGTTGTAAACTTATGGCATTGTGCGTGACCATCATTTTATCTGTAGATGGAAATGTTTGACTTTCTATAGGGAAGGACCACCATGATGTGTCCATTGTTGAGATTGCCGTTTGGATTCAGGAAATTGGTGGAAAAGTTAGTTTGGCTCTTGTTACACAGGTTTATATATATTATAGTTTGTTATTTTTATCCTTTAACATTTTTAACTACAATTCACAATTCGTGATAACCATGTTGTTGACAGTTTGGGCATGTCCAATTCTACATGTAAAATATTATGTACACTACCGTCCATATTAGTTCGGACACACAAATTTAAAAAAAAAGGGAAAACAGTTAAACTAATTTAAGTCAAAACTTAAAATTTTTATTGCGTTATTGTTTGTAAATGTTTATAAAGTATAATAATATTAATTAAAGTACTTCTAACGTTAAATAAACAAAGATATGTTAAACATTCCGCTCATCGAAGAAATCCCCTTTTTTTGCAGGAAAAACAGTCCGTACAATTCGAGGCATCTGTTTCACGATTTTTTCAAGGACTCTATTCGGTATACTATTCCATTCTTTTTGCAATATGTTCCATACGTGATTTGTTGAGGTAGCACACACTTTTCGGACCCTCCTGTCCAATTCATCCCATAACAATGGGGTTTAGATCGGCGTTTTGCGGTAGGCATGTCTTTATTTGTAAGGTGTTATTATTTTGTTCGCTATTTAAGAAATACTTACATATTACTGCTAAGTGTTTGGGGTCATTGTCCTGCATAATTGCAAAATTTTCACCAATTGAACGTAGTCTCGATGGTATTGCATTTCCTGCGATATTTCTAAATAATCCTCCTTTCGCTAAACATGAATCGCTTGAAGTACCCTGTGCCGGCGTAGCCGAAAAAATCCCAAACAAGCACAGAACTTCTTCCTTGCTTAACGCTTGGCACTATACAATCCCGCAGCGTTCTTTGACCACTCGCTCTTCTTACAAAAACAAGCCTTGATTGTCCGAACACTTCAAACTTTGATTCATCAGTCCATAAGACCCTTTCCAGACATCCAGTGTCCAATCTCTGTGTGTTTTTGCCCAATGTTGTTGTTTCTGCATCTTTCCCCGTGGAAGTAATAGTTCTCTTACTACAATGCGGTCGTGAAGATTTGCAGCTTTTAATCTTCTTTTCATTGTGGTAACAAATATCTTTCTTACACGGTCGCGATTCATTTCTGCGGTAATTTCTGGTGTTGTCAGTCTCCTATGTCGTTTACTCAGCAATATCATACGCTCATCGTCGGCGTGAGATGTTGTTCTCTTACGACTTGAAACTGTCGGAGATCCCTTAAACTGCCCGTTCGTGGATGTCCGAATGATATCGCTAATTGTCGATTTTTTACCATGTGTCTTTTCGCAAATTTGTCGCACTGAATAATCTTCTTGATGAAAAATAATAATTACAAAACGTTTATCTAAACTTGTTGGTCTTCCTCTCGGCATTTTAAAAACTTCACATGAAAAATATGGTCTTGTCAGTGATGCGCACGCTAGCAAGTTTATTTGAAAACTAATGCATGTTTTGGTACACAAGACTCTTTGGGGTGAGGGCAGGTAAGTGTCGCAAGTTTTTTGCTTGCAATATTATCTCAAAAATAATCGTATTTATGGCGATACGGAGTATTCCAGGAATTATCGCAGTGAGTCATAAAATATAATGGTTATTTGTAGGTGCTCTTAATAGATATATTTGCTTGTAGTTGGTTATAAATATCGTAAAGGACATAATGTAAGTATATTATTAATATTTATATGCAATTATATTACTTTTTAGAAGAGTTTACCAAATTTCACTAGCTGTTCGAACTAATATGGATAGTGTACGTGTTTGGTAGATATGCTCATATATCTTTGATTATTTTTTAAGTTATTTCAATGTTTGATGATCTTGATTGCACATCATCTTCAATACTTACATCCTCAAATGTAAACTGCTTAATCCAGTGTTAAATTCTGGATCTGCTTTCAGACCGATTCTAGGTTTTTGAAAATTTTTATTTTCATTTCGTTTCTGAAATACTTCAGGAGTAAAAAATTGCACCATATATACTTTATCTGAGATGAAACTAACATTAAGCGCCCATGGAAATAGGCCCTTTTCATCGAACAGTTTGTATATAGAATTATTAAATCGTTTTGCCCATTAGTTAAAACACAGACACTTATACCGTACTGGCCCACGATTCGGTGTCCATTACAAAGTATAAAATATAAGAAAAATTCGATTACAAATTGGTTCGAATTGGATTAGCAGAGGCGTATTTGCAATGAGGGGGGGAGGGGGCAAATGGGAGAAATGTATTTAAAATTAATATTGTACGTGAATGAAGAAGTAGTTCGCATATATATTATATGTGTAGGGGGTCCCCTGAGTTTAAGCGTGCAAGCGAATGTGAGAAAATCCTATCATATTATAGAATTATACGTATTTGTCTAATATAATACATAGTAAAACAAACTTATTAGTTTCACTCTGACATAAATTCTGTGCTTTCTGAATTGTTTGTCAGTACTGTATCGTACTACAATTTCAGTTAATTTATTAATTTTGTTACGAGAGCTTTAAAGTGCCCAGTAAATTAATTTTATTACGAACGAGTGGAAATAATTGCTACATGCACTTAAACTAAATTAAAAATTGATAAATTCAAAGCCTTTAATCTCATTATAATGTTTGTATTGTAGAAAATGCAGTTACTGTTGGTATTCAAAGTCGTACCCTGCATTTATACTTCTAAAGATCACAATGAAGTTTATTCAAGCAATCAAACCTGTTATAGTATTAAGTTCTTTTACGGGTTTTACGAATTACTCTATTTATTCAAACTGGCGTAACACGACATTTAGAAATAAATTGTTAAATACTATTGTCAAACTTCCTCTTTTAATATTTACTGGATTTGTAATGCGTTATATTGCGATATGTTCTTCGATTAGCAATGCTTTCGACATCTTTACTAAATTACTAAATGGACTATTAATAATATTGTCATTACTGCATAGCTTATTGTTTACTCTGATCAGCAAGAATAAGCTGCATAAAAGTTTGTTTATTTTTGATTGTGTAGATGTGACTTTGCAAAAGTTTTGTAACCACACAGATACGAGAGCGATAAGAAAACGACTAGCATATGTTCTTGTAATTTTTTATGTTCCGTGCGTAATACTTCTTAATGTCATTTAATATGTCGATATCATTCATTTGTGCTCTATTTCGAGGTTATCATTTCCTAATATCATGTGCCTTTAATTGTTTGTCCACTCTATTACTATTAGAATTAAAAATTAGATTTAAAGTCTTAAATTCACGCATTGAAGAAATTTTACTCGCGAAGAAGGCCAATAATGCCTCTAGAAAAGCGAAAGAAGACCTACTAGAATGTAGTAACATGTATACAGAATTATGCCATATATCAAGGTTACTTAACAAAAGTTTCCAGTTTCAAATTTTAATGAAAGTAATTTATGCCTTTGTTAATATTGCATTTACAGCTTTTTTAATGATATTTGCAAAGAATTTAGGATCATTCCCTAATTTAAGCTTTCATGTGCTTGTAAATGTTTTCGCTGTTTTGAGTGTGTTAGAAATTGGAATCATATTCACCAGTTTGATCAATGTTTCTAGAGAAGTGAGTATTTTAGCAATGTTCTACGTGTATCATATTTGTATATCCTATTTTATTTTGATTTTATCTAAATATTTATATATTTGCTTCTGCATGTCCTTACTGATTTTAATGAACATTAGAACTATTAAGATGGTGACATTAGTATTAGATCCCTGGTACTTAAAATGAGATTTATAAAAACAATTAATTGCATAAGCAATTGTTATTCTAAATGTATTGGTTTTTTTTTTTGGAGAAATAGAGAAGGTCGTTGGGTGATGTGACTTAATAAAAAAAAAAGTAAGTAAAAGACCCTTACTACATCGATGTTAGCATTCTGTACACGATTTCGACAACTAAGTTGTCGTCACCAGCAGAAAATTAATCATAGTGTCGCACTTACGCCCGCGATAAAACTCGCACAGAATAATTTCGAACCAACTTTAACCGCTAAACACCAAACACGCACTGAAATTTGTTTCGCACGATTTAATATATTTATAAGTATTAAAACTTACACTTATACTAAAGAACACCCTCGTTTCCACTTATTGACTTTTAACGGTCGTACCTTACAGGAATTCAAAGAGGCAAGAATATATTATCGGACCTTTATCTATGTTTAACACATCGTTTTTATTTTTCACAATTAATGTGTTTTCGTAGTTATCTAATTCCCTGAAATCATTTATATTTTTGATTAAATGTAGACAATTCACGGTTACACCATGATTATTTTCTAGCACGTGTTATACACAAATTAGATTTCTTAGACCCGTTAAACTTGATGCGTATAATATGTTCTTTATACCGGATCCCTATCGGCGTTTAGTTTGACCGATGTATGGTTTATTATAATCCCGGCGTTTTATTTCGTGCATTCACGATTTTAGTAGAGTTCCTTATTCAAAATGTAACTTAAAATCCGTGCTTCTTAAAAACCCTATTTAAATTTTTCGTTACTGACGCTAAGATATAATAAGAGATAAGATAATTTCTGAATCCATCAATCTCGCAATGTTCTTAATAAAATTTAATTCCCTTTCGTATCTCACTTTTGTTAATGGAAAATTAGCAAACGATTGATCTTTTGTTGCATGATAAGATTTGTGATGAACCTATTAACAATAGTTTCTTTTCGGAAAATATTGATTTCTATTTTATAATCATTTCTTATTACTAGAGTATCTAAGAAATTTAAGGTGTCATTGTTTTCCTTTTCTACTGTGAGTTCCCGACGATTACATTCACGGTTCAGAAATTCTACAAAATCTCTTCCGGGAAATGCGAAAGATAAAGTTGAGTTAATACATCGGCAAACTAAACTCTCGATAGGAACCTGATATAAAGAACATATGAAGCACATCAAATTTAATCGACCTGAGAAATCTAGTTTAGCGAAACACGTGCTAGAAAATAATCATAGTATAATCGAGGATTGTCTACATTTAATAAAAAATATAAATAATTACCTTGAATTAGATAATTACGAAAGCATATTCATTGTGAAAAATAAAAATCATACATATGTAAAACATAGATAAAGGTCCGACAATATATTAATTGCTTCTTTGAATTCGTAGAAGGTACGACGGATAAAAAGAATCCTTAAGTGGAAGCGGGGGTGTACTATAGTATAAGTGTTAGTTTTAAGAGTAAGGAATATATTAAATTGTGTGAAATAAACTTCAGTGTTTGTTTGAGTTTTACAATGGATCCAGGTGCGACACTGCGATTAATGATCTGCTGATAATGATGACTTAGTTGTTGAAATGTGTGGTAATGGACTTTTATCTAGCTTGTTTTGATTAATTCAATTAGCCACAGTCTCTGTTAAAAGTTACATTTTTTTTGACTGTTTTGATTTGACCGTAATTAGTTGCAATTTACTGCCGATGAAGTATATTGCTGTGGTGACTTTAGTATTCAATTTTTAAATCTAGGTAATCCAACTGTTCACATTCTTAAACACCACATGTTCTAGACAGATTATGTAGATGAAAATGAAAAAGCAAGGCTAGACTTAGCAGTTTGGCTAATTGCTGTCAAGGAGCGTAGCTCTGAGATTGTGCAATATGTTTTTTAAGTACTTCATGTATTTTTTTGTATTTCTTCTTCTGTTTTCAACATCTATTCGCATAATAAAAGTATCATTATTATATCAAATTTAACAAATTTGTAGAAAAGATTATATAATTCAATACTAGTTTATTGAATTATATAATCTTTTCTATATATTTAATGGGTGTAATGAATCTTCAAAAATCAGTACAATTTCCTATTTTATTTGGAATTCTAACTTGTACAAAAGCGCGTACTCATATCTTGAGACTTGTCTATAAATGTTGTATTTCTTGAGATATAACCGATTTTAGATACAGTGCTGTCGTAAAATTTAGGGATTAATTCTTTTATAGGCAGAAAAAATAAAATAAATGAAAGATTTCATTTCTTTGTATAAACTTGTCGAAACGAACTTTTTGTATTACACTTTTCAATTCTGTGAACAGAAGTCTGGTAACGCTAAATTCAACGAATACAATGGAGGGTGGATAAGTATTCTTCTGGCTAAAGACGTAGTAACAAGTAAAGACAAATTGGCCAGTGTCTTGCCGTCGTTTTTGACTAAAACCTGAGTAAGGTACGACCAATGTGTCAGTGTGTCATCGTGACGAAGGAAGCAGTCACCGGAATAATAAACTTCCGGACACACTTATTCTATTCATTTCAAAAGGTGATCTAGAACCGTCAGACTTGCGCATACATTTCAAATAGATCAACTAATTAACATATGCAAAATTCTTCTAATAACTTTCAATCGTGATATTTTTATAATTTCTCCATTACCTATTCTAATGCTTACATGTATTGTAAAAAAGTTATTTTTGAATTTAAAAAATATTCTTATTTCGAGAGGGTTGTCGTTTTACAACAAAATTTCGTTTAAGCTAAAAATTTGACGGATAAATTATTTGCTTTTAAGATTATAATATGGATCAGTAATTAGTGTGTCAGGCGAAAGAGGGAGACATTAATAAAAAATTACTTGTCTTTCAACTCGGCAATTCTTCAAAATTTAACTTGAAATTTTCGAGTTCATTCTGATCATAAGGATGGTTGTTATCTAAATAGAAAGTCAACTACTTTAACTTTTTTTTTTAAATAAAGAAGGTGGAGTATGGATCAATGATTAAGTTCTTATCTTCAAAGAAAAAAACAACTGATGAAATTTAAGTTAACTGGAGTCTGTACAAGGATCAATCTCTATCGATCGCAACCATGAAACGACAGACATCTGAGTTTAAACACTGCCGGACAAATTTGTTAAACAAAGTAGTGAATGCCCAAAAGACGTATGTATTCCAGAAATTATTAATAGAGTACTTAATATTGTGTTGGATGACCGTCGAAAAAAGTAGTAGAGATTCTACATATTTCGTATGGCTCAAAGGTCACGATTTTGAACAATGAATAGAGATGAGAAAATTATGTGCAAGATGTGCATTTGTTGTCTTGGATTGCAGCTTTTAATTGAGTGAATTTAAGACATGGTTCGAAAGACTTTTGTCACCGAATCATAACGGTCGATGAAATCTGGATATACTAAGTACACCCGAAATTAAGCCGAAAAAGTTCTGCTTCTGGCTTCTGTCCTTTGGAAAAGCGGTGGAATTCTACTTATCAGTTATTTTTAAAACAGTAAAACAATAATAGACGGATATTATTTGTATTATCTCTATTATCTCTATTATATCAGTTGTGCGATGAAAGACAATATAAAAGGTCCTATGTAAAGAAGAAGGGAGTGTTTTCCTTCAGAATAATGCAAGTGCTCATATATCGACTATTTCAATGGTAAAAATTTCGAAATTATTCATCATTTGTATTATGTCGTCATTAGACAAATTTGTATAATTAGTAAAATTGCGTGTCTGATTTTCTTATTAGTAAAAGTATTGATGATGTTTAATAGGTCGATACATGCTTTTTTAAGGTTTCATTTACATTTTATACTGCGTAATAAAATGCGCGATAAGTTATTTAACTGTCCTTGCACGACATAACTGATTCTTTGTCTATAAGTACTTTTTTGGCATAAGATAATTATAATTTTTCATATATCTCATTATAGTAAAAAATGTATTACTTGTAAATTAATTATTTTTTTAAATTAACTTAGTTTATGTTTATATATAGGCAAATAGAACGAAGGATGTCTTACACAGCCACCGACCTCAAAAGAGTGAATTAGAAAACGTGGTAAATACTAATTTAATTTAATTTTAAATATTGTTTCATTGTAAGGCCGCATTTTTCAGATTATGTTATTCTCAAGCCAACTGCACTTTCAGAATGCTGACTTTACAATTTATGGACTCTTCCCGGTAAATTGGAAAACTATTTTTGGGGTAGGTTGTATGATTTAATTTAATTAGATAATTTGCACGTTGTTTTCTTCATTGTAATTTTTCTTATGTTTATTATCAGGCAATGTCGTTATATATAGTGTTCATATACGAGGAGTGATCAGAAGTTATACCTTTTACTTATAAAGCTAGTATACCACTTTCAGAGGAAAAATATATTTATCAAAATCAGCAAGTTTTTCTAAATACTTTCCATATCGTGAGACTAGTTTTTTTATTCCACTTTCATACAAATTTAGTCCACTTTCCTTTAACTATTTAAGGTGAATCGCTCTCCTTCCAGGTCTTATTTGAATGAACCCAAAAGGTGGTGGTCGTACGGTGCCAGATTAGGACTGTAAAGTGGCCATTTGAACTTTAGTAGTAATTTTGGGATGACATGATGAATGAGAAGTAGCGTTGTTTTGAGGAAGAACGACATACATTTAATATCCTGGATCTTCGATCTTTAATGGCTTTACACAATTTTTCTAAATTCGCATAGTGTGATGAATTGTTGTTTTTCCGGGCGTAAATTCGCTATAAAAGTATAAACAATTTCCTAGGAAGAGAAAAAACCACATTTGATTTGTGGAGTATTTTTCTGGTTATGCCTCCATTCACTCGATGAGCGTTTATTTTTGGCAACATAATGCAGCACCCAGCTCCTATATCCTGTATTAATTTGGTAAGGAAAAACTGGAAATGCTGATTTTTATGGTTGTCGGTCAAAAAATAAGGCATAAAAGATGTTTAATACACTTGCAATCTCTCGCAATGATTGCAATTTTTAGCCCACAAAAATCGGACACTGAATACAAATCAGTACAGGACGAATCCTGTATATGATGAACAAAGAAATGAGAAAACTACAATATATTTACATTTCTTGGACAGAAAAGAAGTACAGTGAAAAGTATTACAACCTTTATACGGTGCGTTATCAGTATGGCGTACAATATTGCCACTTAGCGATTGGGGAGACAATAATCTAGGCAATGTTGCCACTACAAGAACTTCATTTACTCCTTTTAGTTTAGGAACAAGGTATGACTGTAACTTAGTTTCTGATTCATCCTTGTATGTATAGTGCTTTACAAATACATAGCATGTCAGTATAGGGTGCATTATTGCAAACTTTTTTATTTCTTTATCATTTAATTATTTAAATCGCGGCCCAACCGCTATAATTCATGGTATGTCAATGCTCCCTGTAATTGGTATTGAGGTGTTGGCGGATATGAAGACATATATTATATATTATATATTACTACATATTACTATATTTAAATTTTTTTTCCTGAACATAATTGAAGAGATACTGCCGATTTTATATTAATTAAAGTAGGCATGCTAGCTAACTTTATAAATATCTGTAACTTGAAGGTGGCAATACTGTCAGTTGTATCAACAATATCTCAAATTCTGTTGCACAACGTATAATAATTAAAATTTCTTTTAATGAAGGCGTAAAAGCGACTGATACTTATCAGATATTTCATAAACAATTTTGGAAAAGTGTTTATCACTCAGAGCTGTCTTCGAATTTTTCAGGATACTCGTGAACGAGTGTCGAACTTACCACATGCTTCCCATCCAGAGTTTGCTGTCAATATTGGGAACCTTCAAAAAGTTGACCAGCAAATTCGGAGTAATAGGCGAATATCTGTGAAAGGAATTGTTAGGATTATAAACACTAGTGTTCACACTATTGTCCACGACAAGCTTAAATTTAATAAAGTTAAAGCCAAGTAACAACAGCAGAAACGAGTTCAGGTTTGCAGAGAAGTCCGGCTTCGCTACGTGTGTGAAGGCGATGACTTTTTGTCACATATCATAACTACTGATGAGACCTGGGAACACCATTACATCCTAGAAAGCAAGAATGTTAGCAAGGAATGGCGTCACTTAAGCTCACTTCCGCTAAAAAAATTCTAAGTACGAGGGAGCGTTTTTATATTCGCGGAATGGGGGACAAGGGGTGGAAATAAAAAAACCAAATTATTTTTCTTTTTCAATGTATTCACCTGCAAGACGGATACATTTTTCACATCTTTCAATTAATTTATTTATACCCTCATAAAAAAATGATTTCTCTTTATCTGCAAAATACGCCGAAACTGCCTCCTTGACTTCATCATCGGCAGTAAATTTTTTACCCCGCAGCTCTTTTTTCATTTTCGAAAACAGGTAATAATTACTCGGGGCCAGGTCTGGGTTGTAGTTTGGGTGATTCACAATTTCGAAGCCCACCTTATGCAGGGCAGCTAACGCAACGCGGCTCTTGTGGACGGGCGCGTTGTCGTGCAAAAGCAGAACACCTTTTGTCAATTTTCCCCGTCTTTTCTCTTTAATGGCTTCTTTTAGTCGCTCTAATATTGAAGCGTAATATTCTCCGGTTATAGAAACACCTTTATCTTTATAATCAATCAACAATATTCTTTGCGAGTCCCAAAATACCGTTGCCATGAGTTTCCCAGCAGATTGTGACACTTTAAATTTCTTGGGAGGTGCTGTGCCCTTTTTATGCCACTGCATGGAGTCTTGTTTGGACTCAGGTTCATAATGATGAACCCAAGTTTCGTCTCCAGTAACAATTCCACTCAATACACCATCCTTGTCTTCATTACAGAGGTCCAAAAATGCACGCGAACACTCTACGCGCTGTTGTTTTTGCGGCGGCGTGAGCATTCTCGGCACCTATTTTGCGCTGACCTTAGACATGCCGAGATGATCGTGTAGGATTTTAAAAATTGTTGTATCGGATACTCCAACCATTTCTGCGAGTTGTTTCTTCTTTAGTCGAGCATCTTCGAGTACAATTTGTTCAACTTTTTAGATAAGTGCTGGCGTGGTCACCTCAATGCTCCTGCCCGGCCTCGGGTCGTCTTCAAGGGATTCCCTTCCTTGTTTAAATAAACTATGCCATTTGTACACCATGGTTTTTCCTGGACAAGAGTCGCCATAAACCAATGACATCTCATTCATTATGGTCGCGACTGATTTTCCTTGCCTGGTAAGGAACTTTATAACGGCACGATATTCGATTCTTTCCATATTTCACTTTTCACTCCTGATTATGTTACTTGGTTGACGATAGCTCAAAGACTAACTGTCTAATAACAATGAAACTTCGTATTTATGAGTCGCTGCACAGGCCACGCCCCCAATGCGCCTACTCACCCCACTACAACCCGCTCATTCCGCGAATATAAAAACGCTCCCTCGTATGTATTCTAGAACGCTATTGGACCAATTTACTTCGATTTTCTCTAAAAAAGAAGAACGAATAATTCATCTTATTACAGTGAGAATCTTAGAATACTTAAATTGATACATTATTCTGCTACACGATAACACCCGCCCTCATGTAGACCTTTAACGAATATTACATTGGCTAAATTGGGTTGAGAAGTACTACCTCATCTCCCACATGGTGCAGACTTGACTCAGAATGACTTTCATCTCTTTAGGCCACTCAAAAAGTTTTTGAGAGGCAACTGATTGCCTCCATAGGATGCGTTGCAAGATTGACTGCACCGTCAACCGAAATCATTTTTTTCGACTACAATGCAAAAGCTATTGGAGTGATAGGATAAGTATAATTTAAGGGGGGGGGGCTGTTGCTATTGAAAAATTGAATTGTCCTCGTATTATGAAAATACATATTTCTCATTAGCAATATGCTTTAGTGTGTCGATAATGTATTATAATACGCCCTCCAGTCAGCTTCGCTTGTATTGAGGAAGCTGAGCTCAGTGGTCGCACGACTTCCATCCATTTTAACTGATGATTTTCAGAATTCTCAGGAACGTGTGAGTATCACTACCATTTTGGGTTTAACTGCTGCAGCACGTTTACCGGCAACAATCTCGTGAAGCATCTTCAGATAACCGACGACGAAAATGTAATCATCAGCTATATTTCTTTACTCGATAACCTGCGCTTGCAGTTTCCAAAGATACTAATCGAGATGACGCTTTGTTAGGTCTCTTGTTGCCCAAAAGATTCCGTCCAGTGTAAAAGTGTACTCGTGTACTGTAAACCTCAAGAGGAATGTGAAAGAGACTTTCGCTTATAGGCGCTTAAAGATGAGAAACGAAGGCAAGCTGAAAATGATAGAAAGAGATTGAGTGTCAAGCCTAACCGTATCACGCTGGGTTATTTCTATATCTGTAGAATTGAGAATAGTTGTGGCAACTGTTACCTCAATTTTTTAAAATTAATCGGCATGTGCTTATTGGGAAATATTGAAAAACTATTAAGAAAAATTATAGATAATCTATTACAACCTTAAGTAGTAATATAGGTCTTCTAGATGAGTAATACGTAGTGTTAGGAAATGATCCGACCACCACTGTCGTATAGTAATACTGACGGAATTATTTCAAATATACCGTGCTTTCATATTAAAATGCTACAAACACCGTATCATATTATATTCGGGTCTAGATACCGAATGCCGATCAGAATGTAAAGTGGTGGGGCGCGAGTCATTCGAATCACAACAACGACTGACTACAGATTACAGTTTAACTAGTTGTTCGTGGTACTTGGCGGAAGGTCTATCACCGACTGTCTAAATAGTTTACGCCCAAAAATAAATAAATTATAATTACTTTTACCTGTACAATTAGGTATTTTTACAATAAGTTTCGCATTGAACTAAAAGACGTTTTCTAATAAAACGTTTAAAAATAAAAAAAAACTTTTAAAGAAGCTAAAAAATAAAATAACTTCTCGGAACTTAAAGAATACTCTTTAAACAGAAAATAAATATAACTTGCCAAAACTTATAAAATACTTTTTAAATACAGAAAATAAATTCAATTAATTAAATTCTCAAATGTCCCACCTGCTTGCGCTAAACAGTACCCCAATCTATTATAGAATTCATTTCGAACATTGGCCAGTACAAGAGGATTAATAATTTGGAATTGGTGTTCGATATTAACCCGTAATTCTTCCAAATTATTAGTCCTTTCGTCTTGATGCCCATATAACTTTGATTTTATGTAACCCCATAAAAAAAAGTCATTAGGGGCTAAGTCTGGTGACCTTGGTGGCCAGCGAATTGTACCACTATTAGATATAACTCTTTGGGGGAATATATTATTTAAATATTCATTCACATTGGCGACAAAAAAACCGAGCATGCAGTTTTCAAAATATTAACTAGTTGTCCTGGTTTATGAAACTTTTAAATAGTGGTTCGTAGACAACGAATTTGATATTTGGGTGATTATTTAGTTTTATCAATACATGTTCCTTTTGTTGCAGATGATGGCTGGCATATTTTCATACGTTGTTATTCTAATACAATACAATAATATGTTATAAATTATTTTTGATAAAAACTATATAATACCATGGTATTTTATCAGAGGATAATTACATATGTATATGCACCGTACTGAAGAAAAATTCAAGTAGTATTGGATTTACGTAATATATCAGAGCGAGGCAAATTTATTTTGTCGCGATAGACACATTTAGTTCGCATAGCATGATAGAGAATGCCCAGATTTGATTATACATAAGCACAAGGAACCACTTTATGTACAAGAATATTCTGGAACTATTTTATCATTCATATGCAATGTTAAGTCTTTAATGTGCTTTTTTGGACAATTAACATTTTATTATATAGATTTTTACAAAGCACACTGATTTTTTCGCAAGTAGGGTGTACAGAGATGTTAACATGAGCTTAGGTACATTTAAGACTACAAAAATATATTAATCTAAGTCGTTTACACATTTGTACAATAGCACGAAACTATTTCTACTGCAGTAAAAAGTCTTTAGAGAATGCAAACTTGTATTAAGTAAAAAGCATCTGAAGTGTTATAAAAAATAACATATTATCTATTAAGATTGGATATATTTCATGTATATAGAAACTAGTACATTAATACGACTTATTGTATTGTTGTCTAATATACGAGTATGATACTACATATGTATATATGTCGAGAGAAGCTTGGTTAAATAATAAATTAGCGCTTAAAAGATTTTTAAATGTATTCTTATTTACCTACAAAATTTTAAATATGTCCCATACAACTACCTCTTGAATAGTAAAATATTAGCCATATATTCATTTTGTGATTACGAAATGTTATTTAGGTGAACACAAATTAGTGAGTCCAGATTTGAATATAGATTTATGACGACGAATTCATTGTACAATATTCGAGCACCGATAGCTACATAATTTATACATTTTTTAATTTAAAGAACCCCTCGGAAAGTGTCGAAAACTTATTAAGTTATTACATTCATAACCAAGAGAAATTCAAAAATACAATAATATAAAATACAGGATTGCATATAATTATGCTCTTTTACGATGCTAAACTGAAAAATTCTAATTTTAACCTCTTTATACATTATATCTATATGTAATGAGAAATTCTTGAAAAAATTCTACATTACATACATATGTGGATATTCTCTCCGGGAATATGCCATCACCATTAGACTACGGCGACAGTTCATTTTCTAAGAGTCTTTCTAATGTGCCATAAATTTACATTATGGGGCAGTTTAAAATCCATGGTCAACCAGCGAATTCCATTTTCAAGAGAGTTTTCTGTAAATATTTGGTGTGGTATTGACGACCGTCTCATTGGTGCGTTTATAATCACGACAATTCATTATTTACATTTCCTGCTAAATGACATTACAACATTACTGGATGACGTTCCTTTTAATGTTAGATGACAAATGTTGAAATAGCACGATGGTGTACGTCCGCACGTTGTTACTAAATCAAATTAAACGAAAGCTTGAACATATTACAATAAAAATAATTAATAAACACGAGAGTAATGGATAAAATAAAGCAAAATATAAATTTAGTAATAAAGCTGTGGAGTAAAATATACATAGATGAGAATAAAAATTGGCTTGAACAATACTCGATGTACTTCGTGTATGTATACCTTTGACCAGGATATATGTATATTCCGCGATTACTGCATGTACGAGTAAAACTTCATTCATGAACTTGCGGGTGTTTTACCGTAGAAAGATTGAAATAAGCCTCAATCGTTGCTAGAGAAGAAGAGAGTTGATTTCTTACCGGTTAGGCCTTTTATGAAAGAGTAGGATCACAAAAGGTAAGGGAACTAGTAATATTTGAAATTAACCAATGAGAAAACAAGAATAGGGGGCCAAAATTAGAATGAATTAACAGGCGCGATATATCGAATATAATTACCAGGTACGTAGATATTTATGTAGAAAAATAAACGCCTATTCTGTATGAAAAAAGGATTAATGTTAGAATTTCTAATTGCACTTAGAAATTAGTTAAAATAGGATTAATATTAAATGTAAGGGAGTAGAAGATTACCGAGAATATTCTAAGAAAGGGATCTAGCTGCCGAAATAATTTTATTCTAGGTACCAGTTTTCTTGGAAAACGAAAAGGAAGGTTTTCGATTTTACGGTATAGCAATTAATGAACAAAGGATTTTCTCCTTGAATATATGTAATACAAAAAATTCTGGAATTTAAATCGAATTGTATTTCAATTAAAATAAATAATTTAAAAGCATGATAAAAAAAATTAACAGGTATTGTAATATCGTAATAAGAGAAATGTAAAGGTAGATTTGAAGTTTCTAATGTTGTCATTGAGGACGAATTGAGGCTTTTGGAATTAACCTAGCATTTTTAGCTGAACGAGTATTACGTTCTCGTAATGGTCTTTTAATATTCAGAACTGAACCAGACCGTTAAAATTTTTGGATTAGGTTTCTAATCATAGTATTACAAAGGACATTCCTTTTTCTATTCATTTCCTATTTCACCCTTCTTCGAGGGTGAAATACAGCATTATGAAGATCACAGGTCTTTGGATAGCTTTTGCTAAATATAAACCTTACAAGTTTCAGTGTTTGACAATAATTCCAAATAAAATTCTCTAAATTCATACCGGGACACCGTTTACTAAACAATTGGAAAGGATAATAATCGAGAATAGTGGGTGGGAACAACGCGATCGAACGAAGAGTTATCAACGAGGAATTAAAGACGGCCATGATAGTATAATCTAGAAGAGTAGTTTTGCTGAGTTATGCTCAATAAATAGTAGCAGAGGGAGCAGGTAAGAAGATGGCTTGAAGAGTGCCAGATTGTAAGAAAAGGAGGGTGGCAAACTGAGTTGACGCAATTAAGAGGAAGAAATTTAAAAGAATAAGAGATCCAAATGAAAATTAGAAAATTGTGCGAAATAGTACCAAACCTTCTATTTATTCATCGTTACTTATGATTGAAATATATAGGGCTTTACCGCTTAAATGTTCATCGAATTTATATTATTGGTTTTAATGCATCATACAAACAATTCATACTTTTATTTTAAAATCTTTGTTTTTAGAAACAGTCGTTATTTATTATTTAGCTTATCGTAGAGTATGTAATCGGAGAGCTGAACGGTTTGAAATGTAGATTTTACGAAACCTTCTCATGTGCCAAGGAATGTTCGACGACTACATTCGTACATTATATGTCTGATTGTTTGGTTCTCCGCACCACAGTCGCATCCAGGACTCGGCCCCACTTGTGTAACATATGGCCTCATATACCATGATCCATTACCACTCTAGTAAGGAATACCCAGCTCTGATGCGGTAGATCAAATCTTTGCGGAGGCTTTTTGATATTCAATAAGGGTTGTCACTCCTTCGAAGCGCAGTATCGCCGTTCAATTATCCACGAGTCGACCCCATTATGAGTCCCTACCTTCTGGGAGGTGTTGACCGGTTTTCAAAGGACGTCAAACTAACGTGTTTTGAAGAAGCTTATATGGAATTAGTATTTTTTTAATAGTTTTATGAATTTGTGTTGGTATTTAGCTTTTGAAGATTTCATAAGTAAAGTACCAGGATCGTTTGTAAGTATTAGTTTGCCCTTTTATACTATTTTACTTAAAAATTAAAAATTTTCTTACAATTTTTTCCGTATAATTGACATAGATGTATACTACATATTGATTTATACGACGTATATTTTGTACGAAATTAGTTAATTTGACTCTTTTTTTCATTTATGTTGTTTTCGTTATATATTTTCCTCTTTTGGTCGTATATTTAAATAATAATAAAGAAAATAATAATCATCATTTTAAAGAATAAATTTGCGAAATTCTAGCTTCCCCTCTAATCCCCTCCATCATCCACAAATAGTAAATTTTGTATTAGTAGTTTTCTCTGGACTCTCTGCCACATCTTTATTTATCTTAGTGATATTTTTAGCTGAACGAACATTATGTCCCCGTAGTGCCAAAGATATGGATATTAACATAGAGGTAAAAACTATGCAATTTACGATACGTCGATGATATCAACCTTCTTGCAGCAAACAAAGAAGAGTTAATGTATATATACATACATACATATATATATATATATATATATATATATATATATATATATATATATATATACATATGCAAAGGGTATTAGGAAAGTTTTGCAATATAGCTTTGCCTATTTAATTTTTTCAAAGTAATTTCCTCTACACTCAACACCTCTCTATCCTCCGAAATCAATTTTTAAACTAGTTCTGCCAAGTTTCACTAGGGAGTAAAGCACACTCGTTGTTCCAAGCGTGCCAAAGGTCCTCATCACTGGAAAACCGCCTCCCTTTTAGCTTCATTTTCACATGAGGGAACAGCGCAAAGTCGCAGGGAGCAAGATTTGGACTGTAGGGAAGGTGCCCGAGAAGTTTCAATCTTGTCGTAGTCAAATATTCGGTGCAGGCTTTGGCGCGGTGAGCTGGAGCATTTAGGTGATGGAGGAACTAGGTGTCCATTCTTGACTTTCGCCACAGGTTCTTCGTAGATCTAATGAGTTTAGACAGGCACTGTTTAGTATACCACTTAGCATTGACTGTCTTCTGTGTGTCCAAACCGACACGTTCCACAATACCACTCGATTTGAAAAATACAGCTATCATTTTCTTCTTTACAGATCGGGATTTTCTGACAATTACGGGTGTGTCCTCACCATCAAAGACCCAAACTTTGGTTTGAGTTTTGGTAGGCACATCGTAATAGTACAGCCAAGTCTCGTCACCTGTCACGATGTTGTTCACATACCGAGATTGTCCCTTATTAAACTTTTTTAGCATCTCCCGGCACCAAGTCACACGTCGCGTCATCTGCTCTTCAGTCAGTCGATGCGGCACCCAGAGAGAACAAAGTTTCTTCACGTGCAAATGATCATGCAGAATCAAACAAATTGCTGGTGCATTTAGGCTTGAAGTACTATCTATTGGTAGCTCACTCGTCTGTCCTCGTCAAGCATTTTCCTCACAGCAGTCTTTCTAAGTATCCTATGTATATATTATATATATAATTGAAATAATAGAGAAAATAGTAAAGAGGTGAGACAAAAATAAAACAAACAATGAACTGTAACTCATGTAATAATATAAAAGTAATGAAAAAGTTTATGTATTTAGGGACAAATACAGACGGATGTTCAGAAAAAATACAAAGTAGATCTGGAATATCAAGACCCGTATTGTCGTAGCTCACCAAAATATGGAAAAGTCGTACACGTAGAAACAAAGAAACGCTTAGTCATCTATAATTGCGGTCAATAAAAAATGGGACAGATGCTGTAGTGGGAATGTAACTCTTTTTGTAGTTTCGTCGTTTAAATAATAAAAATATTAAAGGAAATAATATTAATTTTAATTAAATAACACACGGTATTAAATGACGATTTATTTTCAAAAAACATAACAATTAATAGTTAATTGTTCAGGTCGTTACTTTGTGAGATTCCATTACACTAAAAATAAAAATAAATAAAACTAGATTATATTACTACTATAAAGCTAGAAATTTTGAGTCGTTTTGAAATTTGTGTATGTAAAAATTATTTTCAACTTAATAAACCCTGTACCAACAAGAGAAATGACTCGCATTTGGTTTACCACTGAGTCTTTTCGTAGCGTATATCTGTATTAGAAAATACTATTTCAAGCCATTATCTATCAAATAAATACATTTTATTTTGGTTTAGATACGTAGACCATATAATAGTGGGTGACAATTCAAGTCATATTCCAATTTTTTAAATTCCGTACATTTTCCAATTAAGTTTACCACACAATTAGAAATTGAAAAACCTATCAACTACCTAGATCTTACTATGGCGCGAAGCAGCAATAATTTTATTTTTAAAATATACAGGAAACCCACATACACAGATTTTACTATACCCATGAATTCGTAGCATCTATTGTCTCAGAAACTAGCGGCTTGCAACTCCAAGATCCATAGAACATTCGCAATAATAAAACCGATTAATAATAAAAAGATTGCCTTATTCTGGGACTCTATTTGAAAAAGTAGCAGTGTTCTTCAAAAAAAATCTGAGAGCAATATAGTTTTTGAAACAGATATTTAGGCAACATATTATTTAATGCAAAAGATAAAAGTGATCCTATGGAGAAATGCTATATTTATAAACTCCAATGCACAGAATGTAATAGTGTGTATATTGGCCAATCAGCCAAAAGAACATTTACGACGCCTAAAATACTAAAGAAATGATTTCAACTCCAGCAAATATCTAATAGAAGCTATCATAATATACATACAAATTTTAAATCGGAAATCCTTCACATATATAACAAAAAGTATGAAATTAAATTTCTTGAAATGCATGGAGATTAATAAGTGTAATAAACTCAAATCTCCTATCCTTCTTAAAGATAAATTAGATCAGATTAAGATTATCTTGTTGAAAGATAAAATGATTAGAAAGAAGAAGTATGACAACAGAAACAAGCATAGCATTTTATAAAATTCTGATATATGTTTCATTAATGAATCTTTTGCCACTATGCCATAGAATGAATTCCAGATCCTTGCGCCGATATTCACATCCTAGTATTTTCAGAAAAACGACTAGTTTTATTTGTAAAGACATAATTCTCTTCAAACCGTGTATTCGGAAGACAATAGACGCGAATATTCCCACTATTTAAGGATTGGAAAGCTTTTCATCACTAAAAATTACACGACCCCAAAATTGTTCATCATGAGGTACGTGTTCTAAAGCAAAATTTGATTCTCTATGACTGTTTTTTTTAATAACATTTTCCTTGCAACTGCTTGGTATTTTAATTTAGACTGTTATCTGCGATGATCCGTATGACATGATGCTGAAAAGTGTATTGCAGAATTGTACCATGGCTTCTCCATCTTCTTAAAATGTTTAGAACTGACTTCTTACTCACATTGTAAAATAATTCAGTTTATCTCACTGATCGTCCATCGTCTATTTTCGCAATTATTTCACCTTAACCTTCACTGCATTTATATGTGGCATAATTATTTTATTGTATTATTTCGAATTTGAAATTGTTTGACAAACGATAAATATTCAATGTTATAGTATGGCATACTCATAAGTGAAAATCAAACAGCTAGAATTGGACAAAAATCTATGATAGCAGTTGTCCCACGAATGTTGGACAATAAATAAAGTGGAATTACGTAAAATAGACAACTTTGAAATGATATTTTGGAAAACACTGATAAGTGGGTGGATAAAATTCTAATTGTCTCTATTGTTAAAAAACTAAAACTCTCAGAGAGGCTGAGTATAATAATAAAGCACCGAATACTTAAATACTTAACCTACAATATAAAGGCTTAGAAAAATTATTGGTATAAAGAAACAGATTTTGAACGAAGAGTTATCAACAAAAATTAAACTGCGGTGTCTGGATTGTGGTAAGTAAATGGTAGTAGATGTAGCAGGTGAGAAGATGGTTTGAAGAGTACCAGATCACCAGAAAAAGATAGTGGAGAGCTGGGATAGTAGATTTAATAGAAAGAAATCTAATGGAATAGTTTTATCTTGGATCCTCTAAAGGAATAGAGGATTCAAGTCAAAACTATGGGAAATAATGCCAAAGATATGGATACGAACACTTTTATTTATTCACCATTGTTTACCATATAAGTATATAGTTAGGGTTTTATCGATCAAATGATATGTTCGTAGAGTTTCACTTAGAACCTTAATTTTTTGAAAAAGTCGTAGATTGTGTAATTGATGATTGTTTTATTTAAATACAGATTAAATCAAATAAAACTTTCACTAATTACAAAATAAAGTAGATGCTTCCATCATTTTCAAATTCGGTAAATTTTTTATGCGAAGCTAAAACGAGAGACTGTTTAAATTTAACGGCGTCGTCCTCGTGCATTTTAACCTTGACTATACGCAAATAATAAAATAATAAAGAGCAAAACAGTGTTTCATTGTTATGGAAATTATGGAAGGAGATAAACTTTGACGGAACATATAAACAACACATAAAGCTGGAGTTCTCATTTCGCGATTACTACGCTACTGTTTCTCAAGCAAAGGCGACACGACGCAGAAGGAAGAGTCCTTTCTTAATTGCATGGAGAGCGAGGAACAAAAGAGAACCTTTATCTTTAAAATTGTAAAAGTTTATCCTACAACTGGCAGAAGAAGGATTGAGAGCGATCATGGCACGTACATATACTACAACTACTGTATAGCGTTTTCCTCGTTTATACACAAACAAAAATATTAAACAAGGAAATAAGTGTAAAACTTCGGACTGACTGTAAAGATAAAGGAATATCGATTAGTGCCTTCTTATGGGAGCTTAAACTGAAGATAGTAGATAAAATTCAATCGCTTAAAGAAACAAAATGTATTGATACGATTGTATTGCATGCAAATTAACAGTTTAAAACTCCCTTTTTTAATCGATTTTTTATTTGCGTTTCTATTTTAAATTCTCTAAAGAATTACAGGGATGTAAAATACTAGTTTATTCTATTCCATTATTAAGCTGATCTTCCAAGCATCCAGTTTCATTTGGTGTTTATTTTCTATTGATAACATTACAAACCTTGCCAAACCTTGTACGTTGAATGTAAACATATGTTCGTATGAAAAGACCTGGATAGCTTTAGACAAAATGAGAATACCTCAACATCTAATAAGTTTAATTTAGCACATACATATGTAAATAACATCGCCAAATTAAGAGTTGGTACAGAGATATTCAAACCTATTATTTTCCAGAAAGGAGTCAGGCAAGGTTGAATTTTAAGATCCATGTTATTTATGTGGAGAATGGATCTTTAGAAAGGCTATAGAATATATAGTAGTGGAAAAGTTGTTTCTATTTAGGAATCTTATTCAGAAATATAGGTGGATTCTCAGAAGAAATACAAAGTAGATCCGAAAAACAAAATACGCATTGGCATAGCTCACCAAAGTATAGAAAAATCGTGGCATGCACGTAGAAACAGGAAAACGCTTTGCATATCAAAACGATTTTCTGTCTTATAGATGATAATGATCCCACCGATTTCTCGAAGCTCTGGAGAAATAGACGTATGAAGTGAAAGATGGAATATGGAGCATAAAGTTTTACAGACGCACAGATTCGGATAGAGAATTTAGGAATGTCAACATAACGCTATCCCTAACTTCGGATTTGATCTCCTCTGTTTGTTTTCTGTACCACTTTGATTTTAAATTTTTTTCTTCTAAATGCGACTCAAGAAAGAAACAGACAAATTTCCTGCAGCTATTTCTGAAAGTTTTGTGCACCTAGAACTTGCTTAAGAGGAAGCAATACTTAATATTGTTGACGCTAGTATCCGAAAATGGCCGACTGACTTAAAGCAGGCTGCATGAGGCATGGAAATTTCGGTTTGTACTCGTACCATGTCGTGTCCTCCAAGCTTTAAAACCTTGTATTCTAAACTTAGGAGTTATACAATACTTCCTTTATCCTAGTGTTTAGTTTATTTCGTGTACCATTTTGTGCATCTATTTAATTGTAAAGCACTCCTCCAAAGCTAAACTGGTGGCCAGGTTTTTTTAAATTTTTCTTTCTCTAAACGATACTTTTTGGTAGAAGTCCTCTGAAACTTTTGACATTACGGGATAGGGTATAGCTTTCTTCTGAGTCGGAAAGTAGTTTAATTATAGTGTTATAGAGGGTCGTTTTTGAAGGGGTTCTTGTGAATTCGGCTTTGTCCTGATCACTTTTAGTCCATTAGATATATTCTTCCTTTAACGGTAATATATATATATATATATATATATATATATATATATATATATATATGTATATATTGTTCTGTTTTTATCTTCCTTGTCACCTTCTGGAGGGAATATAGTATTGATTTGTTGAAGGTCTTGCAAGTATTGCAATATCTTTGCGTCTTCTTCATCCTCTATTGGTGTTTTAAATTTTTTTTAAAAATATTGCAACCTACATTTTTATCGTAAATTGAACGAGCTTTTTGCTAGGTTTTTGGCCATTTCCTTTTCTTCCATAATTTAATTTTAATATTTTCGAAAAATTATCTTTTTTGATGTGTCTTGATTTAATGTGGCCTCCTATAATTTTTATTCATTTATTCATTTGCGATAATGCCCTATGGTTTGGACAAATACTCTCTTTTCTTATTTAAATTTTCTGATAGGTAAAATGTTGTTTTCTAGTTTTTTTGTGTAGGTTATGGTGTAGCTTGCTGTAGGTAAATCTGCTGATATAAATTCCTGTGTAGGTTTCTCAAAAGCAGTGGAGTAATCGCTTAACTTACTTCTAAAAGCACTGCATAAAAATATTTTCTATCTTCTAGGGTTTTCTTTAGTTTTGTGAACCAATCCGTGCATCTATTCAATTCTAGAATGGCTCTATTTAATCCCAAATTGGTGTGGGTATTAACTTTCTATCTCCACAACCAATAAGAATATTATCGGACGGTAGTTTCGCATAAACAAGCGATCATCCGCCTTTTAGATAGTAATAATCCTACTGATTTTCAAACAGCTCGGGAAGAATAGGTGTTTGAAGTAAAAGATAGAGTATGGAACATAAAGATTTACAGGAGCACAGACTTGTGCCAAGATGGTACTCTGAGAACATAATCCCCCTCTCTTTCGTTCAAACATACGAATGTACGAACGAAAGAATAAGGGTGTGTCATCTGGTTAAAATCAAAAGTTTCCAGTGCGTAAATAGACGAATAGTTTAAAGTTCGTCCTTTTCACTACGCGTTTCTAGTACTTCGCCTATCAGAAGGTAAATATGTATTATTAACGAATGATTTTTTGTGGATGTTATTAATATTTGAATAATTCTTTTAACGTTTATCTTTTAGCAAACCCTCAAGATTTTAAAGTGTTCGTCTATTTACGTACTGGTAACTTTCTTATCGATTTTAACGAGATGACACACCCTTGTTCTTTCGTTCATACATTAGTATGTTTAAACGAAAGAGGGTGATATTGTTTTTTCATTATTTTTCTGTATCGAAAAAGTACGATAAGCCCACAAAGAATTATTCGTTAATAACACAAGATTACCTGATGATAGGTAAATTCCTTGAAACGCGTAATAAACAGAGTGTTATTAACATTTGACTGATTCTTTTAACGTTCATGATGGTATTCCTAACTTCTGAGTTGATGTTTCTTTTACTTTAGGGTTTAGTTTATTTAGCGTTCCAGTTTATGCACCTGTTTAATTGCAGAGAGCCTCTGTTTGAAGATAAATTGGTACCGGGCTTTAATTTTCCTTCTCTAAAATTAAATTTTTTTTTCTAGCAAAAGTGCCCTGAAACTTTTGACAGGTTAAGGTATAAGTATAACTTTCTTCTGAGACGAAAAGTACTTTAATTTTATGATTTATGCTTAAGTTGAATTTGATGGAGCCTGTGGTTGATTAACTTAATTACTAAGGTTGATATATAACCCCTTTCCACATTAACTTTTGTAATTCTGTATACGCATTTCGACAACCAAGTTGTCACCATCAGCAGATTAACCGCAAAGTGTCGCACCTGGTAAATCACGGCGAAAAATACCTGTACGAAAAACACACTCCGTACGCGGTACATACGAATGTATGTACACACCATTGAGAACCTAGCTGTACACTAGGGTTTTTTGCGTTTAATCTGATGATGATGACAACTTGGTTGTCGAAATGCGTATACAGAATTACAAAAGTTAATGTGGAAAGGGGTTATATATCAACCTTAGTGATTAAGACTTATGTTTAACTAATTCTATAGACTGTCTTCAAGATCCTTTCAGTAGATTTGTTCGAGTTAAATTCTTTTGTGGGACTTCTTCAACAGTAACTTTTTGTCCTTTTAGTCCATTGGTTATATTTCATTTTTAACGGTGGTATGTATGGTTGTGTTTTTTACCTTCTTCGTTGCCTTCTGAAGTGAATATTAAGTTGATTTGATTACTGAGAAATCTTACAAGTATTGCGATATCTTTGCATTTTGTTCATCCTCTATCGGTGTTTTTAATTTTTGTATAATTTCTTTCAATTTTGTTTTATCATAAGTTGAACGCGCTTTTTGCCAGGTTTTTCGTAATTTTCTTTTTTTGACAATTTTCATTTTAATATTGATGTTGTGTAGCCCACATGCAGCTGCTTAAATTTCTTTATTCAAAATATCAATTACAGTTCATCTTTAGTTTTAATATAATTGGCTGTCTACTTTTTCTAAGACTTTCGCTTTGAATAGATCTCAGTTTGTTTCGATTTTAGAAGTTGATTATCATGGTAAAAATACTAGAGAATGGCCAGCTATTAGGCTAAGAAATAAAATAATTTTTATTAAAATTATTTCTATTTTTTTCGTTTAATAGTATATAATACTTTGCTTCCTCTTTGGTTTTCGTAAAATCGTTTAGATGAACGGAGCTAGTTACCTAGTGTTACGTCAGTCAAGTAACAATATTTTCCATTTGACGTTGTCATTTTCTATTCGGTAAAAGCTATTTAAATTCCAAACTAAATTCTAGTAACATACATCGTATCATGTAAATATGTCGAATTAAAGAAGAAGTAGTATACAAGATGACGGAGATGGCTGGAGAGTACTACAGACATGAATCGAAATCTAACAAGCGCCACGAAATAATTGGGTTGACCGAACTCATTATAGAAAGTATCGGATCTGGCGACTTCGAGACCTACAAAAGACTATGCGACACCAATTTGACCGCATTCGAACCGGAGTCCATGGGCAATCTGATCGAAGGTATCGATTATCATAAATTTACTTTCGATAACTTAACGGGAAAGAGGAAACACATGAAAATTAGGGTGATTAATCCAACTGTTAAACTGTTAGGAGAAGACGGTGCGTGCGTGGCATATATTAGACTTACTCAATACGTAGATCCAGATGGAAGAGTGTGCGTGAATCAAACTGAGGAAACCAGAGTATGGCAAAAGAAAGACAATAAGTGGATGAATGTGCATGTACATCGCAGTGGTGACGAAAAGAGAAGGATTATAATTTAGAGTATACATCAACGTCGTAACAGAAATATTAAAATATATTTTGCGTTTCAATTATTTTATTTATTATTTAATTAATGTATAGATAGCTTCAATAAAAAGGGTCACAGTTTTTCCAATAATATGTATATAAATTCATCCTTTAATATTTAGAGCATTCTTGAAAGAAAACCGTAATTATTTATATGAATAACACAAAGTAAAATAACGTCAAAGTGAAGTAACGTGTTAAGATGTTACAGTATTGAATAGCTCTACATTGGTTCAAAAGTTTTAATGTTAAATGTATGAAATTCGTTACATTTCTTTGAAAAAAGTTTGTAAAACCACTTCATTTAGGGAATGTATTCACAATAAGTTGTTGTAAAAGGTTATTCAAAATGAACCTATTGGATAAACTTAATTTTATTTTGTGTCAAATTAAGTTTACAGTGCCTACTATAATCAGAGAGTATATTATATCCTTAATTCCTTAATAGATTACATACAAATTCTTGCAACTGCATTAATATTTATTAGTGTAAAAAGAAAATAATTATTGTAACTCTATTAAGCTATTCAGATTCCTGACTTGCTAATATCTCCCCATCTCTTCCAACGTTAAATTTGCCTCGCCAAATCTGAATTCCCTTTTTGACTAGCTCCTTTTGTCGCGTAATATTGTAGTATATCTACACAACAATATTTTCTATCGTTGTTAAGCAAGTTTCGTATGTGCTTTACTCTGTCACGTATATTTCCTGCCTGGTATATAGTAGTTCAATTCTAATCAATCTAATTAAATTGAAAGAATTTTATAAAAAGAAGTTAACCTTTAAAAATGATTTTATTCGAGTACGCAAACTGGTGAAATCGGAAATCGACAATGATTATGAGATATACATATATTGGTGGTCTCGAGAGAGAAGTTCCTTAAAATTTCAAGATATTTTGGCAATTTATTGAACAGAGGGAAGGAAACTCAAGAATTCCCGATAGCTTGAGATTTTGTGATAATGAGCTGACAAATCCAGACAAAATAGTTGAAGCCTTTGTTTGAACTTTTCCAGAGATATATCAATCACGGGCAGTTTCATTCGCGCCGATTATTGAGGAAAGTGAGCAAGTTTTATAACAATAGCCATAAACCACCTTAAGGTTGAATGTACAAAAGGTCATGATAGATTACTCAATTTTAAAACCAAAGACTGTGTTTCTATTCTATACAATCCCTTATGTATAACTTGTAACCTTGCTCTTCGTACATTTACTTCTCCAGATCTGGCAGACAAGTAAGATTACGTCTATATACCTAGTCCTGTCATAAGTATTGATACAAGTGTAAACGCACCAGATGATAACTTGAAAGCACAAAAATTTTATGTTGCCAGTTCTGACATTTGATATATGCTTTACAAAAGTGCCGAACAATTTCACTATAGCGTGAGTCGTCATTATAGAATGGTCGGATAAAGAGAGCCGTATTGCGGTTATTGCACTTCATAAGTGTGGAATAGAAAGAGCCCGTATTTTTGATTTATTGAAACCGTTAAATATTACGCGTGTGTTTGTGTATCGTACTGTTAAGTTATTCATTGATACTGGAAATATAATCGACCGTAAAAGATCTGGCAGGCCTCGCATAGTTCGTACACCACAGGCCATCAATGCTGTGAGGTCCCGCATCAATCGACATCCTGTCCGCAAACAGAAAATCATTTCTCGTGAAATGGGTATTGCTCCGAGAACTATGAGCCGTATCATTAAACAAGACCTAGGACTTAGAGCTTTCAAACGACAAATAGGACAGCGCCTTAACGTTGAATTAAAAAGAATAGGAAGAAAAAATGCAGACACCTGATATCGTTGTACGGCAAAGAGCGTTACAAAAAAATTCTGTTTTCTGATGAAAAAATTTTTACCCTGGAAGAAACTTTTAACAAGCAGAATGATAGGGTGTATGCACAGTCCTCCAAGGAAGTCAGTGAAGTGGTGCCAAGTTTTCAGCGAGGTATTTTCCTGCTTCAGTGATAGTTTGGTGGGGAGTATCCTATGACAGTGTCACTTCCTTGCATTTTTGTGAAAAAGGTGTTAAAACAGCGGCCAAAAACTATCAACGGGACATTTTAAGCAATGTAGTGGAGCCTCTGAACTACACCATTTTCCAAAACCAACCATGGATATTCCAACAAGACTCTGCGCCCGCTCACAAGGCCAAAACAACTCAGCAATGGCTTGAAAATCATGTACCTGAGTTTATTAGTACTGACTATTGGCCGTCAGCAAGCCCAGACCTAAATCCGCTCGACTACAAACTGTGGTCAATATTAGAGGCTACGGTCTGTAGAAGACCCCATCGCAACCTGGTATCATTGAAGCAAGCGTTAACAGAAGCAGTCGACAATTTTCCCATGGATATCGTCCGTACAGCGATTGATGAGTGACCCTGCAGACTTCGGCGTTGTATTAAGGCAAATAGCGGCCATTTCGAGTAATTTACATTATATTTTGTAGCTTACTATTGCCAAAATAAACTATCAAAAAATAATTTAAATCCAACTCGCAGTTTTATTTTTGTACTTAAAAACCTATATATCAGTATTTATGGCAGGACTAGGTATATATATATATATATATATATATATATATATGTATATATGTATATATATATACATATATATATATATGTATATATATATATATATATATATATACATATATATAAAGAAGCGAACATGATATTTTGAACTATAGACCTTTTAATATTTTGTCCAATTATTCTAAGATTTTTGAATACTAAATATTGTGTACTATTTGTAATAATAAAATAAAAATCATTAACAAATGTGCAGTTACCTCGTATACAACAAAGGTGAATTCATTGGTATACACTTATTAACTTGACCTTCTTAATATTCCTAGACAATCACAAATCAAGGGCCTGGGTGTTCTATTCGATTAGCGCCTGCAGTTTGCCGGCAAGATTCTATCCACTTGTAATTCCGCTTCACGCGCTCTTAGTTTCATTATTCGATCTTGCCGAAAATTTGTAAATCCAGATACACTAAAGACTCTGTACTTTAATACGTCAAGAAGGTGTAAGAAGTTTTTGAAATATATAATTTACAAATCTTCTGGTAATTATCCTGCCAGGGATATTGACTACTAAGAATTGCTACAGAAACATAACTTCATCTCGATTCTGATCGTAGAGATATAGTATGTTAAGTGTTAATTTTATGTTTAGTTGACTAACGAAGGTTCCAACGCTCCGAAATTACTATCTGCCGAAATATGAAACAAGATCTAATGAAAGATTCATCGAAGCTACAGCTAGAGGAAACGTTTTTTCACAGCGTCTATGATGCACATGGTTAAAACTAACAACAATTCTTTGCCAGATCCTTTTTACCCTTCCGCTGCATGTAACCGTCATTGGATTTGAATTATCCTTGAAAATACTTATTAAATTAATAATGTTCAAACTTTTGTAAACCTCTAGTATTTCGTTTATATGTACTTTATTTCTTTTTGATTCTAATTTTCAACTTTCAAATTTACTTTTTATGGATTGTAAATTAATTTAACACTGTACTTTATTATTTTTGAGTAATCCGTTGAACAATCTCTTCTTGGGTCTTCATTTTTCTCGAATTCCCCACAGAAATGTATGTATTAGTTTCTTTAATACTCTGCCACAGGATATTCGTTCAACGAGGCCCAACAATCTAAACTAAATTGCTTTTGTTTGTGCATTTAGCATTGCTTCGCACTTATTGATTTGTTTCTATCGTTGATATTTCTCCTTTTTCCTTAAAGGATTTTCTTCATCTGGTTTTTATTCATATATTTTGTCTTTTTTCTGGTTGAGGATCTACACTTAGTTGCCATAGACTGCAATCTTTCGATGTTATTCTGTTTAATAAACCAGCACATCTGTTTCTGTTTACCAACCTTACTTTTATTTTCTCTTCGTCATTTTCTTGTTTAGTGATAATATATATATATATATATATATATATATATATATATATATATATATACACAATAATAATAATAATATTCTAATTTTTGAATTATTTGTTTTTTTATTATCCTTGTTGTAGGTATCTATATGATCGATCATGGTATTACGAATTCTAATAACTGAACTATTATCGAATAATTAAAAAAAATGCATGCTATGTATCGTAAATCCTAAATAACACTCAAAAATCAACTAAAACAGCAATACAATAATAATAATATCTTTAATGTCTTTAGAACTTCATCTTTTTTTCTTCTTAATATTTGTTTATTCTTGTCCTATATATATATATATATATATATATATATATATATATATATATATACCGTGAATATATTTTATAATGCAACATGCACATACATACACTAGTTGCTAGAGTAACGTAATAATGAAATGACAGCAATGTATTTTAGCGTGTATTTTATTTTGCAACATAGGATGTCAAAATAAGTTACTCTATTTTTGAGGTATGTATGTATAGTGTAGAAGAAAAACTGTTATTAGTGAACTGGTATAACTCGAATATTGAGGAGAGTAGCAGATTTGTTTCAAATTACATATCCTGACCGTCCAAGACCGAGTCCAACTACAATAAGTAGGTTAGTACAGAAGTATAAAAATAATGGATGCATCGTTCCTAATCATAAAAAAAAGAATAGGCCAAGATATGTTATTACTGACGCCAAAAGAGATGAAATTCTACAAACAATCGAAAATAATAATATGCTCTCCACAAGAGCTTTAGCACAAACTACAAATGTAAGCAAATCTTCCGTGCATAAACTATTAAAACGAGAACATTTTAAGTCGTATCATTTTCAAAACCATCAGGAACTAATTGCGAATGATGCAGAAAGAAGAAGTAACTTTTGTGAAATCATGTTGGATAAGCTTCATAATGATGATACTTTACTACGCAGAATTTGCTTTACAGATGAAGCAACATTTTATGTAAATGGTGAAGTAAATTCACAGGACTGCCGCTACTGGAGTAGACAAAATTTGCATAGATATCATATCACAAGGACTCAGCGGCCACAGAAAGTCAATGTTTGGACTGGGTTGATTGGACACCATATTGTAGGACCGTTTTTTATTGAGGGTACTCTTACAGGAGAAAAATATTTAGAATTGCTTGAGTACAGAGTTATGCCAGCCCTCCACGCTTTAAATATTGATGGTGAGATTTAGTACCAGCATGATGGCGCGCCGGCACATAATTCTCATATGGTTAGAACATTTTTCAACCAAAGATTTCCAAACCGTTGGATAGGCCGTGGAGGAGAAGTAGAATAGTCCGCAAGGTCACCAGACCTGTCTCCAAACGATTTCTTTCTTTGGTCATGTATCAGAAATAAAGTTTTTCATGGAGAACCTCTAAACAATATTGACCAATTAAAAAATAGAATACGAGTTGCTGCAAGAGAAATAACTCCAGAGCAGATACAAAATACAATAAATGAATTCTACAATCGCTTAGGATACTGTCTGGCCGTCAATGGTGACATTTTTGAAAATTTGTTAAATTAGTTTTTAAATTTTGTTCAACTACTGTATTTCACATCCTATGTTGCAAAATAAAATACACGCTAAAATACATTGCTGTCATTTCATTATTACGTTACTCTAGCAACTAGTGTATGTATGTGCATGTTGCATTATGAAATATATTCACGGTATATTAATTTATAAAATAGTGCTAAAACACATCAATATAAGACAAATATGTGTGTGTAAATAAATTTCAACAACTTATATGGAGACTGAAGGAGGGGAAAAACATTTGAAGAAGACAAGAATAAACAAATATTAAGAAGAAAAAAAGATGAAGTTCTAAAGACATTAAAGATATTATTATTATTGTATTGCTGTTTTAGTTGATTTTTGAGTGTTATTTAGGATTTACGATACATAGCATGCATTTTTTTTAATTATTCGATAATAGTTCAGTTATTAGAATTCGTAATACCATGATCGATCATATAGATACCTACAACAAGGATAATAAAAAAACAAATAATTCAAAAATTAGAATATTACTATTATTCTTGTTGTCGAAATTTTATGTAATATGACGTGGTTTGTTGTCTATTTAAATTGTTTTGATTGTAATTGTTGAATTAATAGCTTGATTTTTAATATACCGTATTTTTTTAAGTAATGTGTTTTATTTGTAATAGAGATATTAATGCAGTTTTAAAAATAAATACAGGTTCACCACTGAAGCCTGTTCATATTATAAAAAGATGTTCCCTTAAATATAAAAATGAGTATTAAAGTGAGTCATAAACAAATAATATTTGAGTGTTTAATAAAATATAGACAATAACAGGCAAGGAAAGGATTTTGTTTCTTTTAGAATGCAGTCATAGATCACCAACATACATACCGAGATTTGCGCGATACCTAGACCCGAGATAGAGTTTCATAATCAGATATAAAAGTTTAAAATATTATACTAAAAAGAAAAAAAGATAAAATACTTAAGTAAGTAGAAAACATTCTTATTAATTTATACACAGTTAATCACACATTTAAATAATACAGTTAAACACATTACATACATTTACAAGTACATCATATTTATTCATATCAATTAGCAAGCCAATTTAAACCATAGTCATACAAAAGTATAAATATTTTATACTTAACTATCTATATATATATATAATATATATATACGAGGATAGTTTGACAAGTAGTGAGAATGACACATAGGTGGCGCTCTAATTGGTAAAATAAATGCACTGTAATTTAGGTTGCCTATTTATATGTTTACATTCCGATATTTAGATAAATCGGTTAATTAGTTCATTTTGAACAGCTGATTGAAAAAGAAGCAACACTTCGTTTTGTTAAAATGGAAAAAGCAGAGTATCGTGCGGTGATTAAATACTTCGTAATTAAGGGTATGAAAGCTACTGAAATAAAAGATGAGTTACGGGAAACATTAGGTGAATCTGCTCCATCATCCGCCACAATAAGTAGATGGGTAAATGAATTTAAACGTGGTAGAACAAGCTGTGTTGATGAAGCGCGCTCTGGAGCACCCAAAATCGTGACTTCTAAGGAAATGTTTATAAAAATCCATAATATTATTACGCAAGATCGACGACTCAAAGTGAGAGAGATAGCAGATATGGTAAAAATTTCAACAGAACGCGTACACCACATTTTAACGAAAGAATTGGGCCTTTCCAAGCTTTCGGCAAGATGGATGCCGCGATTGCTTACAACTGATCAAAAGTTCACTCATTTGCGCATTTCCAATGAGTGGTTGGACCTTTATAAGCGGAATCCGGTTGATTTTTATAGGCGATCTGTTTCTTGCGATGAAACTTGGATACACTACAGTACATCCGAAATTAAACAACAGTCGAAACAATGGTTATAACGTGGTTTTGCAGCTCCAAAGAAAGCGAAAACCATTTTATGGGCAAACAAGGTGATGACATCAATTTTTTGGGGTTCAAAGAGCATTTTGCTCATTGATTACCTTCAGAAAGGTGCCACAATAAACGGACAATGTTATGCAGAACTTCTACAAAAATTAAATGTTGAGATTCGTGCTAAACGGCCAAGAATGGCAAAGAGAAAGATTTTGTTTCATCAAGACAACGCTCCCTCGCATACCAGCACAGTTGCGATGTCCAAAATCCACGAGTTGGATTTCTAATTAGTACCGCATGCGCCTTATTCGCCGGGTGTAGCCCCTTCCGACTTCCACCTTTTTCCACTAGGTGGAAAGAAATTTTCGTCTAACGACGAGCTTATCATCTTCGTAAATGAGTATTTTGCAAGCCTTCCGGAATCGCATTTTAGAGATGGCATAAGGGAATTGGAGCACCGTTGGAATAAATGTTTTGCTCTTTTAGGAGAATATATTGAAAAATAAAAATTATTTTGTATTTAAAAAATTCGTGTTTCTTTTCCATTCTCACTACTTGTCAAACTACCCTCGTATATATATATATATATATATATGTACTAACTAACTATATATATATATATATATATATATACATAAACCGTTGGCTTATAGGATATCTTGCTAGTCTTTAGAAAGACGTTTCTATGAAATCCCACTTATCTTCTTCTCTTGGCTCTCATTCAGCTTGAATAATATCAACAATGAAATATTTATATGTAATATATAATAATAGATATGTAAAAAGGAAACACGAATGTAAATATAATGCTGAATAAAACAAAATGAAATCAGAAGTAAAATAAAATTCAATTAGGAAAAATGTATTAAGAGAGCTGATCTAACTTTCTACCTCTATAAATCTGTCTACGATCTATCCCATTGAGTAAAACATTCAATATGGTGAGAAAGTATACTCACTTCTGTTCTTACGAACATTTCTGAGTATGAACCCCTGACCATAGGGACGGTGTTTGTATTGTATATATTAGATATTAGAGTAAATTTTTGGAGAGATTGGTGGGTTAGTAGCTGTCCTTTAAAAGTTAAAATTTTTATGTGTCGTAATAGCTCGTTTAAAGAATTTTCAATCTCAGTTCCTCCTAGTGGTTAATATTTAAACTCTCATATGGTTAGTGTTTTTTTTTGCAACCACTGATTGTGTGATTTAATGTTTGTAACTTTTCCCACACGTTCAAACTAATTCGTAAACTCCTCCTTCTATTTAGCCTAGTTTGTTTTTAGTTTCCAAGAAGTTATGCTCATGTAGTTGTTATACCAAATATTACTTGAAAAGATAAGATAGGAGTCCTATAGAGAAAGATTGTAAACAAAATCAGCTACGAATTTAATAGAAAGAAGACAATTAAAGTGATACTGTTACATCAAATGAATGAGCAACTAAAGGTTAATAAGACGAGGTATTAAAATGAATTCAGTAGAAAAGAAGGCCTAGAAGAAAGATTTCTGATTACTTATTATCAAATATGAAGGAAGAGAGCTTTTAATTAATCGTATTCGCTTATTGAACCTTTTAACAAAATTATATGGTTTCTAAATTCTTCTTCTAATTGCTGATCAATGTTTCAGATTCACCTCAACACTCATTTTGAATGATTTTATCTCGAAAATGGAATTTCTGGTACAACGTTATACAGCTTATTTGTGTAGAATAGATTCACAGTAACCTTTATTTATATTATTATTATTAAATTAAAAAAATCTAGTAATAAAATAAATAAATAGAAAAACAAATAAATGTTAGTCCCGTTTATTTTTTAATCACGAATATCGTATAATATTGCGCTCTATCTTTGTGTTTATTTCTTTGTGAGTAGTCCTTGTATTCAAATTGAATTGTAATTGAATTATATTTATGGAGTAATTACCTATTATTCATCATAAATTACAATGTATTATACCATTTTTCATACGTTCTTCGTACGTATTAATCCGACAGCAAAAAAAACAGTATTTTATTATGCCAAGAGGGAGATTAACGAGGCGCTATAACTAATGATACAAGTTGAATGTATTTTTTTATCCTCCCTCTGCTCACGTATTTCGTGTATTTGTTTGTTCGTCTGCCACTGTTTGATGTCCATTCAACCGAGAGGTTCCAAACAAATTGTTATCTGGCCGGGGAAGTTTCGTTTCTTCTTCGGGACCGGCCGGGGTCGCATTAGTAGTTTTGCGGACGAAATAGGACTCCGGGGGGCGCGCAACTCTCCCAATTCAAATCCGGACTGACAGGTCGCAATGAAATTAATGAGACTCCCCATTTTCCATTTTCTCTGTGTGCGTACAATGTTAAAGCTTTTGGATGGACGATTGCAGTCAGTGTGTTTTGACCGAAAAGGAAACGGGAATTCGGTCAAATCGAAGGACTTTGGAAAAACAGATTTAATGTGTAAGTATATAAAATGAATTCGGGAATCCCATGGTAGTATTGTAAAGTTTCTCTCTTTCCTTGTGTTTGAGATTAAAGTTTCTTTTATCTTCTTTTAATAAACGTCGTCTAGCTTGATATATTGTGAGGTTTATGTTTACTTCTCCTAAAGTAAATATATTTCCAGAGTTGTCAAAGTTTGTTTCAGAAAACGATAGACCTTGGATTTGGTATAAACGGATTTAAATCATGGAAAGATTTATTATGTCCCTGTATGAGTTATACATACACGTTGGGCAAAATTATTTTTTTTTGGCAAAAAAATGGTATCGTTATTTTTTTGTAGGAAAAGTGGTGTCTTTCTTTTTGTTAGTGAGAATTTTACACACAGCTTTGGCTCTATTTTATCATTCGCATTTATGTGGCTTTCTCAATTTTTGCACTTACTGTGACTATGCGAAGAGAAACCTATTTGAATTACGTCACGATCTCTAAGAACAACTTGTGTAATCCTGGTCTTGTGGGTGCGTTCATTATCATGAAGACACTTTTAGTTTATTTTTCTAGTTGATCTTCTCGGAAACTATTGTCATTCTTTTTAAATTTAATTTTACAATTACCAATTGTTGATAATTTCAACTGTGCCAAGTTTTCTGTGTGTAAATAACTTGATAAATAAATTACTCGAAGTGGTCATAGAATATATTTCCAAATCTCAAATGCTTTTCATGTCTCTTTGGAGTCTTTTGACCTTTACATATGCTTGTAAAAGTTGAGCTTGATTATTGCTTTTTTGGTCTCTTTGTAATCTTGATCCCATTTAAACTGTTTTTTCACTTTAGTTTTAGAAATAATAGATCATTTAACTGGTAGGAATACCTTGATGGACATCAGATTCACTTGCTCTATGGTGTTTATCTCACAACATTGTGTATCTTTATCTATACAAGTGGTCTTGGTTTATCTTCGCCATTCTGGTTTGTTTTTTTCTATACAGTTACTCTGTTTTTGTTTCTGGAATTTGCTTTGTGCTTGTTCCCAAGAACACTGGGCGATATAATTTTATCAGGTTAGAGTCCCGCTTTATCGAGCAAGGTTAAATACCAGAAGGTTGGGTCCGATGCTTAGTTGAACGTTATCTATCTCACCTTTTTACAGCCATGTCACTCTGGGCAAGTTGATTACCACCAACATAGATTTGGCTTTATTCCCAGGGAGTACTACTTGTCGTATTCACACACTAACAGTAAATCTTTGAAAGAAATCTCATGTGTCTCAAATATTATTCTGAATGTTTGTAATGTACCTCAGCATAACTCCGTTATAAATTGAAGTTAATTCGCGTTGGATATTATTATTTCTAATTTTGATTGTGACGTTCGAAGTGATTCTTCATCTTTAACATTGTACATTGTATACTTAAATTTCATCAGCTTGCCCATTGGCATGTAGTACATCAAAAAACACTAGTTTAAAATGTAGTAGTTAATACAAATGCAAAGCTTCTTTATTTTCAATTTATTGGATTCATTGCTGTGAGCTCGCAGTTTAGAGGAATTGGTTCTTTCCTTTCCAAACACGAAGAGTTTTATATAATTAATATACATTGAGTTTTTTAATTTTTTTTTTTTGTATGAGGATTTAGGAAACTACAACAGATACAGATTTAGTTAAATGAGGATACAAGGTTTATTAACTTGATTTAATGCTGCCGTTGTATTTCAGTAAAAGTCAAGAGCTTACTAAATATTTGCAGAAGACTAAATTGCTCCATTTTCTTTAACCTCGTATAATTATTTTATTATTGGATTTAGCGAAAAGTTGAAAAGAAAAAGTCGTGAGATAGCTATACCCTCTATCAATTGGTGTTAATTATTTCTTTATTGGACTTAGCTTTTTTGAGTTATGACCTAAACCTTTGCTTTTTTCAATGTCACCCATAATTGAGTTATGATTTAAACTCTTGTTTAATATCTAATAAGCTGCAGAGTTTTGCTGACATACAACAACAGCTCTAAATCAAGTTCGTAAAACTATACTTTATCTCCTATTTAATCAAATTTGTATCTGTTGTATTTTCCGAAATCCCCATGCAATAAATGGGAAAAAAAAGTCTGTAGCTGCTACATCTGGAGTGTCACAGATATCGTCTTTTAATGATCATAATGTACATCAATTTTTATTTTGAGAGTTTTGCCACAGCTAGAAATCTCAACATTTCGATATCTGCTCTCTGTCTTATTTGCTTTTCCATTAATTCACTTTGTCCGAGTGTATTGTAAATTTAGAGGCTCTTGACAAGATTTTCTTTACTACCATTGAAGTTTATTAGTCAGAAACTTGTTTCTTCGAAATTAATGTTTAGGAGGAACCATTAAAGGAATGCGCGCTTCTGTAATTTGTAACTACAAAATTGGTCTTAAATTTTGGACATGCTGTATATAGTATTTTTAAACGCTTTAAATTAGTATAACAGACACTGTTTTTTTTTAAAAGAAACAAAGATTTACTTGGAAAACATTGAAAAAGTGATCAATAAACTTGTTATTAAATCTATGTACTTTTCATAATTTTATAATTAATTTTATTACTTGATCGTACATAATAATTATTTATTCTGATGTATCCTAATGCACTTGACATAAATAACATTTTTTTGCAGAAAATTTGTCCCCTAATTAAATTCGTGCAAATTATTGAACTTCTAACTTATAATTCGTTATGTGTTGGTGGTTCTGTAAATTGGTCTGTTGAATTGAAAAAATGTATAGCATTATGGGGCTAAACATAAGGGAAAACTCTGGTCACATATTGTCGAAATGATTCCATTTCGTCCGACCACGGAATCCAATTCAATAATATCTAAATTATAGAATTACATGTGAATGGGTGGGGAGCGCATGTAGTTTACTCGCATACATGAAACACGACTAGACGGGCCCCTCTCCACACGATAATGGTACATGCAAACGTTATTAACAATCGTGATGGCCGAGAGCGTAGGTTAAAATTGTTTCAGACAAGTCGAATCATGATTCTCAGAGCGTTGTTATTTAGACAAAATTGCCTTGAGTTATTTATAATTTAGTGCGCATAAGGATCTGCTATCTACTTATGATTTATAACAAAAATAATAATGATATAGTTTTATATTTTCGTGTCTTTAAAATGCAAATGTATATGGTCGTTTGAGTTTTTATGGAAGTTATACATATATTTCACACTAAGTACGCTATATTTATCATAACTTTGAAAGTGATATTAGGGACACTAATAACAGCATATAGATATAAAGTAAGTTCCTTCCTTTGCCTTGTTGTTTCTTCCCTTTTTATTAGTCTCCCTTGGAAAGGACCTTCGAGGTTTACTTGAGGTAATGAATTTTTTTGACCTGTGGACTGAAAATTTTTTTAGATACTGCCTCCTCTTATCTTTCAGAACATGTCTCACAGTAATGATAATAATAATCTATGGCTTCATACTCTTATCAATTTACGATCAATTACAGGGGGCATTGGTAGGTCATGAATTGCATATGACAGCAGCCTTGGAATTCGATCATGATATTCGGGTTTGGTAGGCTAGTAACTTACCATTGAATTATCAACCGAAGATTACTTGTTTCTTACTTAATTACTGTTATCCTATCCATTATTTCAAAATAAAACATTTTTATTATGTATCTGCTTAAATTTATAAGAATACTTTCGAACGATGTGAAATTAATTTGTACTGTTGATCGATAAGCACACGATACTTATTATTTTTATTTGTTTATCGATTAAGGTTTTGGCTAAGATTTTGAAAAATATTAAAAGCAATATCAAAATATATGAAGACGGATATTTAAAAAAGAAGGAATTATCATATGATGATTATCATGATGTCGGCATCACATCATGATAATCATCTCTAAAAGTTAATCAAAGAAAGCTAAAAAACTCTTACCATATCAATGTTCGTACTCTGTCTACGTATTTCGACAACTAAGTTACCATCATCAGCAGATTATTAATTACAATGTCGCATCTGTTTTCGCGGTAAAGCTCACACAGAAAAAATGCACGTACTCATTCCACCAAAACCAAACACATCATGTGTTTGGTTTTAGTTCAAGTGAAATAGATCGTAATTGGGCCATCTCTTCAAAGGCTACTTGATTTTCCAGAACAAAAATTCAATTTTGTAGTTGAAAAGAAAGTATCTTGACAATGAGCAAATGAAAATTGTATCTACCACGACGAAAAAGTAACAACTAGAGTTAGCACTTAAGCATTCGGTCAGAAGCGCGCGCTTCGAAGAAGTAAATGTAAAAAATACTTGCCCTTTTAAGCAACGTTTTCAGTCTTTTAGTATACAGATGCAAGAAGTGGATAAGATCGGTTAAATATTTTCAGCATCAGGTAAATTTCAATAGTTTTTTCGTGTAACCGTGTTCACTGTGAGGAATAAATATTATATATTATAAAACGGCAGTTCGAAATCTGCTGATGACATACTTGTATAATTAACTATGTACAATGTTACCACTTAAATTGTCAGTTGCATTTTGCTAGCTACGTAGTTAAAGACTAAAGAAATGTATCGCCCAAATAATTGGACAGCAGGTGCTAACATAAATACAATGACAAAATTTGAAATTTTAAAAAATTAGCTTTTAATATTTATGACTGATCATGCTGCAAACATTTTTTCTGTAGGCCTAATCTCACAGACAACTCTAGTCAGTGAAGTGACTTATGAGTGCTGTTTTTATGTACTACTTTGTAGTAGCTAATTACATCTTTAACGGCAAGAAATAATATAAATGCTTATAACTTATTTATTTAACATAATAATCATATGAAGTGATACATTTTTGAAAGGGAAAAATAAACTCTTCTGATAAAAAAATGAGTCAATATTAATTGATAGAGGATATAAGCTATCTTACAACTTTACCTTTTCTGTAAATATTTAGTAAGCTGCGAACTTTTGCTAAGATATAACAGCAGCACTAAGTCAAGTTCGTAAAAGTACACTTCTTTCCCCATTTAACCAAGTCTGTATCTGTTGTAGTCTCCGAAATTGTTATTCAAAAAATTTAAAAAAACTCACTCTGGATATGTTACTAGCGTTGCACTAAAATTAAGGAAAAGAAATTTGTTCTTGCGTTAGTGTTGGTCATAAGAACAAGATAACCTCATCTTATGATAATACTTTATTAGTGAAACATTGTTATTTTCTACATTTTTTATATGCTAAATCGCGTTGCGTTATATTTTAAGTCTATAAGCGACTTTCCGGGTACTAAACGAAAGCAAAATTTCACAACGAAATAATTTTGAACATTTTCCTTCGTACAATTTCTTCTTTTACATTGACGTTATTTACTTCATACACTAAAACTATTTTCCAAAGTAAATAGAATCTCAGATGATGGACGGAAAGTTTTCCACTTTGGCACGACATTTATGTGTGTGCTCAAAGTTTCGTGGAATGTATTACGCACATGTAGCGTATATGCGTTCGTCAGGGTCATAATCGTATAGCAAAAGCCAACTCGTCGAAAAATGTCCATCCGGAGTAACGAGTTGGCCCGTTAGCGTCGAATTTGAAGTGAAAAGTTTTGACGTGCCGCTGGTGGTGCTGCGGTGAATGGTGATTAAACCCGCCCTCACAGAGCGGTGACTGACATGGAACGGGATTACGCGCGGAGGTGGTAGAGTAGTTAATTAAAGTCGAAATAGATGGCAGAATGTATAGGGGGAGGATGCAGAGGGGAAGAGAAATGAAAGGTAGGACTATAAACAGAATTTACATCAGCCGTACAATATGTATGTATGTATGTAAAAGATAGTATCTTCCATAGAGTGGAAACACATGTCCTGTTAGTTGTAATAAAAAATAAAAGGAGAAAAATGTATGTTGAAACTATATTAAGGTAAGATAAAAGATCAAGATTTATTCATGGAAAAGAACCAAAATAATTGTCGATGAACATTAATACAGCAAAAGTCCATTACTAACTAAGATAATAAAAATATATCTTTCTCATCTGTTCGAACTTTTGAATTTATCAGAGCTTAAAAACGCCATAAGCTTCATGGACGCCACTACCTAGAAAAAATACATAATTATATTTACTTACAAATGAATTGTTTAAATTAAAATTTAAAATTTCTTGATTTTTAAATGATAAATTTCATTAAATGTTTTGATCAATAGAGACGAGGTAATATTGGGTTGGCAACTAAGTACTTTCGGTGTTTACTGATAGAGAGCCTTGCTTTATTTTTTGTATAACGTACGTTAGTGCTGTACTTTACCGTTTGTCGCGTGATACTAGTCACATTGACGTAACTTCAGAAGCAAGTAGTGCGTGATTTTTATTAAAGCTATTAGTTGTGGGTTAATTTTAAATGGAGTGCAGAAACGAACATTTTCGACATATTTTACTATTTTATTTCTGTAAAGGAAAGAAAGCTGCTGCGGCTCACAAAAAGATATGTGAAGTTTATGGTGCTAATTGCTTAACAGAGCGCACGTGTCAGAATTGGTATAAAAAATTCCGTTCTGGAGATTTTTCCCTCAAAGATGAGCAACGTTCTGGTCCGCCTACTGAAATTGATGATGACGAAATGAAAATCATAATTGAAGAGAGAGGCTACATGTATCGCACACAACAATTGAAAAACATTTAAAATGTCTTGGGCTAGAAGAAGCTTGATATTTGGGTATCTCACGAATTGAAAGAAATTCATTTAACACAAAGAATCAACTTTTTCGATATGCACCTTAGACGAAATGAAACCGACCCTTTCTTAAAAAGAATCATCACTGGTGATGAAAAATGGGTCCCGTACAGTAACATAGTTTGAAAACGATCATGGAGCAAACACGATAAACCAGCTCAAACCACATCGAAAGCTGAATTGCATCCGAAAAGATCATGCTGTCAGTTTGGTGGGATTACAAAGGTGTTGTGTTTTTTTGAGGTGCTTCCAAGGAACCAAACGATCAATTCTGATGTTTACTGTCAACAATTAATAAAAGTGGATGAAGCAATCAAAGAAAAACGCCCAGAATTGTCAAATCGGAAAGGTGCAGTTTTCCACCAAGATAATGCAAGGCCTCACACATCTTTGGCAACTCGTGGGAAACTTTTGGAGCTTGGCTGGGAAGTGTTGCTACATCCCCCATACAGCCCTGATCTAGCACCATCCGATTACCATTTATTTCGAAGTTTGCAGAATTCTTTGAATGGTAAAACTCACAAATGACGATGACATTCACTCGCACCTGGTTCAGTTTTTTGCTGATAAGGACCAGAAATTTTATGAGCGCGGAATCATGCAGCTGAAAGAAAGATGGCAAAAGGTCATTGAGCAAAATGGAAAATATATAATTGATTAAAAACTATTCTTTGTTTAAAAAAAAGTATTTTATTTTATACTACAAAACCGAAAGTACTTAGTTGCCAACCCAATATAAGTGCTTTCACTTCTATTTCTAGAGGCTTTATGTCTATCCGAGAGAAGGAGGTCTAGTTTTCTCTCATTATTGTGTATTGTCGTTTCGATAATAACAACTTACAAGTGCGTGAGTTGTCGGGCAATACCAGGCTACCTGATGAACTCTAGAAATTGAGCCGTAGTTACCGCTTTTTTCGGTAGTAGCTCTTTCATTAACTATCTGAAAACATTGCAAGTGATTTAATTTAAGAATGGTGATAAATTGTTAACTTTACGGTTCAATCACTGGTATAGCAATACATGTAGAGACTCCGTTATGTTCAAAATTCACAGGATTTTAGAAATACACTACTTATTAAAATTTTATTACCCAATAAGGCTTTAAATATCAATTGTACTCTTACTCTAAATCTTAAGAGTAGTCCCTAATTTAAGCTAGCCTATATTAGGAAAAGAGGATTTTAAGTACAACGATTTATATTCTTCGAAAGAGAATAAGCAAATATTTACATTGAGTATTAAAAACAGACTGCCTTTTCTAAATGTAAAAGTCACATTGTGTTTTTCGTCAATAGCTTAAATAAGTATCTTTTGTTTATTAGTCTCCGAGTCGTTATTAAAATATACATTTTAATTGATCTGATTGAGTTCATTTAATATATTAATAATAACAACGGCTTTTATTCCTTTCTTCACTTTCTGTACTTTTAAATTTTTTTTATAGTATTATTCTTTTTTTTAATTACATTGGCTTGCTTTGTAATTTTCATTTAATAAGTGATATATCCAGGGAACTTGCACTGTTATTGTGGTTTTCATTTTCTATTTTAAATTGTAATTGCGGGTGAAATGAATGAAGGCTTCTAGTATAAAACCGAAACGTCGCAAAATAGTCAACCACGAGTTAATTTTCCTAGTAATAATTAATCATCTTAATTCATTTGTTCAGAAAAGTTACTTAACCAATCGCTCTAATGTCTGAAGTGTATCACCTTAAAAAAAATAAATTCAAACGGCACTTAGGATCTACTTTCTCTACAGTTTTGATCCTCACAATGTCACATATCTTTAGTAGTTGATCTCGGTTCATCTTTGGCCTTCCGGCTTATTTTTCTAATGAAGGGTTCTAACTTCGCGTCTTTGACATTTTTTTCTAGTTTTTTTTTTGGTTTAGCTCTCTACCTTTTTCATACTGTTCCCAAGAAGAAGGAAAATGACACTCTTGTAAAGCATAACCGACTACGATTAAATAAAAGAGATAGCTACAAGTTCCCGTTTTTATACGCTAACTGTGAGCCCCTGAGTGTAATTTACCAGAATACGAAGTCCACACCTTTGTATGTTCTCAAGTGTTTTATATAAGTTGGGTAATTTGATGTTAAAAAATAAATTAATAAAACGTAAACTAAAGATCTAGAAACTTAACATGTTTATTTGGCAAAAATATAAATATGGTTAAGTTAACAGCCAGGAATGCTTATTAAATTATCTAGTGAACGAGATCTAAAGTAGTGTTATTATTTTGACAATAAATCAATGAAAAAAATGAAAAACTTAAGATATTCTTGTTGATACAAAAAGTTACTGCACTCTGTTTTTTTGTAGTATTATTATCATTAAAAAACACTGTCATTCTGTAATTAATTTCTGATTAAAATACAATTGTAAGTTGTCTTCGGTCCTAACAGCTGAATTACATATGATACTACTCCCCAATGGTAACGGTTGAGTGCTTGATTTACATGTGCCCTACAATGTACTAAAAGTTTTTGCGGTTCCACTTCATCGACTCCGTCACACACATGTAACTGGGAAACTTTCCCGTCTCACCATAATTTATAGCATGTAGTAATTAAAGTCTACATAGTTACTGAATTAATCGCTTCTACCGATTTGCATCTCCACTTAATGTGAGAATTGTCTTGCTAACGTCACTATTGTCGCGATCAGACGAAAAGCAAGACGAAACTTGGAATAAGTTTAAGTCATTTAACAACAAAGGTTTACGAAATCGAAAGAAATAGATAGCAAAAATGAGAAAAAAATAATCGATTGTGGTTAAATGTTCAGATCGATACTGCACACAATAAAATTCTGATCGTATATGTATGTAAATGTTCAAGTTATTGAAAGTATGCGTTCCTTTGGGATCTATACGTATATAATATTGAACACGGTCAACCAACGCATAAATAGCTTTCAGAATTGCCTGGAGGATGCTTATTAAGACCCTTTGAAAGTTTAAAACGCCTTCATATATAGCCCTTTTATTCGTATTTTGGCTTGTAAAATAAAATGGAAATATTCCCATTAAATGAATATATTAACTGTCGATATTTAAACTTTGTTCAAACGATGTACTGAGCTAACAAAGTCAGAAAATACTTTAGAGTAAATTGAACAAAACATTAATTGTTAATATTGGAAGAAATTTCAGTTATAAGTGTCCAGTAATCCACTGGTTGACGGTTTTGTCTTCATTTTCTTTATACTTTTTACGTGTAGTGCTTTTTATTATTACTGTATGAACTTGTTAATTTTTGTTTCATTTCATTTCAGTAAGTTATATCTTAAAAAAATTAGACCGAAGAAATCTTTAATTTTCAAGTTTTTTAAGTGTTTAGAGAGAAACAATAAAAACTTACTTGTTTTGTGGTATACGGAAAGCACGTGTGTACTATGAGCATACCTAATCATACGAGGGTAGTTTGACAAATAGTGAGAATGGAAAAGAAAAACGAATTTTTTAAATACAAAATAATTTTTATTTTTCAATATATTCTCCTAAAAGAGCAATACATTTATTCCAACGGTGCGCCAATGCCCTTATGCCATCTCTAAAATGCGATTCCAGAAGGTTTGCAAAATACTCATTTACGAAGATGATAAGCTCATCGTTAGACGAAAATTTCTTTCCGCCGAGTGTCGTTTTCAATTTTGGAAAAAGGTGGAACTCGGAAGGGGCTAGATCCGGCGAATAAGGTGCATGCGGTACTAATTGGAAATGCAACTCGTGGATTTTGGACATCGGAACTGTGCTGGTATGCGAGGGAGCGTTGTCTTGGTGTAACAGAATTCTTTCTTTGCCATTCCTGGCCGTTTAGCACGAATCTCAACATTTAATTTTTGTAGAAGTTCTGCCTAATATTGTCCGTCTATTGTGGCACCTTTCTGAGGGCAATCAATGAGCAAAATGCCCTTTGAATCCCAAAAAATTGATGCCATCACCTTGTTTACCGATAAAGTGGTTTTCGCTTTCTCTGGAGGTGCAGAACCACGTTCTCACCATTGTTTCGGCTATTGTTTAGTTTCGGGTGTACTGTAGTGTATCCAAGTTTCATCGCGAGTATCAAATCGCCTATAAAAATCAACCGGATTCCGCTTATAAAGGTTCAAACACTCATTGGAAATGCGCAAACGAGTGAACTTTTGATCAGTCGTAAGCAATAGCGGCACCCATCTTGCCGAAAGCTTGGAAAGGCCCAATTCTTTCGTTAAAATGTGGTGTACGCGTTCTGTTGAAATGTTTACCACTCTCACTTTGAGTTGTCGACCTTGCGTAATAATACTATGGATTTTTATAATCATTTCCTTAGAAGTCACGATTTTGGGTGCTCCAGAGCGCGCTTCATCAACACAACTTGTTCTACCACGTTTAAATTCATTTACCCATCCACTTATTGTGGCAGATGATGGAGCAGATTCACCTAATGTTTCCCGTAACTCATCTTTTATTTCGGTAGCTTTCATACCCTTAATTACGAAGTATTTAATCACCGCACGATACTCTGCTTTTTCCATTTTAACAAAACGAAGTGTTGCTTCTTTTTCAATCAGCTGTCAAAAATAAACTAATAAACCGATTTATCTAAATATCGTAATGTAAACATATAAATAGGCAACCTAAATTACAGTGCATTTATTTTACCAATTAGAGCACCACCTATGTGTCATTCTCACTACTTGTCAAACTATCCTCGTAGTTCACATGGGAAAGGATGATTCATTATCATATAGAAAAATTCTAAATAACTACTTTTAAATCGACGTATATATATATATATATATATATATATATATATAGGGTCTGGGAAAAAGTTCGTGGCGTTTTTCCCGATAGATGGCATTGGTTGCCGATAACTAAAGAACAACAAGTCACAGCGACACCACCGACGGCTCGTTTTTTAGATGACCTTCCGAACGTTAGTTTGAGCGTAGAAACATTGTAATCGGTGCAGTGGTTGGAAAGTTATTCGCACTTGAAAATGGAGAAGAATAATGAGAAATTTCGCTATATTCTGCAATATTATTATGATAAGGGGAAGAACGCTGCGCAGGCTTGTGATAAAATTTGTGCTGTGTACGGTGAAGGTACTTTATCGAAATCTGTTGCGCGGAAATGGTTCGCTCGCTTTCGTTCTGGAAATTTCAATGTGAAAGATGAGTCACGCGCCGGTCGTCCAGTCACTGAAAAATCTGATGAAATTCTTGAAAAAGTCCAACAAGATAAGCATATCAGCAGTGTCGATATTGGCATGAAGCTAGGCATTGACCCCAAAACTGTTTTGAACCATTTACACAAAGCTGGTTACAAAAAAAAGCTTGACGTATGGGTTCCTCATGAGTTGAGCGTGAAAAACATGATGGACCGAATTAACATCTGCGATGCGCTGCTGAAACGGAATGAAATCGAGCTGTTTCTGAAACGTTTAATAACCGGAGATGAAAAATGGATTACGTACGATAATCGGAAGCGTAAAAGATCGTGGATAAAGGATGGTGAGCCGTCACAAGCGTTCGCTAAGCCAACATTGACGCCAAAAAAAGTGATGCTGTGTGTATGGTGGGACTGGAGGGGAATCGTCCACTACGAGCTACTTCCAACTGGTCAGACGATTGATTCTCAACTCTACTGTGCACAACTAGAGAGATTACGCCAGGCGATTGAAAGAAAACGGCCCGAATTGATTAATAGGAAAGGTGTTGTCTTCCATCATGACAACGCCCGACCACACACTTCTTTGATGACCCGTCAAAAATTGAGAGAGTTTGGTTGGGAAGTTTTGATGCACCCACCTTACAGTCCGGATATAGCACCCTCTGACTATCATCTGTTTCGATCTCTGCAGAACTCTCTCAATGGAATTAAATTGGTTTCAAAAGAAGCCTGTGAAAACTACTTGATTCAGTTTTTCGACCAGAAACCACAGAAGTTTTTCACCGATGGGATCATGGATCTACCAAAAAAATGGCGAAACATTGTCGATAATAATGGAGCATATTCGGTTTAAATGAATTCGTCCACGCGCCATGCGGGGACCAGTTGAATTTTACTGAAAAAACGCCACGAACTTTTTCCCAGACCCAATATATATATATATATATATATGTATATAGTATAGTATTAGTAATTGTTTTCGGCCTAAATTTGTTTAACTTTCGTTCAACATGTAAAAGGAGAATTAAAAATGTTAATAACTATTACACTCTAATGCATTGTATGTTATACAAAGCGTATTCAATTTAGCTTTAACTGGTTGTACATATTGCTGTGTATTTGGACGTTTATGTAACTGTAAGCATATTATACTACGACACTCGAATGTGCAAATTATGTGTATCGATACAAAAATTCACTCGTAGTGCACTTACATATATATAATAATTTGATACATAAAAGGTTTACCATTCTTAGTAAAAGAATAATATTCATGTATACAAAGATGGATATTGTACCATAAACAATTTTAACTTAATTTTTAAAAGGACACCTAATATAGCAAATCGATTATATTGTTTTTAATAAGATTGAAAGAGTGAGATGTTTTTTATGTATTTCGAAAATTAGTAGATCTTCTTTGTTGTGTGAGACTTGCATTCCATAACTACAATAAAGAATAAAACATTGAGAAAAAGCACTTCTATTATTTTTTAAATAAATATTTATTTATTGTTGTATATTTATTTCTGTATACAATTTTTTAATAAAATTGAAAATATACAAAATGTCAATTTTAACATACATATACAATATTAATGAAATAATGAAGATTCTTATATACCTTGTTGTGCAAGAATTGGAAACTCTTAGCCCAACTATATGGTAGGATTAACAATGTAATATTTCACGCAGTTACTTACGTAAATTGGCCTAACTATATAACGTCCTAAAATATAGCTAGACTTTAAGCAAAAGTTGAATAATGGCGTAAAGTGAGTTTCTACTTCTTGTGATGTGTGGCATTAGAATGAACATTAAAAAAATCTAGATGTGAAACGATATCCTAGAGTCTAGTGTAGTCTTCGAAGTAATCCTATTGTGCATCTATATATTGATTTAAATTCTGATCCTATTTTTGAAAGCAGAATCAGAACTAATTTTTTGTGATATTAGTTATCAGGTAATAGAAAGTATGGCTTAATTGGGCCAGAAAATATTTTGCAGTGATTCGACTAATTCTCTTTATAAGTTATTCTTTCGTTTAATCTCAATTCAAGTTTTTTTCTATCGAAATTTCATTATTTTATTTAATTACCGTTAATACTGCAACCTAGCTGTAAGCGAATCTTACAGCTAGGCTACATTGCTACCTTCGAGGAGATCTGAGACTATGACCTAGTCTCGAAATGTCACGATGAACGAATTGGCACGACAGAATGTGGCAAAGCTGCTGTGAGCACTGAGACACTGGAGGGTCATAGTAAATTCAAATGTTGAGTAGCTTACTAAAGAAGAATCCATCTCACTGTGTAGTGAACTAGAACCTGTACTGGGTACTACTAAGTACACTATTTAAGAATAAAGAGGTGGATAGGGAAAATCTCAATATATAAGGTAGAGGGGGGATAAATTGCTTTCCCTGGAAAGAAACCAACTTAAAATAATAAGATACCGCTTGCGAGAAAATTCCTGAACAAAATTGGTAAATGTAAGGGAGACCTTAGTTATAAATTGAGCATTAGAGCTCTGAAAACATTCATATCTTACATGAATGCAGCAATCTAAGCAATCTAAGGTAGACCCTGGCAGGTTAGACCTTCCCTGGAACTGTACAGATTAGTCATGGGATAGGAGTACTGCATTGAGTGCAATAGGTACAATGGGGAAATGCGTGATCAGTTAATAAGGCTGCAGTACTTTGGACTCTACTACGGTCAAGCAATTAAAAAAAAATAATGTATATGTTACGTCCATCAGCGTATCCATAAAAGTTTGAACGAAGTACCTTGTCTCGATAGGGAAAAGATTACCATATTTCTTTTAATATTATTCATGCTCTGCTAATCTTTTTTGTAAAACATCTACATTTACAATTTAGAAATTAATGCATGTTATATGAATTGTAGTTATAAGAGAACACGCTGTACGCAAAAATTAGTCAAACAGATATAGAGCTTTATTAACCGTTATAATGTAAAGAGATAATAAAAATTATCCTTAGTCAACTGATGATTTTGGATTGATAGCCAAAAAATTTAATAAATTCTAAACACTTAGTACTGTAGCTAGTTTAGTAATTCTAAACTAAATAGATCTAATTTTAAAATGTTTTTTTTTATCTACGAGTCAATTTTTTTATTATACATTTTTAATGATTTATTCGATAGAATTTCGTATATAATGTAAAACGAAAATAACTCCTGCAGGGAGATTAACATTAAGCTCCCACAAAGCTGCGTTATGGCCAGGATTAGTCCGGTAGATTCCGAGTTCTCCGCACACGGGGCCACAGAGATATAATTAAAATAGCAACAATACGTACGTTGTAAGTACCTGCGTTCGCTTGTTTTGATTTTCCCCCCGGTTTTACAACATACGGACTTGTTCGGATTTAATGGTCGTTCCGACCCATTCTACATTTTGACAATCGAACACATTTATCGCCAACATAGCTGCCTACCTCTCCAATTTGTATAGGTGACCCCTCTAATTGATACACTAAACTCCCGCATGACTGGACATTTATCGGATTTTCTGTCTGGCGCTTTTGTATTACATTTTCTATCTCTTTTTTCGCTCTAATTTTCGTTAATTATTTATATAAATGTTTTTTTAGAGAGGAAATTATTTTTAAATGAACAACAGAAAGATTAACTTGAAATCAATTCATTGGAATTGTAAATAAGTTTTGAACTTGAAAAAAATATTTTTAAAGAATTTTATAAAATTATTGTCTTAGGACTACGCACTCCTTTTCCCAAATAAAATAAATCGCTAATAGTATATTAACATATTAATATAATATTACATATACAGTGACAGGCATCTAATTAGCAGGCTTACATGTAAAATAAAGTTAAAGAAAAATAAAATATTTAAATTTAATTTTTTTAAGTAAAGATTACGATAGTATAATACTTATAGAATAAGTAAGTGATATACGACGAGAAGTCGTGTTGGCAGTTGTGATGCAATCACAATAAATTTTGTACAGTACATTCCTTATGGTGCATAGTTATGACGCTGACAGGTCTGAGCAAGTCTGAACACGCAGTGTGACTGCAGTTTAGCGGAAGGTAGGAGTGTGTGGTGATCAGTTGGCGCGATGTCGCTGTTCGAGCAACGGGCGAACATCAAGTTCATGTGCAGATTCGGAAAATGTGCTTCAGAGACTTTGTTAGCCTTACAAACAGTTTACGGTGACGATTCTTTAAAGAAAACAGCCGCTTACGAGTGGTTTTCAAGATTTAAGGGTGGACAGGAATCTCTGGAAGACAAGAGTCGCAGTGGGAGACCTTCAACCTCCAGGAACGAAGGAATGGTCGAGCGAGTGAAACAATTAATCAGAGCAGACCGCAGAATGACTATCGACGAGTTGGCACAAGAAGCGGGGATCTCTCATGGATCCATACACGCAATCCTGTCAGATGATTTGAAGATGAAACGTGTCAGTGCAAAGTTTGTCCCGCGCTTGCTGAATCCGGATCAGATGGAAACTCGGAAGTTGACGGCGGCCGAATGTTTTGAAAAAAGCACAGAGGACCCGATGTTCTTGCAGACAATCGTTACTGCTGACGAGACTTGGGTGTACGCGTACGACCCGGAAACCAAGATCATCAGTCATCAGAATGGCACACATCGTCCTCTCCTCGACCAAAGAAATCACGTCATGTCAAATCGAAAACAAAAGTGATGCTCATTGCGTTTTTCGACAACGAAGGTGTGGTGCACCATGAATTTGTACCAGCTGGACAAACGGTTAACGGTCCTTTTTACGTGCAAGTTTTGAAAAGAGTGAGGGAAGCAGTTCGAAGAAAATGTCCAGGCAAATGGCAAGAAGGATGGTCACTCCATCACGACAATGCTCCCTCCCACACGTCGATTGTTGTGCAAACATGGCTTGCAGAAAAAAACATTCCAGTCCTCCAGCAGCCTCCCTACTCACCGGATTTAGCGCCATTGGATTTCTGGCTCTTCCCCACGCTCAAAAAGGGCCTCAAAGGTAACCATTTTGACACCGTAGAAGACATCGAAACCAACGCGACGGCTGAACTTCGGAAGATACCACAACAGGACTTTCATCGTTGTTTCCAACAATGGCAGGAGCGGTGGAGCAAGTGTGTGTGTGTTCAGACGGCGCCTACTTTGAAGGCGATTAAGTAACTGCGTACCTATCTTGTGGTAATAAAGAGTTAAAACAAAATTCCGGGAACTTTTTGACTCCTTCTCGTATAGTATTCAAATTAGTAATGAAACATAATAATTATTAAAAAGAGCATATTGTAAGAAATAGTTTGTTACGTGGAACCAGCTGCACAGATTTTCCTCCTAGAAATAGATTATTCATTGTCATAACGAGCCGGTCTTTCTTCTTCCAAAAAATGTTCAAGTGTTACGTGTTGTATTACGGAGTTTTGTACGTTGTACAGAATTATGTCGCGGTTACGTAAGTCGAAAGAATAACCATTATTTGACACATTAAACAAGTTTATTTGTGAATTCCGAATTTAATTTACGATGCCGTGAAAGCGAAATGCTTAGTTTGCTATAGACCGTTCATGTGCTGGACGAAATATGATTGCAAAAAACACGATCATAGTGGGCTGTTCAAAAAAGAAAAAACTGGCGAACGATCGAATGAGCAATTTCTATTCGATTTATGTTCAACACTAATGGTGTGCAAACTACCCTTTCGTTTATTAGATAACGAATTATTTTATTCATTCTGCAATAAATATGCGAATTCTAAATTACCTAGTTTGAAATTGTTACGAAATTTTGTACTATCTGCTCATGAACGTACTGAAAATAGAATTAAATCGGAATTGGAATACAAAAAATTTTAGTTATGTGTGGACGAAACAACTAATTGTAAAAGAAATTCTATTGTTAATATCATAGTTTGTGTAATGGAACCACTTAAACTGTTATCTTCAATCTTACTAGCTTTCACGAGAGTACAAGAATGTACTGTTGAAGTGGTGTTAAATACAGGGTGTTTGAAAAAGAATATACGTATTTCGAATGCATATATTTGTTAAACATTAAGACATACGAATATGAAACTTTACACACACATTTACGAATCTCTCAAGTTCAGATTACAAATGCTCAATATGTCCTCTATCAGCCACACGAACAATATCACATCGATACTCAAATTCCTCCCATACTTGGGCAAGCATATCTTTCGTCACTGATGTTATGGCAGTACGAAACCGGTCCTTCTACTCTTCCAGGTTCTGTTGGAGTGGTGGTACATAGACGTTGTCTTTAAAGAAACCCCACAGGAAGAAGTCACAGGGTGTCAAATCCGGTGACCGTAGAGCCCAGCTGAGATATGCTAAGTCGCCAGCTCCTTCACGACCAATCCAACTGTTCGGTAGAGTTTGATTCAGATATTCAGGCACTTGGCGACTCTAGTGATGGGGTACCCCGTCTTGTTGAAAACGAAGTTGTCTTCGTGTAGCCTCGGAAACAACCAGTTTTGTAACATAGCGAGATACTGCTGACCGTTAACCGTGTTTCCATCAAAGAAGAATGGGCCAGATGATCGGGATATCACAAAACACATTGATTTTAGGCGAATCTCGTACATGTTCAATGGCTGCATGTGGGTTCTGTAGACAGCAAATTCGACTATTGTGTTTGTTTACCAGACTACCAACATGGAAAGTCGCTTCGTCACTGAACACGATGCGTTGTGCGAAAGTGATATCATTGTCAATAGCACCATGAATCTCGTTACAAAATGCCACACGTTTCCGTTTGCCATCGGGACGCAGAGTTTGTAACAACTGTAACTTGTACAGCTTCATAACCAACTGACGTCTCAAAACAAGCCAAATTGTTGTTGTAGGCAGTTGTAACTCTCGATTGGTACGACAAGCTCATTTTGAAGGATTACGTTGGAAAGCAGTTTGAATTCGTGCAACATTTTCTTCAGAAACACGAGGGCGGCCAGGGCTCTCTCCTTTACATACACATCCTATATCTACAATCTGTCAATACAATCTACGAATGTTCCACCCATTCGGAGGATCAATTTGGTAGCTCAACCTGAAACATCTTTGCACTGTAATCACGGAATTGCACTTTGCAAACTCGAGAACATAAAATGATTTCTGCTGCGGAGTAGCCATTTTAAACATATGACAGTTACCAAGAAAAACAGAAAACAACTGATATCTAGCGGCTATTAAATAAACTAGACTATGTATTCGTTTCTCCAATAGACGAGCCGAGGCGCAAAAATCGATAGTTTGGACAAAATAATACTTTGTAATACGTATATTCTTTTCGAAATACGCTGTACATTGCACAAATTTTGATTTTCAGAAGACCAGTTCATAATGTTTATGACTGATGATGCCGTAAATATATGTTTTGCAAGTCGGTGCCTTAGGAACGACAGTGGTAATTTCTTACATATTACATGTAAAAATCGATGCCTTACATCTTGTTGCAGAAACGATTCGATTCTAATATCCTGAGAGGAAGAGATGATGATAGCGCACGCAATAACGGTGTTCCTAAAATTTCCCAAGAAATCTACAAGTAATGTCCTGATTATTGACAGCTGGGAAACATGGTTAAAAGCTTCGATCCTAAAGAAGTTACTGTTACTAAAGAAATTTCAAGAAGTCGAATTTGAAGCGGATTTATAAATAATTTATAACAATTACAAAGGAGTAGTTGAAGCAGTTCGTTTTCTTTGGTGGATTCACTGCAAATAGTGGATTCTATACAAACACAGTTATATGCTATCAGTGACTGCCAAAATATTAGTGTTATAGACAAAGTATGCTAAAGAAAGATGCAGGTTTTATCGCATTACAAGGAATTTATAGTGATAGTTGAGTGCATAGATCCGTTGTGTATTAGCAAACGTTACTTTAGTTGTGCAGTTTTTACATCACTAGAAGTCGAATGGTTATTCTCCTCATATAAGAACCCATTTTCTTCACGGCGAACTTGATTTGCTGAAAGAACTGTGGAAACATATCAAATATTTAACCGATCTTATTCTGTTTGTGATTACATTGACAACGCTGCTTAAAAGTGTGTTTCACTTTATTTGTTAGGTCAATCGCCTGACTAAATAAATGTAAACGTATAAGCTGTAAGGTAAACGGTATATCAATATGGACATACTCGCGTATGGAATGGAATATCTGAGTTAAAATTTGTGATAATAAAAAGAATAAAGTTACTATACTTAATTGATTGAAAATTATAAAAAATAAAAGAAGTGATGAAGTTTGAAAAGCAAGGAAAGAAATTACCAACAAATTTTCTTTATTGTAAAGACAGGAAGCGTTTCAACAATTCAGCATGAAAAAATTAGCTTAAGGACAGTTTTGTTGTTTTTTCAATAGCTAATATTCAAAAAACAATTCAGATTATTATGCTAGAACGTAGGATCGCTTAATAAGAAAGATAATGTTATAACGCTCGAATTGAATCATCATAACATCAATGTTGGTCATTTCAGAAATTGAAAAAAGAGAGAAAGAAACCACCTAACTTTAAAATTCTATATTAATATATAGCGGCAAAGAAAAACTTGGAACGACTCTGGAGTCGCTCTACTCATTCATGAAAAAATATAAACTAAACATCACTGACATCTACCTAAACGACAGAATCCTCAAAATTACACTCCAAGTGGACGACAAGTCGTTACATATTATCTCAGTGCACGTCCCGGGTAATAATAGACCATAACAGGAACCCTAACAATTCTACATCGCGGTACAAAACGGTTTCGTTTTGTACCACTTGTTTAAGTGGAATAAAAAACAATAGTTTTTATATTTTAGGAGTTCTTATGCCACGAATCTATGCATCGGTAATGAAGTAATAGAAAGGATACAACAAATCTATAGTCAATGAACGTGGTGGGTTGTTGATATAGTTATGCGCAAGCAACGAATTACAAATTAATAATACATTTCTCAAAAATAAAGAACAACAGAGACAACAATGTGACCGTCGATTAGATAATAACGAATTAATCGATATACTCTAACCAGATAATCGACGCCTTAGATCAGCAAATATTGGTCGGATCATAACCTTATCCTATGTCAAAAGAAAATAGCTACGATACCAAGAATAATATCACCTATATCACCTTATCAGTAAAAAACTGAACCAGGTGCGAGTGAATGTCATCGTCATTTGTGAAAGTTTTACCATTCAAAGAATTCTGCAAACTTCGAAATAAATGGTAATCAGATGGTGCTAGATCAGGGCTGTATGGGGGATGTGGCATCACTTCCCAGCCAAGCTCCAATAGTTTTCCACGAGTTGCCAAAGATGTGCGAGGCCTTGCATTATCTTGGTGGAAAACTACACCTTTCCGATTTGACAATTCTTTGATTGCTTCATCCAGTTTTATTAATTGTTGACAGTAAACATCAGAATTAATCATTTGGTTCCTTGGAAGCAGCTCAAAAAACACAACACCTTTGTAATCCCACCAAACTGACAGCATGATCTTTTTTGGATGCAATTCAGCTTTCGATGTCGTTTGAGCTGGTTTATCGTGTTTGCTCCATGATCGTTTTCGAACTATGTTACTGTACAGGACCCATTTTTCATCACCGGTGATGATTCTTTTTAAGAAAGGGTCGGTTTCATTTCGTCTAAGGTGCATATCGCAAAAGTTGATTCTTTGTGTTAAATGAATTTCTTTCAATTCGTGAGGTACCAAAATATCAAGCTTCTTAACTAGCCCAAGACATTTTAAATGTTTTTCCATTGTTGTGTGCGATACATGTAGCCTCTTCGCAAGCTCTCGAACAGTTATATGACGATCCTCTTCAATTATGACTTTGATTTGGTAATCATCAACTTCAGTAGGCCGACCAGAACGTTGCTCATCTTTGAGGGAAAAATCTATAGAATGGAATTTTTTATACCAATTCTGACATGTGCGCTCTATTAAGCAATTAGCACCATAAATTTCACATATCTTTTTGTGAGTCGCAGCAGCTATCTTTCCTTTACGGAAATAAAATAGTAAAATATGTCGAAAATGTTCGTTTCTGTACTCCATTTAAAATTAACCCACAACTAATAGCTTTAATAAAAATCACGCACTACTTGCTTCTGAAGTTACGTCAATGTGACTAGTATCATGCGACAAACGGTGAAGTACAGCACTAACCTACGTTATACAAAAAATAAAGCAACGCTCTCTATTAGTAAAAACCGAAAGTATTTAGTTGCCAACCCAATAGATTCGTTCTTGTCGGAACTATTGTTTACAAGGATATGAGTGGAAGTCTGTATTAGCAGTTCTATTGCACGAAAGATTGTTCAAGAATAAAATCAAATATTAGATTTAATTTTGAAACTGTGAAACTACTATTCTTACTTCTAAAGAAGACTATTCTTACTCCTCTAACAAATATGTAATATAGGATGAAGTTTCTGTGTTTGTCCGAGTAGTACACACAAATCCGTAAGAACATAAATATGTCAACTGCAACATCTGATTTTATTTTTATTTATACTTTCATGTCGTTGTTATTTAACTAAATAAAGATACTGTATATACATATATATGTACATACATAGTACTGGAGTTTTTAGAATGACATAAAGAACGCCCGTATTGATTTAAAACTGGTTTATATATACACCCCCACGGATTCAGGGCAGATAAATCACATGAAATTATACGATTCAGTCGTACTAGGGGCTATAAATTGAATTCTTTCTGTGAACTCTTCACTTTTGTGTCTAAGTATTTCCTCTGTACTAACTAAACTTTGAATCGACGACCAACGAAATTTTTATATACGACCTTTGATATAAAAAAGAACAACCGCATCCTGTTTCCATCTCTGCAGTTTGCGTTAGCTGTGTCGGGACGACTAGAAATACTTTAAATCTTTATTTACTGAGCAGATATTTTTATAAGGTCTTTTGGGAAGTTTCACCATACTATTTGAATAAAGGGAATGGAATATTGGAACATATCAACCAAATTAGTCGCCCATGTATTGCCTATTATTTTGAACGAGTTTTACATTGTTCGAAAAGTTAACTATGCCTTTTAGAAAACATTTTTATTGGTTTTGTTTGGAAATAAGGTGATTTACTTCTACATTATAAGTGCAAAAGTTTATTATTTAAAAAATTTACCAATCATTGACAAAATGTAAAAACCTTAGGTGTTATATCAGAAGAATACAATAGATGTAGTCATACTTCCTAACTTAGTTTGGCTAACTTTTTTTGAGTCATCAAGAAAAGCTTATCATCCAGAAAAACAATTCCTTTTTGATTAATCAAAACACATATGCTAATTTGTTTCTCAATTGTACTAGACTTTAAAAGTTTTTATGAATGACATGTCTGTGTTTGCTTATTGCCTCTTTTAATAAATTTTTTTTTCTCAGCAACAGGAACTCCAGACCACGTTGTACTGCGAGTTGCGTTTTGTAACCTATGTTGTTTGCCTGAAATCATATGTAAATTGTGTCAATATTCAAATTTGATGTCTCGAAGAAATATGTAGGTCATAAATAATATTTTTCTTAATTACATAGGGTTATCCTTCTTTCGGCAATTGTTACAATTACTGTGCCTGCTTCGTTTTCTTTTCCTAATACTTTTTAAACATATAGAGAGTAATTTGCTATTTTAATTTTTCTTTGATTGCTGTTAAATTTATTCGCATGCTAACAATATTTATTAGAATGAATTATCTTTACTAGTTTCAAATAATAATAGGATTTTGTTTATTCCATCAAATGTACGGTACTATTTTTGTGATGCAGATTTGGTTTTGTAATTGTTAGTGTTGACGAGTTGGATTGTCTGTAAATTAGGCTACATTATTACACTTTGCATATATAATAATTTTTTATCAATAAATTGTAAATTACTTATTTTAATTTAAATACGATTTTTCATAAATATAAAATTATAATTAAAACAGCGTTTGTGAGTGAAACGAATATTCAAATTAGAAATGCTCTTGTTTGAAGCATATACTATGAGGCTATTGTAATAAACCAACTATTGTTACTTTCCAAAACTAATGTATTGGTAAATCTAGACCAATTCCCGGAATATTCTCGATAATATTCTACCTACATTCAATATTATTTCAACTAAAACTCATATTTTTCTGTTTACTACGTCGTTGTAATTAAGACAGAAATTAATTAAAATATGCTCTTCGGTAAGAAATCGTCCGCTTACCGAGCATGTGCTCTTCTATTGTGCTACCAAGGACTGGGAGATTCTATTCCTTAATTATGCCATAACTTTCATTATGAAAACATATTTCATTAAAAATCCGTAGTAAACATTATTATTAAGTACATATACAATTGAATAAATGCTCACGTGGATATACACAATTACGTGCATTTCAAGATGTAAAGTAATGAAAAGATCGGACCATTCGGTGAAGAATCGAAACCAGTCGTCCATTTACTGAGGGGTTATTGTACCATTGGGCTAGCGAGGATTATGAGGTTCGATTCGAACCCGTAGTTGTATATATATATAATTTCATATCCATTTAATAATATTATTTTTATTTTATTTAATTTCCAATTACATTAGAATACACGTTTACTATTCTGTTCAACTACCTATATACTTTGTAATTATATTCAATATATCGCCCCTCTCAATTAATTCTAATATTTGGTTTCCTTTTTTTGTTTTCTCATCGGTCCAGTTCAACTTGATCAGTGCACTTGCCCTTCGTCACACCGATTCTTTTAAAAGACCCCATCTTCTTGTTTAGCAACAGCCAATGCTAATATATATTCAATTGTAAAACACGTGCTTGTTTTGTGTGAACTTTTTACCATAATTCGTACATGTAGTGACCAAGGATAGAGAAACATATACCGTGCTTTCATATTAAAATGCTACAAACACCGTATCATATTATATTCGGGTCTAGATACCGAATGCCGATCAGAATGTAAAGTGGTGGGGCGCGAGTCAATCAAATCACAACAATGGCTGACTACAGATTACAGATTAAGTAGTCGTTCGTGTCACCTACAGTCAAATTAGTGGTGGGGCTGCAGCTAGTACGATCAGTAGTCAGTTATAGTCGTGATTCAAATGATTCGCGCCCCACCACTTTACATTCTGATCGGTATTCGGCCGCTAGACCCGAATATAATGTGGTACAGTTTTCGTAGCGAGGTAAAATGAATGCACGGTATATACAAGTATACTACAATTTTATTACGGCATTTAAAATTGCTTATATTTTACTTTTACCTATTGCTATCGCTTATTAATAATTTTATTTAATATAATTAAGCTTTAAGAATTCGTTTTATTTAAATTAGTAAATAAAATTTTAAGGGCAACTTTGTTGTTTTATTTCCACTAGTAAACTTTCTTTCAGTTTGATACATGTCCTGGACTTTTGATGCTCATCACAAACTATTATTAACTATTGATTTCTTTTTATTACTATTGTAACGTAAGAGCTAGGGACTCAATCATTTTCACCTTCAATTCTTACTTATATACTTTTTAATTAACCAATATATGTACGTACCGCCAACAACGACCAGTTGATAATAGTTTTGGCACCTTAAAACGTGAGGGTCGATAACATGCTCTACCATGGATAAATTTCGTTTAATTATATGGATCACCAGATATACGCACACTGTTCCAACTTGGGGCTATTGATCCAATAACTCTCTCATTTTTAAGTTCTGTCTTAATGGATTTATTCTAAATCTTATTCTGCAAATAGATTTTCGTCTTATTGAGAGAATTATTATCGTATTTTTTAAACAGTTTTGTCACGGCTGACACAATGGATTTGTATAAGAAATCATAATTATGAAAGCTGAAATTAACCCACACTTGCGGATTTATTGTTTTTATTTTTAAATTATTGTTAAGGCTGCCACAGTGGGCTTGGCGAAGTAATAATTTCTCTTCATGGAAAAATTGTTTGGAAATATATTATTCAAATAATTTTGCCATGAAGAGAAACTATTATATAAGAGTTACGGAAGATTCTATACTGGGACCGCTTTTATTTAATTTATACACTTTAATGGATGTTTAAAATTGACTCAATTCGTATCCGCCAATCTATAGCCATGTTTTTAAATACTTTCATACCATGAAGGATGTATCATCTTACAGTTGACTTGACTAGCAAGTTCTATTTATTGATGCAATTGTTTTCGGAATATTTTCAATTTAGTCTGATCTGTAGACTTCCGCACTTCGTCGGACTTCGTCGTCCATAGTTTTTTCTTTTTGGCTTTCAGATTGGAACCTCGTTCTCGGCACTTCTGCTGCCGACGTTTCGTTTTCACTTCCATGATATATCCTCAGAGCTTAACTACTGCTATTTGCTGCTTTTATTATTGTATCGAAATTGAGCAGTAGAAGATTAAGGACACAGTTCTAAACCGGAAGCCAAGGTGAAGAAACTATGGACGGCCGTGGGAGTCTACGAGCCAGGTTATGGTATTTGTAATTTGTAATTTGAATTGATTTATCTGAGTTATACAAAGTGTAAGCAATCCTTTTGCACGCATCTATTCTCTAATATATATGCATCTATCGATTTCAAATGAAAAAAAGACTTGTAAATAAACAATAGCAATCAATTAGACAGTAACACTCTTTCATATTTGAAAAGGGTCACTTTCACTTATCACGATTAAAATAAACCAAAAATCCCGAACCACTTGTTTTTTTTTCTTGCCTGGCGTACGTCTGTCGAAAATCCATTAGTAAGTAAACAAAGGCTCGCGAATATATATGTGCTCTGTCTGTCTCTCTCGCGCTGTCTTTCTTTGTCTCTCGCTTTAGCTATTGCAATAGCGTATCCATGATTTGTTCCACTCTAATTGAATGTTTTTATTGTGTGCGGAATTAGCACTTCGATCGGATTAGATTAATGGACGAGGAATCGGCACTACGGCTTTGCTTTGGTCAACTTCAGGACCGGGATCCTATACGGAAAATGCTAATGGACTCGAGGGGTGATCCGAATCGAATCTCTGTAATAATGTTTGTTTGAAGTTTTCTCTTAAATTTATATAATTTATTTTAAACTAGAAATATGTTAATGAGGAATTTGAAGACATACATCGTATTACGTAAATAATTGGTACATAATACCTATTATTTCATATATGAAGCAATAGGAAAACATTTACAAGTGGAATCGACTACAAAGAATGAACGTTTTCTAATCTCGAACCAAATATAGTAAAGTTCTCAAAACTTTTCTTTTCAGTGCTACCTCTTCCCGTTTGTTCACTCTCTCAAGTTCATATCCGTAAAATGCTACGATCTTCTAGCTGTTCTATAGATATTCTTTGGTTTTAAGTACAAGTCTTGACTTGAATAAACTTTTGTTTTTTTCACAAAATATATTTTGAGATACGGTTATCTACATATATATATATATATATATATATATATATATATATATAAGGGGTTTCCCAATAGGGACTTGACAACTTTCTATTCAATTTGTGAACACACCCTTTCACTAATCATCGAACTGTCATTGTCAATTTATTCAGTAAACTTAACATTTTCATCACGGTAAAGTACACGAACGAAGAACGTCTGCAAATTATAAAAATTTACTACAGAAATTCGGAGTCGGTGACCGCTACTTTAAGAGCGTTAGCTCCGATTTTCGGTCGTAATTCTCGCCCTAGTAGACAGGCGGTAACAAGTTTAGTGCAAAAATTTGAATCTACATATTCGTTGTGTGATGTTGCCGTGTCAGTGAGACAACGGGTTGGTCGAAGTGTTGAAAATATCGCTGCCGTTGAAACGTCCGTAGCGAATGATCCAAATCAGTCAATTCCACGGCGTTCTCAAGAGTTGGGTATCGCCCAGACCACTTTATGGCGAATTTTGCGTAAGGATCTTGGTTTACATCCATAGAAGATCAAGCTGACTCAAGAACTGAAGCCGATGGATCATTCGAAGCGACGTACGTTCTCCGATTGGGCTCTGGAAAAGATGCGCCAAGATGATCAATTTCATCGCAAAATCATTTTCAGCGATCCACAGAAAATCCACATGTGCTTCGTGAAACACCACTTCATCCACAAAAAATAACTGTTTGGTGCGGTTTGCATGCCGGCGGCGTCATAGGGCCATATTTTTTCGTCGACGATAATGATCGTCACGTTACTGTGAATGGTAATCGTTATTGCGCCATGATTACCGATTATTTTTGGCCCGAATTGGAAGATATGGACTTGGACAACATGTGGTTTCAGCATGACGGTGCCACAAGCCACACAGCACACGTTATAATCGATTTATTGAAGAGTATGTTTGATGAGCGTGTTATCTCAAGAAATGGACCAGTCGATTGGCCTCCTCGTTCGTGCGATTTAACGCCTCTAGACTTTTTTCTTTGGGGCTACGTCAAGTCATTGGTCTATGCCAACAAGCCGACAACGTTGGAAGGGCTCAGAGCCAACATTGAACGCGAAATAGCAGCCGTTTCGGTCGAATTGTGTGTCCGAGTCATCGAAAATTGGGTCCAACGAATTGACCGCTGCGAACGTGCCTGCGGTGGCCATATGAGCGAAGTCGAGTTCCATTCATAAATGTTTTGATTATACTTCAACCCGATAATAAAGTTTTTAAATATCTCTAATGGTCTGCATTTTATTTTGAAAAAAAGTTGTCAAGTCCTTATTGGAAAACCCTTTATATATTTCTCCTTACGGCATCATAATTGTAAAATATTGAGTTTAATATCCTGGAATCATATTATGTAAAAAGAAAATCACAAATAATAGTCAAGCTTTTCCGCCCCTTTCACCACTATTAGTTCTAAATATTTTGTAGAAAGTGAGTTATAAGAGATGTATATGATTTCGTTGTAACATTGTTTAATTTTACTTTTGCACGATTCTGACGATGTGGTAAAACGAAATATAGATAGAGAATTGTACTTAATTTATTTTTAAGTACAGTAAGTAAGTGTTTTCATTTTAATTGTATTTATCTTGTTCGTTTTTTATAAATCTTTTTAAATGTCTATATTTCCGTTTTTTTATTATTTATGTATACTAAATGATTGTCCAATGCGATGTTGATCGCTTTGGCAGCAGTCAGCAACGTGCGTCGCCGTTCTTTCAAATATTCACTGCAAAAAATTATATTTATTGTATAAGTGTCGAAGGAACATTGTTCACTATCTACGTTTCGAGTTGTAGAAAATTAAAAAATGTTCAATTCAATGTAATGTAATTTTATCAAGGTATTTGAAACATTACTTTGTAATTATATTTTCTCATTATCAGAATTACTTACTACAACTCGATACTGTTTCATGTTAAACGATTAGTAGTAATAATTTTGAGCTATTTTCGTCAATAAGTCAATGTTGGTGAGAGATTTCTCTCTCTATTCCGCTTGTCTTTTCATGTACCGTAATTTATATGTCTTAATTGCAGAAGAAATATTAACATTATTGTGATTATTATTATTATGTGGCCGTGTGGCCGCTGAATACAGGCAGGTGCCACTGGACGTTAGTACTTTGTTTAGATGATGGCTGTCTGATCTATACACATTAGACGTGCGTCCGCTATATATAATAGATCCCCATAGCATTATGCCCCACTACTGGTGGACATAGTGCGGTGGAGTGCTTCCATTAATTAGGCGTTCGCAAAGTTTTTATGAAATAAGTTTCGTGCGTCTCCCATACTTAGCGCAAATCGAGATTGGTCAGAAAACAAATTTAACACTTGCTCCGTACACGATAGTGTTTCGGTATTGATTGATGGAATCCGATGATGGAATAGTTCACTATCGATCGCTGCCATATAGTTTGCGCAGTAAATGCACCTTCTTTTTCCACAGACTACACTCTCGCCAGTCGTTGGGAATACGAAGTACGCGAGGGTATCGCAGTATTCTGGATGACGCCGTGCATTCTTTACTCCTTCGATATTTCACTCTCACCATGTTTGCTGAATATCATTCAGTGATCGTTCTAAACGCCACGCAATTTTCGGGAAGATGGAAACGCTAGCTGCATTCCAACAATTTGATCTTTCTCGAATTCATTCAGGTAGCACCAGCGGCCTTTCATTGTACATGTACATGTGCATATATATGCTCTGTTGACGCTCGATAGTAGTGAGTATTTTATGAGACTATCTGTTCCCGTTACAACAGACAGATACGAATGTCTTTGAATCGAGAAATGTGCCGGTAAAGTTATTGTACACCAAAAACTACTGCGTCCCCGAGTGATTTAAATTAACAGGATGTGCTCCCGAATAAATTCTAACAGTGTGTGTCTACTTTCATTTTCTAAAATAAATGCTATTATTATTAATCATTCTTGTTCTGATCCGTGGTACAATTTTTTTACTAGGCCCTTTAAAAAAGGAAAAAAGGCTGCCCATGCGTGGTTTACCAGACTTATTTAATGTAAATACTTCGAAGTATCTCAAATGTTTCCCTTCATGCATGCAAAATTATGTACTTATTGTTCATTTTTAAAGACAGAATGTACAGAATTCTAGTTAGTAAAGAAAATGATATGAAAACAGTAGGAATCTATTGGCTTTCTTCTCTGGAGTTGAATATCCAATATAAGGAATACCTATTAATTTATTTCTGAAGAAGTTGATTGAATTTTAGTTCTAACACATATTAATTCTTAGTTCGTAAGGTTGTTACAGCTTTTACGATACTCTTAAAACTACAAATATATATAGTAGGCTCGTAAAAATCATTCATTTTGAAACCAACAGTATTAGATTTATTTTCGTAATGCAGTAAAACTGGCAGCGCTTTATATCAATGTTAAATGAATTGAGACTATCGCCATAAATATACTAAATGCGTATTCTATCTTGTTCTAAGCGAAAACAATTTCAAACGGATTACAAATTTCGCTATATCTAGCCAAACCCAAAAAAGAAACTAAAACGAAAAAATAAAAAGAGTAATGGCGGGGTACCGAAAAAAAAAATAAAATAAAAACCGGAAACAGGAAGAACGGGAAGAGTCAGATAGATCATTTACGCTTGAATGTAAAGCAATTTACGGAAATTCAATTTCTTTTACACTTTAGCGTATACAGGAGCGGGGATAGTAGGGGGAGTTTTGGTAGAGGATTGAAATGCGCGGTTTTTTTAACATTTGGTCGGATTCGCCTCTTTTTTCTCGATTAACCCGAACCTGGATTTGCATTATTTTATTGTTGTCTCTCTTTCACTCGCTGATCCCTAGTTATACCGATTCAGTTGAGGAACTGAATCAGATAACAAATAAAAAACACATAGAATTAATTGAAATCTTTCGCTTAATTGATTTCGCCTTTTGTCCTTTTTGCCGATTTTACGAACGCTTCGGATTGATAGGGTCGATAGTTTCTTAGTTCCCTTTTCTTTCATGAAAAGCATTTTACTCTATTCACAAATATTATGAGGGATATTTTTTTAATGTTCAATTTAATACAAATAGTTTTGCATGTTAAAAAGGGGTGCATAATAATAAACAGCACGAATGCTGAAAAAACTGATAATTGATTGTCACTATTTACTGGTGAGCACTTGACACCATAGAATCATTTGGCAGATTCTATCGTCTGATAATTAATCCGATGACATAGCTGACTTTGTGGAAAGCTGTCTAACCTCTACTTTTTTCCAGTTTCGTGAGCACTACTAAGAATAAGTGTCTGGTGCAGACATGTTTTCCAAATTTCTCTTGTCATCAATATTTTTATGGAGGTGCTCGAACAACACATACTTTCCATTGTACTTTAGCCACATGGGCATAGTAACTTGAACAATTTCCTTATGTTCTTAAATTTCGCGTAGAGTTTTATTCATTTCACCACCAAGGGTGAGTCGGAATATTCTATTTCTTCCATAGACCTCGTGGTGAACTGTCGTACTACATTATGATATTCCGATAATCTTAAAACAATATACACCAATAGATACCTAAATACTGTTTCTCGCAAGTACGAGCGGAGATTTTGTGAAAATTAAGAAAATGCAAGAAGTTTGCCAGATAAATAGCGACAACGAAATACCAAGCTTCATTCTTCGAGACACTGCGTTTATACTTTTCAAGCCGTTTCGCCATATTTACTTTTAATTTGAAGTTAAAACATTACGTTCCTTGCAATGTGGAAAAATTCTCATGCCTATCCTATCTTTAAAAAGGGTGATTCATCTTATAATTAGTAATTATAGACTAATATTGATTATTTACGATTTTTGAATTTTGTACTACTGTGGGCAAAAAATAGTAAGACTTTTTAATTTAAATTTCGCGCGAAAACCCATTCGTCGAAATATTTTTTTTCAAGGTTGGTATGACTGTCAGTGACATCTGTGCCAAATGTCACATCAAAATAATCATTAGTGTTTAGCATACGCTTGTCTTTCTGAAGTACAAAAAGTGCATTCGGCGATTTTTACAATGAGTGAAGTTATTCAACAAAGAAGTTCCATTAAATTTTGTGTACGGAATCAAATTTCTGGTGCCGAAACGTTCAGAATGTTACAAAAGGCCTTCGGTGATAATTGTTTGTCGCGAGCAAGTGTTTTTGATTGGTTCAAATTATTCAAAGAGGGTCGAGAACGCGTTGATGACGAACCACGTCCAGGACGGCCATCAACATCAACTGATGATCAACACGTCAATAGAATCAAGGAATTGGTGCTTAAAAATCGACGATTAACAGTCAGAGATCTTACTGGCATCGTTGGAATATCGGAAGGATCAGTGAAAACCATTTTGAAAGATCATTTGTGCCTACGAAAAGTGAAAGCACGATTTGTTCCAAAATCACTCAATTTTTTCGAAAAACAGCGTCGCGTTGACGTCTGTGAAACAATGCTTTCCGACTATCAAGACAAAATGAAAGGCATCATAACTGGAGACGAGACTTGGATCTACTCTTATGACCCGGAAACAGACGATCAATCGGCCGAATATCGTATCAAAGGTGAGCCGAAGCCCAAAAAACTACGTCAAAGCAAGTCAAAAATCAAGGTTATATTGACAGTTTTCGTCGATTATCGAAGTGTGGTGCACACCGAATTCCTTCCGACCGGCCAAACTGTCAACAAAGAATACTATTTGAGTGCTATGCGTCGTTTGCGCAATGCTATTCGTAAAAAGAGGCCAGAATTATGGGGCGACAACTCTTGGTTTTTGCACCACGATAATGCACCGTCGCATACTGCATTAATTCTTTGTGAGTTTTTCGCCAAATTTTCAACCAATATCGTGCCGCAATCACCGTATTCACTTGATTTAGCTCCGTGTGACTTCTGGCTATTCAGCAAACTCAAACGACCGCTCCGTGGAAACCGTTTTGAGTCAATTGAAGACATTAAATGTGAATCGCTACGCGCATTGAAGGCTATTCTTGAAATTGACTTTAACAACTGTTTCGAGAATTGGAAGAAACGTCGGCGCAAGTGTATTGGGGCCAGAGGGGATTACTTTGAGGGGGACGAAATAGGTTTGGAAGAATAAATTAAGAATTTAAAAATTATGAACAAAGTCTTACTATGTTTTGCCCACAGTAGTATATCTCGTGTAAACCAGTTATACGCATACCTGGAAATCATATTATACCTTATATATGTATATATATAGAAAAATTACAATATACATTCATGAGTTACTGTATACTTTTAATTGCAATATCGTCTCTGGAGGATAGAGTATCCTTCATTCACAATAAGGAAATGATAGGATTACCTTGTACAAGGCCTAGGAAAAATGTAATGGGGTGGACAAGTTTGAGTGGCTGTTCACAAGTCTAATACGATTGTGTAGTTCCTGTTGTTCTTACACCAGAGAATGTTCTTCGTTCTCCATAACAAAGTACTTTAATGTTGAAGTATCATGTCACAATTCTTCTGAATTAGTTGCTGTCCAGCTTATTTCACCCTACTTTCAATAGCTTAAGAACAAGTGCTCATTCCAGGTAACGCAGGAAAAACTCACACTGCTTTCAAGGACTCTACATGTAATGTAAAAGAAGAAACAAAACCTCAATTAGACACAAGTAATACAAAGCTCATTATTCCTAATTCAAATAGAGGATCGCTTAAGCAAAATTAATTTTCTTTTGTGAAATTTTATAAATTCATAAACCAAGATGGAGTTTCTTCTCTACAACTAGTGTAATTTACTATTACAACTATTTATATACCGTGTATCTCAGAAATCGACAAATATAATCGAATGGCGTGTACTTGTTCCGACATGCAATCCCAGAAAATTCCTTCCTATATTTAAAACAACGCTCATTCAAACGTCCAATCTTCATTATCGCTTTACAGAACACCTTACGATCTGAATTTAGGTTCACGAAAGAGTGAAAGTCACGTTTTTCGCGCGCTTGTAAATGCTCAATCAACAACATCATGAACAAAACAACAAGAGGACGATAGGTAATTGCAAGTTCATTATTACAGCCATTATTTACAAAAGGCTTAGAATACTTCAAATAACTTTATTTGCCATCTGAAATCTGTAAAACAACCCCAAATAATAAAAGTAGAATGACAAGAAGAAACCTGTCGTATCTACATATATACCTACTTAGGATTAAATAGTAACAGATATTACATAATGTCGTTTTAGAAAAATAAATATCGTCCCTAGCAACAAAATGATTTTATTAACAATAGACAAATAAAAATAAATTCAATAAAATGTACTTATATTCATAAATCACGTAAGACAGCGAAAGATAATAAGAATTTGAAATTAAAACCCGTAAAAGTGTAATATTTATAAACCCGTACGAGTGTAATGTCCGACTTGCTACTGGTAATTTGTCTGTCTGTGTTTATTGTTCTGTTCCAGTATAGTTTACAATCATTATTTTGAAGGACTCTTTCTTTTCTGGACTATATTTGTGGATACTGTGATAGCTTTTGAGACGATGTTTGAATACAAATTTTTGGTGTATAAATTTTGCTGCTGTAGAATCCTTCTCAGTAGGTAGTTTACACTTTCCTGTTATATATTCTACAGTTCCTTTATTATTATTATTATTCAATGCAAAAATGTAATGTCATAAACTCCTTAATACAAAGAGCTTTCCCCATATTTGAACCTAGTTTAGCATTCTGAGAACTTAACCATGTAACTAAGTTCTTGATCAATGTAAACTATTCCAAGTAAGATATCCATTGAACCATAAACCAATATTTCAGCCAAAGACCTTCCAGGTCTGTTTCCTAGATCATTTACTTTCAATCCAAGTTGTCACTGATTGTGTCAGGAAAGTTCTTCTAAAATACATCATCTTCATACTCCACTTCGCACTATTGGAACTTACAAAATTTGCCTACTTTATTTACATTACTTTTCGACAATGTATTGCAATCAATTTTCCAAGCCGATGCCGACAAAAAGCATTTATCTGTAAAAATATTACGTTAGTTCGGTGATGCGATCATTAATTATAAAATGATGTATCAGGTTTCTCACTGACGAACCCCATTTGATAATTTTCCATTTTCATCGACTAACACATCCGCGTATGCAAACACGATGGTGGTGGCGCATTGGAATATTTCTCCTGTTCGTAGAGCGGCTCACAAAGTTCACTTTTTTCCTGCTTATGTTTACGTTACACGATAATTCATGCTTGAATCAACGTAGCATACATTATTTTCATTGACGTTATGATGCATTAAAATGTAATACGGTCTAATTAGCAAAGATACACACACACATACACTCGCCTTAATTGTAACAGTGGTGCAAGTCGAGCAGAAACATTATTGTAGAGTAGCAGGTTAGTGACACTAGCGTCACTTCCACCAGAGAATGAAAATACTTGAATTAGTGAGGTAGGGGGATAAAGTTTTGTACTCTTGGGTGCAGTATCGCGCGGCGAACATACGCTTTTCAAGAAGAGTTTGGACATGTAGATGACTTTGTTGTCGGCAACGAGATCAGGTACGTATTAAATTTGTTGGGGGTATACAGTTATAGGGAGGATTGGTTTTATGAAGAAATATTTTGTATAAGTTCGACTACGAGTATTGTTCTCTTAATTTGTCGTCTCAGCCATTTTTTTAGAAGTTTCGATAGTAAATTTCTTTTAAAATTGTAGTATCTTCTTGTAGTCTGTTAACAGGTCCTGAAAATATATGGACAACGAAGTGATGGAAACTGCGACAACACGGCGACCCGCGAAAAGATTCTACTACTGTCCGTGAAACGTTATATAACTTTTTTTGAATTTATGTTAAATACAGTATGGGCAGAAACGTACAGTACTGTAATAAGACAAAATTGTTATCTACGAACTGTAATAAATTTAACAAAATTTTTGGTCTATTATGACTTAATCGGTCATATTTGTCTGCGCACCAGGTTTGTTATAAGTACATAGAGAATATTTACGGTAACACATTCAAGGTCAATTGCTCTGTTCAGTATTATATCTTTGTTGGTACATACGTGCTTACACACTTACTACATCGGATCGTATCTTGTCATGCTGATAAAAATTGACCGCTCTAATTGTAACGAATTCAACTATAACAAATTTATTAAAATATGAAAATGCATGATATGTTCAACATGCTCATCCTGCTCGAGGCAGAACTCAAAAAATTTTTGGAGGTTTCCTATTATATTTCAGGAAAATAGTTTGCTGTAATGTTCGGGAAAAACGAACAATCACCCTTCTCAACTCTAGAATTACATTAGCTGGATTGTTATGAAATATATGCTGTTTTCAAAACATTTTATATTTGGGTTTACATTCTGGTTTTCTCTTAATATTTTCCTCTGCTTCTGGAGATTGTATGTTTTACCGAAATGTTGAAATTTGTTTGGGGCTACTGCAAATTTCATACGTATGTTGTTTGTTAGACTCTTTAAATGATTCGTGATGCCAGCTTTCGACTAGTTTGTTTACATTTACAATGTCCTATACCTATCTTCGACTGTTTCGGAAATATTAAATGTTTTCAGATTAATTTGAAAAATTTTTGATAATGTAAAAAATAACAAGAAAAACATTAATGTCACTGTAGGAGATGTTCAAAGTGTTCACCGCAAACGTCTTTACAACATCCTAATCTTAAATAAAAATTTTTTTCTAACGTTGCTCAACATCTCAAGTGTGACCGATCTAATCGCAACTATTATTCGTCTTCTTAAGTCAGCTAAGCCGAGGGGTTTAGTTTTGTATACTATACTCTTGACATATCCCCATAAGAAGAAGTCTAATGGCGTTAGATCAGGGGATCGTGCTAGTCATTCCATCGATCCTCGCCTACCTGTCCACCGATTCGAGAATATTTGGTTGAGGTACTGCCAGACATTGATTTGATAATGGGGTGGTACTCCATCTTTCTGGAACCACAACTCTAGAATTACATTAGCTGGATTGTTATGAAATATATGCTGTTCTCAAAACATTTTATATTTGGGTTTACATTCTGGTTTTCTCTTAATATTTTCTTCTGCTTCTGGAGATTGTATGTTTTACCGAAATGTTGAAATTTGTTTGGGGCTACTGCAAATTTCATACGTATGTTGTTCGTTAGACTCTTTAAATGATTCGTGATGCCAGCTTTCGACTAGTTTGTTTACTAGTTACATGGAAGTTTTCATAACTCCGTGCATTTGCCAAGTTTTTGATCTTCCATCTGATAAATTTACATAGCTCTGCTAATTTGATCTTAACAAATTAATCGTTGCTTATTATTTTACTAACAAGAGTTACACTAATTTATTTGTAATTTTGTAGGCTTGAGCTCTAGTAGTTGGAGGTTTAATAATTAAATATTTGGAAGTGGTGATGTTGCTCAGCTATCTTCCTTTATAGGGGAAGTTTAGAAGATTTACCTTCTGGGCAAGTTCGATCATTTTTTTTAAAATTATATTCCTAAAACACCTATTTAATTCGGGCCCTTTATACTGAACTTTATATATATATATATATATATATATATATATATTATAAATAACCATTTTGATTTTAAACAACATTTGGTATGCTTTCGAAATAACAGTTCGAATAGTATTTCATCGTCACAGCATGAGTTACTGTTTCTTATGTCCCAGTTTAGTGATTGTAAACTGTATGTCTGTTTGAGAGTTTACTTTAAGCAAAAAGGAAAAGATCGTTATCTGCCTCTGGGCTTCCAGGCTGGAACCGCGTCACCTGTACATCTGCTGACGTTTCGTACCCATTTGTATGGGACATTTTCAGGGCTCAACTACTGCACTGACACTGCACAGTTTCTGTGCAGTAGTTGAGCCCTCCACAGTTGTGAGTGTACCACTTTTAATTATCGATGCTCTCTAACCAGTCAATAATTAGTTAGAGCAATAAATTCTACGAATTATTTCAACGAGTAATTGTATAAATACCTTTGGTTAACTAGTTTGCTCTTAAATTCACATTAGGGTTTAAATATCACAAACAGGATCTAAACGTTCTTAAATGATCCCGTAAATTGACTAAACGGTAGCATATATATTATATCATTTGTTTCCAAAGTCTTACAAATCAAATGTAATTAACATTAAACTATGTAAATAATAGTAAGTACAAACGTATCTGATTCCAGGTTTTACTTCAATTCCTCGGTGTATCACAGGTTAAGTGAGATATAAAATGTTTTCGTTGAATCTTATGCCTGCAGATTAAGTTCTGCCTTCTTAATCAGACGAGAACGGTGTCTTCGTACACATACTAACTCAGTTCGTTCGATAATTAAGGAGTTACCAAAGATAGGGTAGGTAAGAACACTAAGGACAATGTAGAAAAAAAAACAAGAGGAGAATTGGGCCACTATGAAATATAAAGTGCACAGATTACATACCTCACAGTTGGTTTTAAGGGTTAATTAGGGAAATTAAGATTTTTTCCTTTCGGTAAAATGGCAATTGAATTTTCCAACCACACGTTGAAGTTAAATGATTTATCTAACTAATCCCATTAAGTCGATAAATAAATCGGTCGGCATTTAGTTTTTCAATATATTCGTTGCAAGGGTTGTAGTAATTATTCCAATATCAATTTACGACCAATAACCTACGTTAAACTTCTAATGGCGTAAACGAAGGTAAACTTTTTAACGGTCACAATGTAATAGATAAAAAAGAACAATATCAGCAATCAGTTTGCTTTTAAACAACACTTGGAGTGACGTATTTAAGAAAAAAGGAATGAAGGAAAGAGCAAAATATCTACTCATTATTATGGCCATTATTTGCAAAACAATCGGAAATAATTCCCAATCAATGTTAGACAATAAACATAAAATTCTATTAATTAAAACAAAAATTAAAATGTCGAAAAGATCCATAATTCAATCGTAATGATTATAAGCTTCGGTTGATAGGTACGAGAGGGCGATAAGAGTAACGAAGAGCAATAACATGCACTTAATCGAAAGCGTGAACACAAATTAATATACAGTGTGTATTAACCAAATGGAATAAATTCGATAATAATTAAATGGGTGTTCGAAAAAACGCTCGGAGACGTCGATTGGGATTTTTAGTTGCGTATTTTTTTAAATAAAACGTTTATATACAGGGTGTGTCATGTATAAGTGGTCAATACCAACTTTCTTATTTTAAATGCAACACCCTGTCAAATATTAAATTTTTGGATTCTTTAGAAAATTCCAGACATATTTCATGTACAATGTCCTATACCTATCTTCGACTGTTTCGGAAATATTAAATGTTTTCAGATTAATAATTTTGTTTACAATTAAAATAAGATTTTCAAATAATAGTTTGTTTACCGAACTATTAAGTGAAAATCTTTAATTGTACTTGTACTTCGTTTTAAAATACCTTGCCTTAGCAAAGTGTTGTCAGTGTCATAGTGTTATCGGTGTCATAACTGTTTGAATTTCGTTAACTACATACATTTCAGACAAATGGTTCATTTAACAGAAATGCACAAAATAACAATTCTGCAGATGATTGGTTATGGAGATAACACACGGACACAAATTTAAGTTGCTCACTTATTTCATGAGCAATTTCCAAATTCGCCGCCTATATCCCAGGGAACAATTCGTAAAATAGAAAAGCAGTTTCGCGAGTTTGAACATGTAAGGCAAATAAAAAAAGCAGCTGCGAACGCAGTAAGTAATGATACCAAACTGGATATTGTGCTTGAGTTTGAAGAAAACCCGCATACTTCTAATAGACAAGCAGCGTCAATGTTCGATGTTTGCCATTCATCGATTACTCGCACATTAAAAGAAAATAAAATGCATCCCTATAAAATTATACCAACTCAGGAGCTTATGGAAGACAACTTTGATAGGAGAACGTATTTTTGTGAACAAATGATGACAATGTTAGATAACAATGTGATCCAATTAGAACATATTTTATTTTCTGATGAGTGTACCTTTACGCTTCACGGTCATGCTAATCGTCAAAATTGCCGCTATTGGTCCAGGGAAAATCCTCACTGGATGAGGGAAGAACATACGCAATAGCCTGAGAAGGTTAAAGTTTGGGCAGGGATTGTTGGAGATCATATCGTGGGTCCTTCTTTCATTGATGGAAATTTGAATGGCGACAATTATTTAGCATTGCTTCAAAATAATCTCGTGCCAGCTAGCAAACCCACAAGTTCCAGCAAATACGATGTGGTTCCAGCAAGATGGAGTACCACCCCATTACCAAATCAATGTCCGGCAGTACCTCAACCAAATATTCCCGAATCGGTGGACAGGTAGGCGAGGATCGATGGAATGACCAGCACGATCCCCTGATCTAACGCCATTAGACTTCTTCTTATGGGGATATGTCAAGAGTATAGTATACAAAACTAAACCCCTCGGCTTAGCTGACTTAAGAAGACGAATAATAGTTGCGATTAGATCGGTCACACTTGAGATGTTGAGCAACGTTAGAAAAAAATTTTTATTTAAGATTAGGATGTTGTAAAGACGTTTGCGGCGAACACTTTGAACATCTCCTACAGTGACATTAATGTTTTTCTTGTTATTTTTCACATTATCAAAAATTTTTCAAATTAATCTGAAAACATTTAATATTTCCGAAACAGTCGAAGATAATTATAGGACATTGTAAATGAAATATATCTGGAATTTTCTAAAGAATCCAAAAATTTAATATATGATAGGATGTTGTATTTAAAATAAGAAAGTTGGTATTGATCACTTTTACATAACACACCCTGTATATATACTTTTTATTTAAAAAAATACTCAACTAAAAATCCCAATCGACGTGTCCGAGCGTTTTTTCAAACACCCTTCCATTTAATTATTATCGAATTTATTCCATTTGGCTGATACCCACTGTATATATGTTTGTTAACTCTAACTTAATTAAGGGCTCTTTAGACGATTACTCATAGTTGTTCATTTTTGCTAGCTGACAATTAATTAAGAAACTGTCAGATAACTACAATAGTTTTGTTTTCTTTTCACATAATCTTTTGCTCTTTATAGACCACAGATAGCTACATGCCATGAAGTCAATTATTTAATATAATTATTGATTCAGTAGTGAACTGAACTGAAAATTTTTTTATTATGTGATTTCTTGTTATTGCTTCTTTGTTGTTGTTGGAATGTGCTCATTAAGAGGTACATATATCAAAGAATATTTTTGTACGACTAGTGTAAACCAACTATACGTATAGGTGGATATGTGTAATTAGGGTTCCTAACTGTGACTTAGGCGTTTTTTTAACTACCTGTCCAGTATATATCATTTTTTAAATTGCAAGGTATTGGAATAAACACAATAAACTTGTAATAGTGTTTAACTTTTCCTTTTTTAGCTATAAAATGGACTTACTCATTTTTTTTGTTAACCACATATTGAACGTATTGTGTTGATCCAGTTTTTGCTTCAATATTGCCTTAAAGCTTTCAGGGTAACAGTACTGGGATATCTTATTAGACCTTATTAATAGGGAAATAAAGCCCTATAATCTCATTTCCAGGAATTGCCCTGTACAGTCACTCTTTCTTCATGGAAAAAGATTTTTCAGTCAATTCATCAGGACGAAATGCTCCAATAAATTTAAATGGCTGCCTATTAATATGATCAGAAAATTATAGAAAGGATTTATCCGAAAATTAGACATTAGTTAAGAAGTCACTTTAATAAAAGACTAGAAGGATGTTTTGATGAGCTTTCAAAAGTCTTGCTGCTTTCATTTTGAAGACGATGAACAGAAAATATTACGTATAACTTTTCTCTGTGCCGGTATTTCTGCAACTTTATCGAGCGGGTACGAGTTACTCCCTACCCGTTGCTGAGACTGGTTAATCTCCGATGTTCCGTTGGAAAATCGTGTTATTATTTACAACACATTAAAGAACGTCTTAGCCTTATTCATCGTCACCGCGATTTCTTTGTTGCTTTCTCTTTTGCTTTCAAGCAGATAACTGTCTTCGACGGTATTTATAGGATGTGTATTTATTTTTCTTTAATATCCAATGAACTTTACCCGCGCTAATACGTATCTCTTCTGATATTTTAGATATAGTAATATTGGACTTTTCTTCGACCATTGCGCACACCATGACTTCCCGTTATTTATTCTCCGTATTTTATGACATTTACATCCCAAAATGCAACCTTCTGATTTAAACTTTTTAACTACTAATGATATTGTTGTTAATGCAGGAAAGGGAAGATCTACATACTTTTCAGAGAAAAGGCGCTGGATATGCCGTTAAGAATTACCTTTCAAAGCCCATTTTATCATTTGAATTTTTTCTTCCTATGTATACATTATCAAAGTAATATAATTAAAAAAATATTTAAATTTAAAGGTCTTAACGTAACACACTCTCCCAAATGCAAACCACGAATGACCGTTAATACGATATTGTTACGCCTACAGTCAAATTAGTGGTGGGACTGCAGCTAGTACGATCAGTAGTCAGTTATAGTCGTGATTCAAATAACTCGCATCCCACCACTTTACATTCTGATCGGTATTCGGCAGCTAGACCCGAATATAATGTAGTACAGCGAGGTAAAATGAATGCACGGTATACATAGAATGTGTGTTTATATTTCAATATGCTCTTGTAATTGTAAAATATATGGCGATTAATGTATTTATACTCGTATTTTTATTTTTCTATTATTTGCTTCGATTATTGAGTATTTTTTTATTTAATGATAGTATTAACTTCCCCAATGAAATGTTTTCCCAGAGAAATTTGAATTTTTATAAATACCTTAATCAGAAACGTAAACTGTATAATATATAATTTCTTAACACTTGATACCATAATTACCTATCTCTTGGCAATTATGTAGATCACATAAATATTCCGTTGAACTTGTCTTATTTAGTCGTAATTTTCTCAGCGTATCAGAAAGATGATACCCTATCGAATCTGATACACAATCGGAGTAGTAGTAATGCCCTCAGTCTAGTAAATTAGAGTGAAATTTGGATTGATAGGGCCATTAGCACCCTCACCGGCGTGATTTAAATTTCTCGTTACTTCGCCTACCAATAAGTTAATTATGTGAACGATTGGGAGAGTTACGGCATTTCGGTTCCAATTTCCCAAGCAGTAGGCAGTCGATATTAGTGGATCTTGTCGACGTATTTTCCGATATTGTTGTTCCGTTTTGGAAAGCGTTTTCTTGTTGCTTCTCTTTCGTATAGGGGACTAGACGAACGCTAAATTATCGAAATGCTAACGACATTCGCGATGTATAGGAAGTTGGAACGAAGAAAGGACCAAAAAGACCTCAATATACGCTTGAGTATTTGAGATGGGAGTATATTCATCGGGGCACTTTGTTAATGATTATATAGTTTGTTTCGCTTCTTTGGTACTCGTATACTAGCTGTTAGATATCTTCGTTAAATAAAGCAATTAACGCAAAACATTTACTAATTATGCTAATTTGATTAATTTGAAATATATTGCTTGGATGTAATTAGTGTTTTAGTAGGGTTTCTTGTTATATCCACTATTATGAGATAAATCGTACGCTTTTATAATAAAATTGATCAAGCTATGAGGACGTTATTGTAACTTCGAACCTAGCTATTTAATTCGTGAAATGTAATTTTCTTTAAATATTACAGTTCATATATTTTTGAAGCTGAAAAAAAGATTTTTAAAATACTTTTTCCATATACTTTTAAGCATGCTATTTACCTGTCTTTCTTTGGAATAAAAAGAAGTCGTTGGATGTTATGTCGGGTTTACCTGGTGAACTACGCCAAATTATGTTGTGGTAAATTATCACTAATGTTGAACAAACCTCTTTGGAAGGCTGAATAGGTGCGATTATAAATTAAATTATAGCTCCTATACACTCTAGCGTAGCTAAACGATTTAGAAATTTATTTACATCCATCGCATTTAACAATACACCTTCGCGAGGCATTTAGACGTTACTGATATGATGCAAGTTATCGGCAATGCATGCACGCGTTTAACCCAATCGACTCCTGTTACTAGTAAGCCTCAGGATTTAATTATTACCCCTTTTCTCTACACAAAGACTTTGGACTAAGACAGAACGGTGTATCATTTAACCCCTACTATAATAATCCAAGTTAGTTACAATATGATTGGAAATACTAAAGAATTTAGCAATAATCAAAATTTAAATTCTTATTGAATTATTGTCATCATTTGATTCGTAATCCAATATTTCGACCATTTATTGCTGACATTAGAGGAACCTTGAAAAGAGTCTTTCTTGCGAAACTTACGAGTATTTCTTTCATTAATTTGTCTGATAAATGTGTATATTGCTTCAATTTTTTTCTTTATGATGGTGTAACAGAGTGTTTACTAAACATTCGGAAAAGCTCAGGGGGTTGTTTCTCGGGCTATTTTAAGATTTTTTTGACCTCGGATTATTATCGGAAAAATACTTTGTTTCGAAGATGCAAGAAGGTAGAAAAAAGTGTAAGAAACTCCAATTCTAGTAAATGAACCAAATTATAAATAAAGGGGGAAATAAAGGTGACTGGGTACAATTTAGAAAAGATTATAATGGCAGAGCTGAATTTCGATTAAAGGCAATAACTTTTGATATGTTCGTATTTGTTTAAATTGAGTTACATCTTTTAGTTTTAAATTTGTAGGAGAAAGTAAGTTTGGCAGACAGATAATCAGGAACTACGAGTATGTGCTTCTGGGCAACAATTATTACCACTTCGTGCTAAGGATTTTAAGGTATTTATTTTTCTCCCCATTATTCAAATTATATTCAGCTTATTAATTTTATGTGTATGCTGTTTTTTTATTTATTTCAATTAGTTATTATACAAATTAATCACGTTATATCTTTATTTATACTTAAATTATATATACCTAACTAAAATGTCACAAACATTAAACCAAACAACTCGTAGTGTCTGCGTAGTGCGATGGTTTGAAATGTTATTGTACGTGTCTATGCGTCGATAACATGTATTACCAATGCGAAACTCTCCATTCAATCTTGGCCAGGGTGACTGTTAGCTGCCTTAAGTTAGTTATATCTGCAACCTTCACATTATATCCACACAATTCACTATGATGGGTAGTTTTACGTATGTAAGGGGTCTGCAGCTGGAGCAATAGTACAATGCAAGGCAAATAACGTATGACGCAGATACTTATAACATTGAAATGTCGTGAATTGATTGTGATCCGCTCTACCTAATACCATGTCTCATTACGCTTTGATATACTAATAGGCAAAAGTTATCCTCGTTTAAGATAAACGTATGCGTAAGCAGTATATACTCTTGTACAAATTTGTTTGTGAATAATCAAAACTCTACTACACCCGGAGATATATGAAGTCCATACGAACTACAATAAAACGTTCTCTCGTGATGAAAATATTTATAACTGCAAACGAGCAAAATAAATGTCCTCTTGTAATTATATGCATATGTTATAGTTAGCACTAGGATCCTGTTAAAAAGTAATACATGAATGGAGTTGCAAATTACGTCATTACCATTACGCAGACGAGGTAGTGATGTATCTGTTTATGGTGTATTTAAATATATAAAGGGTACTAGGAAAGTTTTGCAATACAGCTTTGTTTATTTAATTTTTTCAAAATAATTTCCTCTACACTCAATACATCTCTCCATCCTCCGAAACCAATCTTTAAATCAGTTCTGCCAAGTTTCACTAGGGAGTAAAGCACACTCGTTGTCCCAAGCTCGCAGAACCTTCTGCGTGATAAGGACCTCCTTATCACTGGAAAACCGCCTCCCTTTTGGCTTCATTTTCACATGCTGGAATAGTGCAAAGTCACAGGGAGCAAGATCTGAACTGTAGGGAGGGTGCTCGAGAAGTTTCAATCCTGTCGTGGTCAAATATTCGGTGCAGGCTTTGGCGCGGTGAGCTGGAGCATTATCGTGATGGAGGAACCAGGTGTCCATTCTTGGCTTTGGCCGTAGGTTCTTCATAAATCCAATGACTTTAAGCAGGCACTGTTCAGTATACCACTTAGATGTGACTGTCTTCTGTGTGTCCAAATCGACGCGTTCCACAATTCCAGTCGATTTGTAAATTCAGCTATCATTTTCTTCTTTACAGATCGGGATTTTCTGACAACCACGAGTGTGTCTTCATCATCAAAGACCCAAACTTTGTTTTGAGCTTTGGTCGGCACATCGTAATAGTACAGCCAAGTCTCGTCACCTGTCACGATGTTGTTCACATACCGAGATTGTCCCTTATTAAACTTTTTTAGCATCTCCCGGCACCAAGTCACGCGTCGTGTAATCTGCTCTTTAGTCAGTCGATGCGGCACCCAGAGAGAACAAAGTTTCTTCACGTGCAGAATCGAACGATTTGCTGGTGCATTTAGGCCTAAAGTATCCTCTATCTGTTGTTAGGTCACTCGCCTATCCTCGCCAAGCATTTTCCTCACAGTAGTAACGTTTTCCTCCGCAACTGACATTCGTGGCCTTCCCGGCCTCTCAGCATCCTCCACAGTTCAATTTCGCCTTTGGAATTTTCTATACCACCTGAATATCGTTGTGCGATGTGGACAAACATCGTCTAGTACAAGAGTCATTTCTTCGAAGCACTGGTCTATGTTTAAACCACGCATGAAATTATAACGCTAAACTGCCCTTATCTCATTTCGTGACCACGATGCCATCGCAAGCACTTTACACTCTCACTGATAATGAATAACTGACCCAACCGGCATGGCGCGGTTGCTACTATGCACGTATGAACCTGTCTCTACATGCAGCAACAAGCAGCTTCCTACGATTCATTGTTGCGTCATATTGAAAAACTTTTCTAGTACCCTTTGTATAGTGCATGTTACGTTAAAGTCTCGCTTAATATTAAAGCGAAGTTAATTTATCGAAGAATTTTTAAGTTTGCTTTTATATGCAATATTTAATAAATGTTTTAACTTTTATTTATTTTATTTATTTAGAAATATGGCCTTATCAGCGTGCAAGTTATTCAAACCTGGGTCGAAACATTTCCTTTTTCGTATGTTAAAATTATAGAAATTATTCATATTTAATATAATTTATTAACATTATTCAGAGAAAGTGAAATTGAATATCAAATTAAACTAAACAGATAAATGAAACTTGTAAGTTGATAGCATCAACGCGTTCTGGAGGCACACAAAAGACATTAGATTCTCGTGAATATACAGTGAATTTGCGCAAAATACACACAGTCCTGATTTATTAATTTTCCACTGCCGGACTAACTGGTGCAGTTTGGTGCTTCGCTGAAACTTTTCGGAAGCTTTGCTCTCGCTCGCCAACTCGCCCCCGGTTTCACGATCTTCGAGTTAACCGAGTTAATTTAGTGTATGTGCAAATGGTATTTATAAATGAAACGGTGATGCTAAGCTCCGTGTGGTTGTCGTTAATAATATAGGATTATTGTTACAATAGAACAAACTGGCGACAATAGTTTGGGAATATATTCTCCACGGAACTATAGTTTGAATACGTTGAGGCAGGGTGAAGTACATATATTACTTCTCTCATACATGTAATATACAATATGCGTTTGCGGAATATCCAGATATCTATCTCTAGTACAAATCTCATATGTTTAGCTTATAGTAGTAAGTCTATTACTTGGACTAAGATTTTAACAAGGTGTAACAAGAATATGTATAATATAAAATAAAAGATTGGACGAAACAATGTTTTTTAATATAGTTCTCGTCCTTTTGAATACAGGTAGTATTTGCTCTTTTTAGTTTCTTCGCAAAATAATTTCCAATAGTTGCTATAACCTCATCAAGGTAATTTTGATGGAGCCTGTGGTTGATTAACTTAATCATCGAAGGTTGATATATAACCCCCTTTCCACATTAATTTTCAATTCTTTTTCGTATCTTACTTTTGTTACTGGGAAATTAAGCAAACGATTGATAAGAAAACTGAATGAAGTTATCTTTTGCTGCATGCTATGATTTGGGTCCGCCGTGATAAATCTATTGACACTGGTTTCTTTCTGGAAAAATATCATATTCAATCAAATATCAAAACAATATCAATCAAAACAATAACGCTTTGCCTGTTTTGGACACCCTAGTTATTAGGAATAATCCTAAAATAGAAATTGATATTTTCCGGAATTGAACTTTATTAAGAATATCGCAGGATATAATGGTTTTCTTTTGGAAATGGATTAATTAGGAAGGCTAACATAAGAAAAACAATTCGGGATACCACATGTCTGTCACCTCAAAATAATCGGGACAAGCAGTTTGTATGTTTACCTTTTCATCGTTTGACCAAAAATTTAAATAGGGTTTTTAAGGAGCGTGGTTTTCAACTCACATTTCGGTCCACTAACTCCATCAAATCCCTTTTGGGAAATGCAAAAGACAAAGTCGAGGACAACAAAAAATCGGGAAACCCGGTATAAAGAACATGTGTTGGAAGTAATCATAGTGTTAACGCGGATTGCTTGCATTTGATAAAGAACGTGTGTAATTATCGCGAATTAGATACGTATGAAAACATCTACATTTTGAAGAATAACTGATATGTGTTGATCACTGATCTGGGACCCAACCATAACTTATGTCTCTTTGGTCTCTTAAGTGACAGGCAATGAGAGTGCAGTAAACCGCATGTGAAACTGAGTTTCAGTGCGACAGCTAGTAGCAGTAGTTGAGCCCAGAAGATGTCCCATACGAGTGGGTACGAAACATCGGCAGTTATACCAGTGTCGCGGTTCCAGCAGTGAAGCCCAGAAGCTGATAATATGGACCACGACCGCGGAAGTCTACGTACCAGAATAGTAGATATGACAATTAAATCAAAAATAAAATCATTATAAGCATTAACGTCAATTTTTGCCTATTTATATTGTACAATTTTAACGTGTTTCTTACATGCAAATTTGTTTTGAGATAAAGATTTATCTTAGACTGCACATATCATTTTTGTGGCATCGTACTTTAAGTCTAGAAATTTTTTTATGAACTTCCTTACATTATGTTTCATACTAATTCTAGCACTATCATATCTGAAGTTATTACCCTGTTCGCAGAAATATAACAAATACCATAAACGTTCACACCGAGCTGGTGCGATATACTAAATTCGTTCTATAAATTAACTAGGCGCACACGTCTCGGCTCTTGGTGACTCTGATGCCCTGATTGTCAGTTCTAATAATTATCCAATTGAATATAAGAAAACTAAAAAGGCCTAAAATCTTACGAATGTCCATCCTTATGTTTCTATTCTTTAAAAAAGTATTCTATTTTTATACCAAGATGGTTAGATCTTTAATAAACTGTAAAAAAATAACCTAATCTGTTATTTATTATTCCGCCGAGATGGGATAGCAGTATTTAGATAAGAGAACTAACTTGTTTATTAATTGACATTTTTATTTATTAACAAACGGAAGCACGACGAAACTTTCGTATTTATTTTGAAGTTATAAAATCACTCAATCGAGTCAGGGACCCAAATAAAAGCGACTTGTGTTTACAATAGGAATGAATAATCCATAAATGCAAGTTCGGAGCTTTTTGGGAAGTCTTCCCGGTCAGAGGAAATGAATGTCTCTCCTTCTTTAATTATTTTTTCATCATCCTGCTCCTTCGCCGGAGTGGGCTCGAGGTGACTCGGGGCGGTAGATAAAAATACACAAACACGGGTTTCGCTTCGCCGAAGCAGGAAAACAAACAGCCACCCTTTTACCACTCATCTGTTGAAAATTAAGATTTATCAACGGGACCATCTAACGGCATCCTCTCACTGAACGAACCGATCCGTACACTTCTGAAATCATTTATTTTTTGCCCTGGAGCCGTCGTTTAGATCCCTGTACAATCTGATTAAACGACTACTTACCGCAGATATGTTTCAATCTGAGCGAATTTGGTACGGTTAAGAAAGCAGAAGTATCGGAATACATTTATTTTTTTTGTAGATCCATTCGGGTGGTTTTCTACCTGTTAATTATTTAAATGTAAAGGAATTGGATGGTGCACATAGATGTGATTCGTTTGAAGAATACATACCTTTGTGAATATTTTATAAAGAGAATAGAAATTGTTCTATCGTATATTTTGAATGAATCTAAAAAGTTGGTCAAAAAATCTAAACTTGTAAGACACAATTATTAGAAAATAATCTAAACAAAATCACCCTATCAACATGCGGATCAAATCTAATACCACCAAAAATAGCTAGGCTAGACAAGCTGATACGGATGTCTTCGGTAGTCTTGGTCATCAACGACGTATGTATGTATATCTGGCTCTTGGCCATCAACGAAGTATCTGGCGTTGCGAAAGGCTTATAATACGAATATATAGAAGTATTAACAATTTGAATTTGTTTGACTAAACATCTGCAGCACAGCTTAAGCTTCCAAAGTTATCTTCTCGTTAAATGATAATCGTCGTGTTGTAAAGATATTCTCGTATAGAGAAGATGTTGGGTGTCTACTGATGTAATATTTTCGTAGTTAAAATGTTTTTTGAACTGAGTTAACGTATCTGTGCCCCTTAGTCCAGCAAAATATCAACTTTTTTGTAAAACACTACGAAATTTTTCTAATATACGAACACTTATCTTGTCATTTAAAGTATATAGCATTGTTTACACTTCATCCTATATTTTCATTTGATTCATTAATGTTAATGAAGTATTTCACAAATGCCATGCACTTGCTAGTGCAAATGTAATTTCTTAAAATAGTAAATCCATGTGATTAAAAACACTAATAAATTTTATTTGGTTTTCTTTGATTGTTATAGATTCTTTTGGCTTAATCTATAATAGTAAGTATCTTATGGGGTGAAAATTTTTGAATAATACGAAACTGCTTCTATTCATCTGCCCTAGCGGTAAGAATTGGTTGGGGTTGTTCTTGTATGCCAGTGTTTGTAAAATTTGCGTATTCAATTGGGAGATTCCAGAAAAACTTTTTTGGTGTTAGTTATTAAACCATCTACAATTGGATAAGTTACGTACGGGTAATTTTTTCGAATAGTTTCTGCGATCAGATGTAATGCATATAACTAACAGGCATGTTACATGTAATGAAGTGGGAAAAAATTCACGAGCTAGCAGTAACAAACATCACTATTGGTTTGATGTCAATTCAAAATTTTGTCGTGTACTTAATTTGACAACCGCTCAAAATAGGACTCGCGTTGATTGGTGCCAAGAAATGTACAAAAAATATGGCAGTGCTTCAGAGAACATTTATAAAGTCGTCACAGGTGATGAATCTTGGATCTATATGTATGAGCCCGATAGTAAACTGCAGTCGACTGTGTGGGTATTCCAAGATTTGCCAAAACCAACAGAAGTTGTTTACGCTCGAAGTACATCAATACAAATGGTCGCCTGTTTTTTCAGAAAAACCGGCCACGTTGCAACCGTGCATTTAGAGAGTTGTAAAACGGTCAATTCCGAATGGTACACAGCTATTTGTTTGCCAAAAGTTTTCAAGGAAATAAGGAATACAAACCGAAAACGACAGATCTTTCTCCACCATGACAATGTGAGCTCTCACTGATCGGTTCAAACCTGTGATTTCTTTTTGTTCACACACGTGAAGAATAGACTTCGTGGTCAACGGTTTTCTACGCCAGAAGAGGCAGATGAGGCATTCAAAACTCATATTTTGGAGATACCGCCTTCACAGTGGTAGCAATGCTTTTCGGATTAGTATAAACGAATGCAAAAGCGCATTGATTTTCAAGGAAAATATTTTGAAAAGCAATAAAACTATTTTCAATAATAAAAAAAATTTTTTTGTGTGCTATTCCCAAAATATAAACGGCTACCCTTGTATTAGGTTTGTACATGAGTAAGTAAATAATAAAAAAACAATGGATTTAGCATTCCTAAATATATTTACTTAGGAATGCTAAGTTGTGGCAAAGTTTTGAATTTATTAGGTATACTAACCTAATAAATTCAAAACTTTGCCACAGCTATAATATGAAACTTTCCCTTAAACAGAAAGAAAACGAATTATTTGTAATAGTAAAAAAAACTGAATCCGAACAATAAAACAAATATTAACGATATAAAATACTTAAATTATTTTATTTATGTTAAAAAATAATTAATAGCAGTAAACAATAGAATTACAAAATCTATTAAAAGACCTCAGATTAATAAAGTTAATTTTATAAATTATAAAACAATAATTTAATAGATAATTGTACTTCTGATTATAATAATTCAAAACACATGTGTGTAATTGTTTGCCTATCTAATAATCAACTTCAGGGCATGTACAAATTACTTTCTTACTTGAATCATATGTGAAATACATATACTTATGGTAGAACGTATATTTTACTATTAATATAAATATATTCAAATAAATTAATAAATTAAGTGATAAAACGTTTAAAGTTACTATCATATGCAATTATATTTAATTACATATATCAACACAATGATAATGTACATATATTATTGCTCAAACTTTCTTAAATATCTATTCATATTATAAATGAATCTGTTTCATTTTAATAATGTTCATTTTTATATATAGTATAGGGTTGGCAACTAAGTACTTTCGGTTTTGTAGTATAAAATAAAACACTTTTCTTATAAACAAAGAATAGCTTTTAATCAATTATATATTTTCCATTTTGCTCAATGACCTTTTGCCATCTTTCTTTCAGCTGCATGATTCCGCGCTCATAAAATTTCTGGTCCTTATCAGCAAAAAACTGAACCAGGTGCGAGTGAAGGTCATCGTCATTTGTGAAAGTTTTACCATTCAAAGAATTCTGCGAACTTCGAAGTAAATGGTAATCAGATGGTGCTAGATCAGGGCTGTATGGGGGATGTGGCATCACTTCCTAGCCAAGCTCCAATAGTTTCCCACGAGTTGCCAAAGATGTGTGAGGCCTTGCATTATCTTGGTGGAAAACTACACCTTTCCGATTTGACAATTCTGGCCGTTTTTCTTTGATTGCTTCATCCAGTTTTATTAATTGTTGACAGTAAACATCAGAATTGATCGTTTGGTTCCTTGGAAGCAGCTCAAAAAGCACAACACCTTTGTAATCCCACCAAACTGACAGCATAATCTTTTTTGGATGCAATTCAGCTTTCGATGTGGTTTGAGCTGGTTTATCGTGTTTGCTTCATGATCGTTTTCAAACCATGTTACTGTACAGGACCCATTTTTCATCACCAGTGATGATTCTTTTTAAGAAAGGGTCGGTTTCATTTCGTCTAAGGTGCATATCGAAAAAGTTGATTCTTTGTGGAAAATGAATTTCTTTCAATTCGTGAGGTACCCAAATATCAAGCTTCTTAACTAGCCCAAGACATTTTAAATGTTTTTCAATTGTTGTGTGCGATACATGTAGTCTCTCCGCAACCTCTCGAACAGTTATATGACGATCCTCTTCAATTATGACTTTGATTTGGTCATCATCAACTTTAGTAGGCCGACCAGAATGTTTTTCATCTTTGAGGAAAAAATATCCAGAACGGAATTTTTTATACCAATTCTGACACGTGCGCTCTGTTAAGCAATTAGCACCATAAACTTCACATATCTTTTTGTGAGCCGCAGCAGCTTTCTTTCCTTTACGGAAATAAAATAGTAAAATATGTCGAAAATGTTCGTTTCTGCACTCCATTTAAAATTAACCCACAACTAATAGCTTTAATAAAAATCACGCACTACTTGCTTCTGAAGTTACGTCAATGTGACTAGTATCACGCGACAAACGGTAAAGTACAGCACTAACATACGTTATACAAAAAATAAAGCAACGCTTTCTATCAGTAAAAACCGAAATTATTTAGTTGCCAACCCAATAATATGTATTATGTTATAGGAATTGTCTGTATACAAGAAAGTGACTAACTCTCCATAAAATTTTAATCTTGGGACTGGTATTTCTCGCACTTTACTATCGGTCAACGGTATAGGATTTCTTAAAAGGGATAACTCGTTCCTTTTTTAGTTTATTAATAAAGATTTCTTCAAGTAAGTCCAATAATTGGGGTTCGTAAGATTTAAATAATATTATAATAATTTCTTGATAATTACCATAACATAACCATATAGATATTGTATAAGGTTATAGAAAAAGGTATATTTAATTACACATTAGTACACTTTTTACCGTTAAGTTTTAATTTTTAACATTTTAACTTAGTACTTTGCAGGGAGCGTAAATTTCTTTATCTTTCTACCAAAAATTGTTTCATCCATTGTCACATATGGACGCAAAAACTCGGTTTTATTACGATTTGACAGCTTCAAACACAGCTCAGAATCATCAACTCGTTATTGTTTTTGATCGAATGTGAGCTCGCGCGGCACCCATTTTGCACAGAGCTTCCGCATGCCCAAATATTCATGCACGATGTGGCCAACACGTTCCTTTGATATCTTTAGGATGTCAGCTATCTCGATCAACTTTACTTTACGGTCAATTAAAATGATTTTGCGAACTTTTTTGATGTTTTCGTCGGTGACAGCCTCTTTTGGTCGTCCACTGCGTTCGCCGTCTTCGGTGCTCATTTCACCACGTTTAAACTTAGCATACCAATCAATTATGGTTGATTTTCCTGGCGCAGAGTCCGGAAGCTCCTCATCAAGCCATGCTTTTGCTTCAACGGTATTTTTTCCCTTCAAAAAGCAGTACTTTATCAGCACACGAAATTCTTTTTTTCCATTTTTTTAAATAACAAAAGTACCTTCAGTCTTAACGCAATATCTCAGTAACTAATGGTCGGATTGCTGCCAAATTTGACACGTTTCGTTTGAAGGTTAGTACTATCTAAAAAACATGGATTTAATAACAGTAATGCCATCTATGTGTCAGACCGGGGACTTTTCAGCCGACCTGGTATGAGCTTTTTATTTTTATTGATGTAATGAATAAACATTAGAATATATGTACAGGATAGACGAAATTTTCGACTAAGCGTCCGGTAGGGCAAATCTATGAGTATTTCTGAGTCGGCAATCCTAGTACAGAAAAGTTGTAAGATGGCATAAAACCATCAATAAATCAATAGGAATGATTTGATAAAATACCTGTTTAAGTATAATGAAATAACATTAATACGGATAATTAACTTAAATGCTGAACCTGGTAGCCATTAGTTTCAAGACTGTAGCCTTTGTGGAATTAAATTGAGGACGGGTTGCATCATGTCTGAGATAATTAGTTGTATTGTGACGTTAATTCTATTTATTACTTCTTGTTCATTGGTCGGAGGCGTAGCATAAACTGTTTCCTTAAAAAAAAAACCCAAACAAAGAAGTCAAGGGGATTTATAGCTAATGACCTTGCAGGCCAAGATATTGGTCCATTTTTCCCGATCCATTTATCTGGAAAATGTTCGTTCAACCATGCACTTGTAATTCTTGCATTATGAGTTGGTGCACCATCGAGCGTGTAATACATGTTGGCATTTAATGGAATATTATCCAATACTTGCTTCAACACATTTACGTAGGTATTTGCGTTTAGTGCATTCGAAAGAAATATTGGACCTACCATTTGAGCATTTACAGAAAACTTTCTTTGCCATCCAAATTCTCGAATAGCTCTGAGATTTTTATTTGTCCAAAAATGAAAATTGTGACTGTTGAGAACACCATCTCATGCTTCTTGAATTTTTTTTAAAAATTGTGTTACAAAACATTATTCCTTGCAAATTGTCAATTTCATATACTGTTGTCTTACTTGGATTGTTCATTTCCTAAGCTATTTATCTACTGCTGCATGTAAAATCTTGATGAATAGTATCCAAAATTCGTTGTTCAATTTAGATCGTACGACAATGTCTTGGTCTACATGCGCTGATTGGGAACGAAAGTGTCTGTTTTACGAAGTCTCTTATTCAATTTACGAAATGTATTAGTAGGTAGGCGCTGCCGGTGTATATACCGTATTGAATATTCGTCTTTAGTCAAGTGCGCATTTCGATTACAAAACCCAAATACTATAAACATATCAACGTATTTTTTGAACGTGTAGATTACAAATTGCTTAGGATATCACAAAAATGAGATAAGTAATGGAAGTGAAAATAGTGGACGGTAAACTTACGAACGTCGAAATGTAGCAAATAATTATTTTTAAATTACAGACATTATTTTAGGCCAGAGTTTATACTTTAATGTAAAAAAGGAGGTAAAGAAATGTTTAATAAAGCAAAATATTGGAATAAAAGGATTAATTACACCACATTTGCATGATTTTATTTGACAGTGAAAAAAATTGTTTTCCACAGAAAATTTAAAGAAATTTGAAATATTTTTGTTGCACATTTTCAACATCTATATACACACACACATACATATATATATATATATATATATATATATATATATATATATATATGAATGTTTATCTGTATGTCCTTTATAGAATCGTAAACTATACATTTGATCATGTGATGATCTTTAGCTAACTTGTTGTGCATGAGCCCCTGAAGGTTTCTAAGTTGGTACGACCAATGTTCGACAGATGGCGCCACTGCCATTCCACATGGAAAATTCGAAGGTGAAGACGTACTGTTGCTACGTATCTCAATGAGCCTGACAGATATGCCATTCTTCGAATTCAAATGTTTGCAGTTCTCGGTACGACTCGATTTCGCAATGATTATCAACCAAGCACAAGGACAATCGTTGCAAGTGTGTGGATTAAATTTGGAGAATCCATGCTTCTCACATGGGCAGCTCTATGTGGCCTGATCACGCATCTGAAAACCTTCTGATTTATTCGTTTAAGCACCAGATGGGAAAATAAGAAATATTGTGTATCCCACAGCACTTCAATAAATATCGAATTGAAACGAAACGCTGCAATGTCACAATTTTTTCAAAATGAACAAAATCAATAAAATGACTGAATTGAATATTCGTGTAATGTCTTTCCTTCAAATTTATTTTAGTTGGTGGCGTAGCAACGCTCGCAGGGTACAGTTAGTTATATATATATATATAGTCTTAACATGATTTTATCTTGGATTTAAAAATTTCCGATTACAGTTTTTTGCTCAATGTGCTTTATAACCAATTTTCTGACAAATCTTATAATTCTCCTCCAAATAATATTCTACAATTGTAATTATGAATTGCAGTTTATTTATAAAAAAAAAAACTGATTCGTTGTTTCTAACCTGTAATTTGATTGATTGTTATGTACTTATTATAGTGTATGTCTTTAAAAAAGATATATCTGTTAAAGATGTTTCATTTCTGTTAAGTAAAGAAGCGCCAATTCCTAAAATTAAAAACTATATACATTAGTAATAATAAAAAAACATTTTCATTAATGTATTTTCACACATTTTACTTAATCAGGTATCTTCTTAGCAAAGATATTATAAATAAATATTTCACAAAAATAGAAAAAGATCTAAAAAATTTTTTTTTGGAATTCACGAAGCAAGAAAACAATTGGCCATTCCTAGGAAACGTGGAAAAGATTTTGTTTGAAAGAAACTCAAAGTTAAAATAATAAGACAGTCTGGGTCTGTTCTTACAAATCTCTTCCACTATTTTCAAGCCCCAGTAGGATCCTTCTGAAACATAACATTAAAACCACCTTCGAAACTCATTCCACACCTCTTTTTTCTTCTGTATTTCAGTAAAATCATCTAGAAATCCTGACGTTTACAGGATTCCATATTCATGACAATGTACAACCTGCCGTACATTGTCATGTGTTTTTTTGATGTTCGTATTGTGGAATATGGACATTGTACTAGGGTGCTGCAAGTCTACATTTGGTAATCACAGGTTGGAAATCACATATTAAAATCAATTTGGTTCTACCCAGATTATGTCCCGTTATCTCTATTATTACAGTGGTAAAATCCGAGAATCCATAGAAATCTTAAAGCATCCAAAAATTCTTTTATCGAACTCACTTCATTGTAAAACAACGCTTGAATAACTTGTAACAACTCCTATATAACTCTTGCAAAAACCTTATGGTCTTCAGTTTTAGTGCAGCAGCTTTATGAAGAGCAGCAGATCTGAAGATATAGCTTGTACAAAAGGATAAAACCTCAGCAAGTAAATTATCAGAGACGTAGTCTCAAGGAGCTGCAAACTAATACAACTTTACCCGAAATATTCCAAGAAATCGAAATAACTAGAAGAATTTAACTTAATTTATTTAATATAAATGGCTTATGTACGCAAGACATACAATAAACTGTTGAAATGGTCGCGATGTAATGTGGTGGAAGATCTTTGTAATATTGAGGAATTAAATGCCATAGCTTTCGTAGTTGAAATAGCATGATAACTACATATTGTTAATAGTATAAACACCTTAAATCAAATACTATTTTGGATAATATATATTTATGGAAAATATTCTTATTTGACTAAGAAAGTGTTGGGAAATATCTTTGCAGATGATACAAGGCTCGATTATCCTGAAGAATTGTTTGCAATATCGCAAGTTTTTGATACAAATTTTTGATGAAAAGTGATGGAAACTAACCGAATTAGACCAAGACTATTTTGCGCCTGAGCCTTATCGATAGTGATCGCTCGTTTTTGAAACTTTGTGAAGTGAGTAGAAAAGAAATTGTGTAGTGGATAATTGTTGTTGATAAAACGGTGGAAGCTACAAATAAAACCAAGATTTCTCAATCGCAAATAAAATATATGGAATCGTGAGAAAATACCGATTGATATCATTTATTTCAAGTGTTTTCCTGCATTTTATTATATAGAATTTCAGCAAGTGACGACCAACTCCATCACAATGAAGATATTTTTTATTCAATGCAATTAAAACATATTGAGAATGGTTTTATAAAAAGAAGTACTTTTATAAAAATCAAATTAAGCTATATTGTATGAGTAAAGAAAAATGTTGACCTGGTTTCGAGTGGTTTTCACTCTAATCTTGAAAAAGTACTGCGAACCCTGTTTAATACAATAGATTATATTGAGAATTGGTAAGTAGTTAGAAGCTACTTTATTTATGACGTAAGCTTTAGCTTAAAAAGCTGCACTTACAATTACAGTAATAGTACATTTCTCCGTACGATAAATATGTACAATGAACCGCTCCAAATTAGCAAGTTACAGCTTGTTATAAACTTTCCATTAGCTAAACACTAGCTTTTTTACACATTCAAGAGAGCTAAATCACTAGTTCAAACAGACCGTAAAACACGTTACTTCTTACTTTCCTACTTAACGAACGGATTAACGTTCAGATATTTCTGAAGGGGTGTTTCCAGTGCGCGGATTTTATCGGTAAATATTCATCAATTACGATTAATTAAAGCCAAAGAACGCAAAGAATTTTACCCTAAATATACACGTAACGTAAACGATTTAATTAAATTCCCCGAATAACAAATATACAAATAATGTCATTGTCGGGTTGGGGAAGTTCGGCGGAAGTAGGGTGAAAATCCTCTCTACTTACCCCATACTTGTACCCTTTTCGCCATTTCCGAACCTCTGCCGTATAAGATTTATCGTTCTACTAATTAGTATATATGCGTTTCGTTTTCGGATTCGATTTTCTTATTTACTTGCCAACCGACTGTTAGGGGTAGATGTACTTTTAGTAAATGTTTTTATAACATGTTTACGCTGACAAATAGAGAAATGTTATTTACAGGCTCACTATGGGATTCAATCAATAAATTCGTAAAAAACGAAACATCGTTTTAAATAAGTAAACAATGGAGAAAGCTTAACATATAGACCCTATTATTTTCTAATTAATATTCCGCAAAATAGTCGTAGAAACTGTATTAAAAGATTAGAAAATAATACTCCCCAAAACAGTTTTTACTCTCAAGTTAGTAACTACCATTAAAGAGTATGTATATCGTACAAGTTATTTCAAAACCGTTAGTATTGACTTAGTTCTGGTAATGGAGAAAATGTTGGTAGAGACTTGCTCAGGCGCGATGTGAGTAGTTCATTGAAGTAGCGACAGGCTTGCATTGGTATTCCAATTGATTGCTACGCTTTAGGGAAGGGATAGGAAGACACATGTAATATGCGTAATATGTAGTATATGAGGGATTGGTTATATAGACAGCGATATTCCTTATTTTCTGCTATTTCTATACGTTAGGGAGAAGAAAATAGGGATATCCTGGATATTGAATCATATTGAACATTGCTATTTTTGCGTTAATAAGATAGCAGGACTCAGCGGGCGTAAGAAAGGAAAATTGATAATGTAGAAACAGTATCAGTTCAAAACTCTAACGACATGACGAATATCGTCCAGTTTCTCAACCGTCAGTTGACAAAGAAAGCAATGAAAGTCAAGGTAGTATTGATACTAGCTTTGATATGATTCAATCGATTCCGACTTTATTACGAGTACATATGCATCATGTGATGCACATTTAATTATTCACTTTGAATTAAACGACTTGATGCGGGATTTGAATCTATGAAAATCACAAGCAGAACTTCTTGAGTCGCGATTACAGTAATGGAATCTCCTGAAAAGGAAAAACCTCGCTAGAAACTGCTGTGTCTAATTGAATGAAAGTAGGTAGATAACGTACTTTAATGAAATGTAAGATCTGGAAAGCTCCTAGTGGCCACCTCAAGTAATCCTATCTAGTGTAGTCTAGTTCTAACGAACTTGTCGTACTACCAACCCATGTATCTTCAATCTTGTTATTATTATTACTTTTAATATTTGTCATTCGAATACTCTCAGATATTCTTTATAGTTTCTTTTTGCTATTTTAAGGATTTAAATTGCATGTATACTGGTTGATAATATTTTAGGTTTCAAAAGGTTGTCGTCTTTAAAAAATTTTAATAAGTTTGCATAAAAAGAGCCATTTTCCTGATTCTTATTTTTTTCTTTCTCATAATATATTCGACCCTCCTTGTCAAATCTTTATTACCTTCATTTTGATTCAATTATTTTCTAATAATATTTTTTCTCCTTCTCCCTTTATATACTCTAACGTATGTTCCTCATTACTCGTTTAAAAGCTGAAAATAATTGACGATGCGTCACGTTATCAAACCCCTTGACTGCTTTTCCTTTTTTATGTTTTACTACCATAGTAGTAATAGGTCAATTAATTTGTATTTAAGAAAAATTTAATTTGTTTTAGACTCTAAATAATTTTTTAAGAATGTTTTGGGGCACTTGGGTTCTGCTTTGTTTAAATTAAATAATGATGATTTTAGTAGTTAATAATTTATATGTAGCTCACATATGTATCTATTTTGCTTATTTTTGTATCAGTTTCTTGATAGAAAACCTAATCTGTCGGCTTAGAAAAGTTAGGCAGTTCTAAACTATAAATTTATATCTCCAATGATACAACCAAATGGAAAAGTTAGTGAGTTTAGACCACAGAACAAAGTGTGCCATGCAAATGACATTGTTATAATAGAGTGCTTTCGTTCTTTGTTGTTATTATTCCGAAACTTCTGTTTTAGTTTTGTCAACTTTGTTTTCGCGTCTCGTTTATTTATTTACACATTACAATTCAAACTTTCCAAACATGGTCTCACTAAAAAATATCGTGTAACTTTTTGTATAGGATCTCAACCAATAACATTTTATGCTTTTGAAATATATACAAAATTATTTATTAAATATGTTTAAAATATACGTAAATATTAACTGTGTACATATTTTGTTAATAAAATTTGAATACTAATTGAAAAAATATAGGAATGGATTTGCGGTAAGCTCGTTAAATATGTTCGCTAACAACCTATTTCGTTTTTAATTAAATTTGAATATATAATGCACTGACATGTTTTTTAAAATCAATACGTTATATACTAGATACAAATATACAAAATATAATCTAAATATTCGTTAGCTTAACTTTCAAGTCCATTTTCGCCTAGTAAATCTATTAATTCTCTGTTGTACAAAATAGAATCCATCAAAATGAAACGTGAGTGATTATTGTTCAGCGCTTTGGTTGATTTTACTAAAACTGCCAAATATTTCGACTTTATTTTTTGGAAACATTCTCTTCTTGGTCACAGTTGATATCATTACACCAATCCTTAAATAATTATAAGAAACGGCCTTAAATTCTGCATAAATAAATGCAGATAGGTAGTATTTGTTTTTAAGGCTTATTATCTTTTAAATTCTGGTCTTAAGATCGTTTTTAATATTCTGCAACTTTCTCCAACCTTAGCTTTCCTCCTTCTCGTTTACCTAAGGATCTCTAATAAAACATTAGATGTTTTCATTTATCTCATTTTTCAACGATATTGATCCTTCTATGGTTTAGTTGGAAGTTAATTCCGAATCTTCTGTTATTCTGTTATTGGCTTTCTGAAGTAAATCATACACCTTGGGTTAAACTTTTCTTTCAAAAACACTGAACAGTACTTCATCTTTCCTGGACTAAGGTTGCGGAAGACTAGAAGTAGTCCTAGGGATTTATTGTAATGGATTTTTTTGGATGATCTTGCTTCGTTAATTTTTTAACAGTATTTACACTTCCTTTGTTCAGAATTTGTACATGTCGCTGTTTTTCTGAACTGGGTTATATACTTTACTAGAGATTTTTAACTCAAATATTCTGAACAGCATGTCGTTTTTCATTAATTGAGGTTAAGGGAGGCTAGAAGCTTCCTCGATCTAAGTGTTCCATCTATTTTTCAGTGAAAAACTGAATAGCTGAACCAGTTGAATCAACTGGTTCAGTTTGGATTTCATTTTGTGTCATCGATTTACTAAACTAGGTCATATAACTTGTACAAGAACAGCTATTTGTCTTTTCTGATCATGGCATAAGACTCACATCACATTTATGCTAAAGCAAATTCATTAGTAAAGTATATTGTAATTGAAAATGTGGAAAAGACATTACGGACATAACTATTATTAAAAAATTATTAGAGAAGTCATTGGGTTAGAGAAACCTAAAAACTTAATCGTGAGAAGAGTTACAAATTTCGCTTCCACTACGATATTTCCAGATCTATTGTGGTCCTAGCACCTCTTTAGTGTATGTTCTCTAGCTTTAATATTCTAATTAAACTTAGTAGCTTTAAAAGCAATTTTTTATATATTTGTGTGTAGTTCCATTTCAGGATATTCATTTCCCATTTATAAAAACCGCGTTCTTGCCAAGTCCTTACTCGTTACATTGGCATAGTACGTGGATCGCGGCTTCTCCTTTTGTTTGGTAGAATCCACATATAATTTCTTCTGTCAAACTTATATTATTTATATGCTTAATAACTTTTTACTTCTACTCAGCAAGTCATAAAACCCGTTATGTACTAATGAAAGCATCAATATGTACATATGTATGTGAAAAATAACAACGTCGTTGATTTGATAGTAGATTTTGAAAAAGCCGACTATATGAAAAATGAAACATTGATCGTTATTTCGACTAAGTTATTATTTATGAAACAAGTCGTAAAAGAAGTATAGATCGATTATCGTCTACTTCTTTAATTGAAAAATTGTCTTTTTCAGCAAGCTGAGCTTAGTTCAAAAGATTCAAGCATTATCTTCATTATCTAAAACTGAAATGTTAACTAGCAGTGCAATAATATGAGCTTTTAGGGAAGGGACTGCTAAAATTATTGTCACTAATTCACGCACTTGTGCTAAGATGCTTGTGCTGATGAGTCGGGTTGATTATAGTAAAAAATGTAATGAAGAAGCGAAAGATCTTATAACAATTCATTCCGTAGCAATTCCTCAAGTGATCATGTAACGATATTATTACTAAAAAATCAAAACTTCACGCCAGTTTAAAGGAATGAATATCAACAACTTTCCCCTTTACTGGATAAGTATACATTAATTTATATTTTGTCTCAGTTAGTAAAAGGAACTTAAGTAAAAACCATTAATTCTACGATACATTGACTGATTTTTTATAGGAAGATGATTACCTTGAAGATTGATTTACACAAATGAACAGATAATATCGTTTTTTTTGATATTGAGCAGAATTTGTTCTATAATTTAGCAACTTAAAAAGCTAAATATACAGTTAATTTAGATAAATTGCTGACATGAATTATCAATACACTTATTCAGTTAGGAAAAATTTTAAAGCCAAGACTTATACTTGTATTGATATGAATATATTGGAGTAATCTTCAAAATACATTAAATATAACTTGGTTTATATACTTCTTTAAGGTCGTTATAGTTCTTTCTCAGTTTCCGGATGGACTCTATTCCAGCACAGTTAACAACAGCCGATCACTACAATTTTTAATGAATTGCTTCATCAGCTTTTTGTCTCAGTTACTAAAAGGAACTTAAGTGAAAAGCATTGATCCTACACATTGACTCATTTTCTTACAGGAACATGATCGCTTAGCAGATTGATTTACACAGTTGAACAAAACAGAATCTTTTTTTGATATTAATCAGAGTTTAGTTCTTCAAATTGATACATTAATAAATTAAATATACAAAATCAGTTAATGTAGACAAATTGTTCACATTAATTATCAATAAAATTAACTAATTTACTGCTTGGGAAAAAACTTTAAGACAAAGCCTTATTCTTGTATTGATATGAATACATTGGAGTAATCCAAAATGAATTAAATATAATTACGAGGGAGTGTTTTTATATTCGCGGAATGGGGGACAAGGGGTGGAAATAAAAAAACCAAATTATTTTTCTTTTTCAATATATTCACCTGCAAGACGGATACATTTTTCACATCTTTCAATTAATTTATTTATACCCTCATAAAAAAATGAT